>CM034531.1:39232706-39718484 GCA_020002185.1 Paraescarpia echinospica
GTGAGTGAGTGGTGAGTGAGTGAGTGAGTGAGTGAGTGAGTGAGTGAGTGAGTGAGTGAGTGAGTGAGTGAGTGAGTGAGTGAGTGAGTGAGTGAGTGAGTGAGTGAGTGAGTGAGTGAGTGAGTGAGTGAGTGAGTGAGTGAGAGGGTGGTGAGTGGGTGGGTAAATGGGTGGGTTAGTGTGTGAGTGGGTGAGTGAGTGAGTGAGTGAGTGAGTGAGTGAGTGAGTGAGTGAGTGAGTGAGTGAGTGAGTGAGTGAGTGAGTGAGTGAGTGAGTGAGTGAGTGAGTGAGTGAGTGAGTGAGTGAGTGAGTGAGTGAATGAGTGAATGAGTGAGTGAATGTTGCGCAATAATTTACTTTCTTCTTTGGATGAAACTGTGCATTCGCCCCTGACCCAATTATTGGCTCTATGTCTCCCCACGCCTAGACTTTTATGCAGCCGTCTAGACTCGGCAATCCGACGTACGAAAAGGTACCCCCCCTTGGAAACAGTGGCAACGGATCTGATTGCAATGCATTGTAGAGTAAGCTCGTGATAGTGGCGACGCCAATAGTAGAATCAACAACTACCGAGTACAATAATACAAATTTTAGTTTTGTTTCAGCAATCCCTGACAATAATTATTATTAGTCCAATTAAGAAGGGAAGCGCAATTTGACTATGATGTAATATGCCGACATGTCGTGAACTTCCATTGTTGTTGGCATATTGTAAAATGTCGGGTCCTCTTTGGTCCTGGCGCTCTTCGTCCGACAATTTTATCGGCACTAATGACTACTTGACGCTATAAAGGTTCGTTGGTGTAATTCATCAATACTGCCACACGTACACACTCAATCACTCCAAAGAATTAAACATAGAAAAGTTGAATTAATTTTATTCTATGTATATGTTGCGGGGGATTTACCATGAAGACAGGCAACATGGTTAAATGATGACTATCATTTATTGAGTTATAATCTAAAATACAAAATAAAAACCTGCAACATAATAACACATGATTATTACAAGTGCAACAACGGATACAAAGGATCATTCAACAACAGCATTAAACATAATATTCTTTGCATAACTTTGGTACAATTAAATTGCATATAGATCATCTGAGATACCAAATAGCAGGCTAGCACCTGTGATATTTGTAACTAGATATTTTAATGGCAATACTCCTTGACGGACTTATTATCAATAACACATAGGTCTATTTTAGTTTAAACACTGTATTCCCAAATCAAGAAATACATTAAAATGCATCCTAAGTATCATTAACACAGTATCAAATCAGCGTAAAATGTCCATTAAGTATAAACTCGGTTGCAATACTTTTACAATTAAACACATATATATGAGGCACTCCTCTATGCAGAATAAAGCATCGGTACGTATACATGGCCATTATCATTATATAACGGCTCATCATCCACATAGACTACGAGTCCATTAATCAATAGTAAATGCATGTCTAACTGCATTGTCTCTAATTCCTTAATACAGTTGTGTATAATTACTGTCAGACTAATTGTCTAACCAATTAGTAATACACCATGACATTGAAGGTACCAATGCTCACCCCAACTGGGAACTGCAGTCTAACACAGCGCCTGAGCACTGCTCAGTGCAATCACACCATGCATTGTCTGTAAATAAACAAGCAAGTGAAATATAATACTGCACAGCATTGCACTAACTAACAAGACTCGGTAACTTATACACAACCAATTATCATTTATAAATGAATAAACCAAATAATGACTAACCCTATATCATTATAATGTATGCGGACATAATGATTCCCTTAAAATACACTAAAATAGCATACTTCTGCTATGAGAACACCTGCTAAGTGTCACATATATAAGGTGGACTTGTCTAGATTTGCAAGTACATGTAAGTGTAATTGCTAGCAACAATTAGAAATCAACTTAATGCTTAAAGCATTGATTAAACCCTCTTCTGCTAACCTCTCTTATATATATATATATATATATATATATAAATTACCCACTACTCTGGGCGTTAATAGCCCTTTTGTAGAAACTACTCTGCTAAACTCAATGGGCAGTCGTCTATCCACTGACAGTCAATATGCCATCCCTACTCCCTTGGGAATAGCGATACCCGACACCGCTGCAGACACATCACACAGCCTACTGTGCCAGCATCTCAGCAGGGAACATAATATCAACACAATGATCTCCTATTGAGTATTAAAGACTCACGCTAATTACTAGATTTCAAATTCAAATCAAATTTATTGTAACTCACTTGTGGCGGGGTCTTCAAATAACAAAGACATTTTTGAGCACATTGGCACAAAATATGTTTAAAATGTTGGGTAATTGCCCAGTGTGCCGTATTGTAAATGCAGCCCGGTTTTATAGTAAATATATGGTAAAATGTTGCTATTTGACGGCCATTTTAGATTGATGCAAAATCACATTTTAATACCTCTAAGAGGGTCATGAAATTCGTGAGGCTGAGATATTTCCATTTCTAATACATGCAATACATGCATGTGAAGTGGCTCAAGGGATCCCACGCGCGGGGTACCTAGATCCACTAGGTGGGGTCCCTTGAGCCATAATCACATTTTTACAATTAAAATAGGTCAGTAATTGTAACATGTCATTTTTATTGCAATAAACATATGCTATATGTGCTTCGAGTTATTTATCATTACTGAAATTGAGATATTATATTAGGACTTTACAACACCTGCCAGATTTCAAATTCTAAGACTGAGGAAAATATGCAATGATGATCATTTGCATAAATGTATGTTTGGTAAAACAAAGTTATATCGTAAGTTTCCCAACAGTCTATGTACTGTTTATAATTACTTATGTATTTCTGCATAGTGTTGGTGCGTTCCATGTTTACATGAACCTTTTAATTAATGTTGTTCTCTTTTATTGCTTACGGTTGGAAGCAATTGTAGCTCAACTAACGATTCTTACACAAAAAGATTCTCTAAAAAACTGGCTTTTCACGCATTACTACTCTTATTGCTTATTGGTGATAATATAGCTCAACTAACGTTTGCAATTATAATAGTTATGTACAACTAAATGATATGTTACCAATCGATCAATAACGTATTAATTGTTTAGACCCATTTCACATTTCTCCACACGTGATATTGTAGCATTCCGACTTTACAGGAAACTGATATATTTATGATATTTAACGGACTATAACATACACATATTGGAACGCAAACAAATGTGGGGGTTGCACCAGTCAATTTTGGTATTCAACAACCGGTTCGTCGCACCCCGCACTGTCAGGCTCGTGGGTGCCTAATCACAAATTTACATGCAAAACAAGTTTTATTGAAAATTAGAATAGCATATGTCAAAAAACTATTTCACGTATTGACAGAACATGTATCCTTTGTTGTCAATGTGCCATTATCAACAACGTTGCATTAATTGTGGTATTTGTATAGATAAAACAGCAACACACGAAATATTTATTCAAAAATATTTGTTCGTTAAAAACGCATACAATCGTGATTTTGCGCGCTATTAGTCGTCCGTAATGATTCAAACGGCCGTGAAGTTGTAAGTAGCATGTATTGCATCTACGGAATCCGAAAGAATAAACGTCTGATAAAAATAACAATGTTACAAGGGGTGGGTCAAAGCTCCCTTATTATCATGAATGGGTCCCAACCTTCCCCTACATGTTACGCTGAGTTATTCCAAGTCATCCGTTTGGCCCTCAATTCAGAAACGTTGCCAGCCCCTGCGCTACACTAACCGACACCGACTGAGCCATATTCGAAGCCGGAGTTACGTCATAAACTCCGTAAACGTAAGTTCTTATACAGCGCACTATTCAGTCATCAGGCTCAAAGCGCTTTACACTATATTCCAGGGCACACCTGTTCAATTGAACACCATCTCAACTTCTCTGGGAGTATTAATGCGCGAAGAATTTTCGTACACAAATATCCACTATTGTCATCATACAGCTGAATGAACTGGAGCAACGTAGTGTGAACGAACTTGCCAAAGGTTCGACACCGCAGGACAGGATTCGAACCGGAGTTCTCTCGGTCGAGAGTCCGAGCTCAAGCTACTGCACAACTGTGCTCCACGTTAACTTGACAACTTTCCACTACTTCGATAGTAGTCGGGGCTAGTCGGACTCGGTCTGACGTGGTTTGGTCTGGTCTGGGCGAAAAGTGCCAGTGTATCCTAGCCTTAACGTCCTGCGCATGACATTAAACCGGTCAAAACTGTTAACTAACAGGGAATTCCGAAAAAAAGGCGTGACTTTTCTTCTGAAGGGTCATAGACAAATCTTTGAAAGGGTTGCAAGGTAATATGATACAATGCAAAGGTTCTATGACAGTACCGGTAAGAACTCTGTAAATAATGAAGAATTTCAAAAACAGTAAAGCAATTAGTTTTCTTTTAAAGGGACGTAAATTAATTCCTGAATTCCTGTTTGGCGCCATAGATTAATGGAAAATCTCTGTGGAAGACCGACGCTCCCTTACACAGACATTTGCACGCACGCACACACACATACACACACATACAACCACACACACACACACACACACACACACACACACACACACACACACACACACACACACACACACACACACACACACACACACACACACACACACACACATTGTGAATAATCGATTTACGTCCGTCTAAGGTACTAGTCTAGGAAATCTAGCCCAATTTTTGTCTCAACTTGGAACAACATGTTACCATGGTGTCCAATAGTTCTAGCAATGCTGCGGGCTAGTCCGTCTGTATTATCTTCCATCCACAATGTGCACCCCCAGATTTCTGGTTCCAAATTTGTACATATACGTTTCCACCCCATCATCTGATATTAGTGATATTGGACACGAAGGCTATGATACCTGGTAGCTGCTGAGGTCGGGGTAGTGTTTGTGGTTCCACATGTGGTGAGTTCTTAGAAATCTGATCTAAAAACATATATATATATATATATATCTTAAGGTATCCAGTCCTTCCTTTTTGACACCACCATATAACTGTAAGAATGCCTTTTTTCCTCTGTCGATGATGTCATTTGTCGCTACTGAAAGTTTAATACTACCTTTGCCTGCTGGCAGTACAGGGCACCCTCTCCCAATCAAAACAGACGAGAAGTTGTGTTACAATCAATAATTGCATAAATAAAGAGTATATGAGCACACACACATCCTGACCAAGAACCTCCTTACATGTTCTGTTCTTGAGGCTTGCTTAGGCTCGTATGCCAGAAACAACTCGAGTGCGTCCATTCCAGCATGATGCAGTGGGAGAACTAACAAGTTCATGTCATCCCCAATCACAGCAGTGTCCTTGGTTCTGGCAGACACGACAACCGTTCGGATAATGAGGATATCTTTCTTGCGCTCCCCAACAGTTGTCAGCCTCTGGAATATTAATTGTTGGTCTACCATCACAGATTCAACTTTGAACATGATTGCGTGTCGTGAGCCAAGTGCACCGCTTGGTCAGCTTTCCGGAAGAAGAATTCTTCTACAGACGTACCAGTAATGTACCCTAGAATATATTCTCTAACCTCACCTACTTTTTCAACATTGACTCATTCCTGGACTGGTATGCCACTGGCAATGTTGAACACCGATAAGTAATGAAGAAATGGATCTATCTCACTTAGATAACTGATCAGATCAGTGGCGCCACTGATATATATAGCTTGTCTACCTGTTACCATGTCCATGTGCTGGTCACTAGTCTCATAGGAGATGCCTCTGACCATCAGCATGGCGTCGTTAATATTTGCACATGCTGGCATGGAAAGGACCTATAACAGGCGATGGTTTTTTCTCATTCGTTTTCCTCGTGTGAAGCATCCATGTGTCTTCACAATTTTCATCAGCGCATGCTCAATGACGAGATCTGTATAGAGTCCGGCCCAATACCTTCTAATTGAAGATGTAATCTCCAGTTGCCTATCTGCTCAGCTTTGACGAATCTTCGCTGGATGTCCACCATAGTCATGTATACATACAATTGGGATCAAGCCTCAAGGTCAATCATTGATGACAGTACAAAAGACTGGGTGTGTTCCATTATACAGCATCTGCACTGATCCGGACCATGCTGGCCTCGGAAATGAAGGAGTAAGGAGTACTTTCACAGCACAATTAGTTGTGACGTTGGATCTTTAGCAATGCTATGTGCAAGTGACAAATAATTGAGAGGTGACATTGTAGGAGGCATCTTGAAATACTCAATATTTATGCGGCTATCTGCAGGAGTGAACAAAAACATGAACAAATATAGTAGCGGTAATTATATAAATCATTGATTGTGGCGGGGACATCACATAACAAAGATATTATAGGCGCATCGGCGCAAAATATGTTTTAAAATTATGTGAAATATGACTGGAGAGCGCCAAGCAAGGCATGTGGCTTGCAAAAACAGTACACATTTTGAAGTACGGAACATATTTCAGATTCTGGAAATGAGAGATGAAAAAGAAACGGAGCGATATGAGCGTCTCATTTCAGCAAATAGAGATGCGACAGTGAAAATTATTCCTGTCAATAAGAAACAGAAAAAGAAAATATAGTCAGATGATACACGAGTAACATCAGCCAGAGAGAAATTTGAAGAGGCGTATAGGGTCTACCAGCAAAACACTGTAGCTGACAACAGGGTGAGATATGAGCAGGCCAAGAAGAACATGGAGACAACCAATAACATTGTGCAGGAGGAAGAACTTTGCAGCAACATTGCTAAAGTCGAAAATGCACACATTAATGGAAGACACGGACATAGCTGGAAGCTTATAAACCAGATAAGTAGTAGAAAGACAGCTCATAAAGGACAACTAAAGGAAAAAACTGTAGAACAAAGGGTGGAAAACTAATACGATCACTTCCATAGACTACCAGGCAGTCCACCAGACATAGAAGATGACGATGAAGAGACCGAACCTGTAATCATAAATATCAACATCAAGGAAGGACCTTTTGAAAGAGACGAGTATGAGAAGGCCAAGGAATCCCTGAATGGTGGGAAGAGCTGCGGTGATGATGGTAAACCACCTGAAGTGCTAAAACACTGCGATCTGGACAGTATCATACTACAGTTTTGCAACAAAGCGTTTATTGAAGGGAAAATACCGCTACAATGGACGGTTCTGAACATTATTCCAGTACCTAAGAATGGCGATTTACGCATAACAGGGAATTACAAGGGCTTTAGCCTGAGCTCCAGTGTGGCAAAGACATTCAACAGGATGACATTGAAAAGAATACGGGGATATACCGTAAATTATTGCGGTAGATGCCCGTTAATTATACGGTAATTTCTAAGAGTGTGATCTCGCCGTCTGACGCAGTTGATGAGGCGAGCGGCTGAGTTCTGTGCTCGTTGAAGTCGGTTGGTTTGTCCATTGTTCAATCCACCGAGTAGAACATTGTAGTAGTCGAGGCGACTTAGCACAAGACAGCGTACTGCAGCATGGCACGCGTCTCGCGTCAGCAGGTGACGAATTCTGCCGATCAGGCGTAGATGGAAGTAGGCCGAAGAACAGTAGCTGGACATGAGGCGGTCTAACTGCATGTATCGGTCGAAGTAGCAACCTAGATTTCTCGCTGCATCTGTTAATTGCAAGGTAAGTCCAGGTAGTTCTAAGCTGGGGCTGCCGTGAACACGTAGACTGTGCGGTGACTACAGCACGATAAACTCGGTTTTGCCATTGTTGAGTTTAAGTTGATGCATCAGCATCCAGGTTCTAATCTCAGCGAAGCACTGGATGAGCAGCTGTTTAGCGTTTTCCAGTTCGTCAGACACCATAGGGTTACAGCTGACGTATAGCTGGATGTCATCAGCGAATATGTGGTAAAGCACATGATGTTTCTTGCAGGTGTCAGCAATGGGTGTCGTATATGCGTTGAACATCACTGGTCCAAGCACTGAACCCTGAGGTACACCGTGGTAGATGGGGATTGCGTTCGAAGAAGACGAACCAATCGTGACATACTGAGATATGCCGGTCAAGTATGATCTAAAACAGTCAAGTGCCATGCCGCCGATGTTGAATCGTGAAACCAGAGTGTTCAATAATTCGTCATTGTCAATCGTGTCGAATGCTGCACTCGTGTCAAGAAGAGCCAGCATGACACAACGTCCCGAGTCAAGGTTGTGCACGATGTCGTGTTGTACTCAGAGCTGTTTCTGTAGAATGATGTTGTCTATAAGCCGATAGCATTTCATCATGCAGCTTATGCGTTGCCATGTGCAGATTCAGGCGTTTGAGGAGGACTTGCTCGATCAACTTTCCTGTGAAAGCGACGTTGGAGATGGGACGATAGTTCTCCAGTTCGTTCTGATCAAGTGGGGTTTTCTTCAGTAACGGTGTCACTAGGACAGTTTTTAGTTCACCAGGAAACACTCCTGTGTTCAGTGACGCATTTACAATGTTGACGAGTGTGGGTAGCGTAATGGTTAAAGTAGATTTAAGTAGCCTTATAGGTAGCACATCAAGTGGACAGCATTTCGTTGGTCTGGACATGGTGATCGTTTGCAGCTCTTCAGCGTCTGTTGAACAGTGATTGTTTAGATCTTGCATTACAGGTAGAGCAGCAGGCAGGAGGGGCATCACGATAGATTATGTTGTCACTTTCGCACGCATAACATTGACGACGTTTTTATCTTTTCTTCAAAGAACTCGGCAAATGCACGACACATTGATTCATCTTTCTCGCGATCAGGTAATTTCCGGTCACTGCATTTGGTTAGTGAATGTAACACTTGGAATGTTGTTTTTGCGTCAGCGTTGTTCAGTGCTGCACCGTAGTAGGCTTGTCGATTTCGAGTCCGGTTAGGTGCCATTTCCTCTCAAGTACTCGTTGCTTACGCCTTAAACCCAAGGTTTTGTCATCAAACCATGGCTGGCTTTTCTTTGATCGTCGAGTTCGCGACACAACTGGAGCATGAATGTCGAGTGTGACAGAGACGGAATGTTGATACTGTTGTAGGAGATTGTCGACGCTATCGCTGTTATTGTCATCGTGTGAGGTTAGTGCGGCGTGAAGGTCAGTTTTGAAGATATCCAGGTCTACATGACGGTAGTCACGCCCTCGCCACTTGTTGGTTGGTAGGCGTGGCGCGTCTCCTTCAATAAAACATTTTATTGTGTGGTGATCCGAAAATGTGTTAGGTAGGACAGCAGCGGGAGATGTGAGGATGGTGTCTTCTTTCCGGGAGATAACGGCATCCAGCGTGTGGCTGGAACGGTGCGTAGGATCAGTCACATGTTGGACGAGTCCTGTCGAAGCCAGAATGTTCGTTATTCGACTTACTCCAGGCGATAATGCGTCGTTGAAGTGAAAATTGAAATCGTCCAATATCAACAGTCGTCCTGGAATGATCGCAAGTGACGTTACGAGATCTTTGAATTCGTCCAGAAGACCAGATATATTGTATATCAATACAAAGTATTTATATACAATATACAATGTATATCAATACAAAGTAGTACGATGGCTTGTCACACGACAGTTGTAAAAGCTCGAAGTGGATCGGTGTCACGGCAGGTCTACGCACAACCAGTTTCAGCGAACTTCTGTGCAGAACACCCAGACCACCGACCCGTTTCAGCGATCGGTTGAGTTTCTTAAACTCGAACCCCGGCAGTGTTAAATCGTTGACGATGTCTTCATGCTTATCTCGCCGCCAGGTCTCTGTGAAGAAGGAGATGTCGATGGTGCCCTTGGGCTGATACACTTTAGGTAGCGTGCTCGAGGTACAGGCTTAGCGGATGCTGTTGGTCGCGCTGACATAAGTACATGTATCGATCGTTGTTTGCGTGCACCCCCACGGCAACCTCGATGGGTGGGCCGATGGAGTGCCACCCCTGCTTCACAAGCAGCTCTCCAGGCAGCATTGTTGAGCCGAATGTGACTGTGACCGCTGGGCCGTAACCGATACAGTCAGTCTTGGGTCATGCTGGGCGTGTAAACAATGTTCTCTTTGTCCGGGTTACACATGACTGATCACCAGCTTGTCAGTGTCATACAGGTGCAATCGCAAATGTAAAATGTAAGTCGGTTAAAATAGTAAAAAGTCACAAACACGTAATAAAACCACTTAGTCCAGTGTCCTCTTGATGTATTCATAAATATATATACAAATTTGAGTGTTGTAGATTGGCTAGAACTTGTAAAATCCGCAGTATATCCTGATGGCATATATAGGTGCAGTCACATTGGCGCAGACCAACAAATGATATGCCGAGAGGTATGCTTTAGGAGACGGGGACGTAAGAGGGTTCCAAAAAGGAATCGATGCATAGGTTAATTTCTCTCACATAAATGTGTTTAAAAATGGCATCGCTGGCAAAAATCCCTTACCTAAAAATTCTATCGATTTCCATAGAAACATCTATGAAAAATTATGTAGAATGCTATAAATGTATATGGCATTAAACATTATAATTTTTATAGAAAGTTTCTATTAGAAACCTTTAAATTCATATAGAATTCTACAAAGAATATTCTATAAAAAATAAAGAATATTCTATAGAAATCGTTTGAACAAAATCTTTTTGAAATTAACACATGATCTCTCATAAGTGCAATTGAGTAGGCACATTTTCAGGTTTGATTGTAGAAGCTGTTGACAGTGGAATGGTAGCTTTTTGATGAATTTAATAAGCAGAAGGATATGCAATTTTTAGATAAAACTGCAAAAAAGACAAAAACTTATATCTGAGTGCCATTATGCACTGCCATAGGTTTATTATTAGTTTGACCTAACCTCGCGACCGGTAATTTTGCCTTAACATAATTTATCGAATAATATGTCAGATAATGACATGTATGGCAGCAAGTATCATCAAATAAATAATTATAGTCATAGTGTTCATGTTGTACATATACTTGATTTTAACAAATTACTTCCCTCCAAACCACTAACACATCTGCAGTACTGAAAACTCCAACACCATTCCTCTGAAACATGATGGCTGTTTCTTGGATATATGTGTAACCACATACCGAAAAACACACTCTCCATACCTCCGCCTCTGTCCCTCTCTTTCCTTCCCGTGTCTCTACCTGTCCCGCCCTCTTTCACTCTTCCTACTGTCAAACATACACTGAAGATACCCCATGTGGTGTGTTACCAGATATATCTCGGACGTTACAACAAAGACCAATATGTTGTTTTTATACGTAAGTTTTTTCTCTTCATTTATATGCCCATTTGCTGCCAACCAACCATTCTTGACACAGAAACCAAAAATGCACTTCTCTGTCCAGCATTTACTATTAATATGTCCTCAGAACTGCCAAGAATTCAGGATCATAGGGGTTTAAATTAAAAAGGTTCCAATGTATAATATCTAAAGCATTTGTGTCGTTTGCTTAGTCATGTGTGTGTATGTGAGCGATCCAGCTTAGCAAAAATGTTACAGAATTCTACAGAAATCTATAGCAATTTATTTGGCAGTAACTGTTGTGTTTTGTTACTTTAATAGCCTCAATTACCCAGGCACCGTGAGGTGGCAGCACTGGCCCCTCACTACTGCCTAGAATATTAAGGCCCTGCCAATGTTACCGGTAGGGGGATTTACCCAGATTCGGGTAGAGACAATGATTGGTTCTCAGGCCAACTATGAAATAACAAATTAAATAAGGATACACTTTTATTAAGTAATACTATACTATAACAACTAGTCAACATTAAACTTATATTGAAACATGTCACCCACAAAATAAACCGACATTAAACTTTGTTCGTAGTTTAGTGACTTTTAATCACCTGCATATTCACTGGATGGCAGCTCTCATGGCTGTCAACAAGTGGGCAGTCAAAACGCGATTCTGAGCCAGGCGAAGTCACGCAGCCAGGCGAGAGTCGGTTAAGCGATACTATTTCTTTAACAGTGTGCCTTTAATGTTCTTGATCAGCTGACGTCAGCCTCGTTCTGGGGTGAAACGTGGCTCTGCCATAATGCTGTATTGCTACCTGTTCAACGTTGCGATAGTCTGGTGTTGTTTGTGATATATCCATACGTTATCGACATAACATAATTTGGAGACGAGGATGGCAGAAATAAGTTTACCGCCCCCACAAGCGCTTCTCGCTTCACTGGGCGAGCCCACGGTGCCATGGAATCGATGGTACGTGAATTTCCAGACATAGGGGAGACCGGGGCTAATTGGGACACGGGGTTAGGTGGGACACTGCTCTAGTTGGGAATTCCCAAACAGAAATTCCCTGAAGCCTCACTTTAAGAATAAGAGGGAGCACCCCTTCCATTCCACAGAAGATTTTACGGCACTTATGTAGAATCCCGATCCACATCGATTTCGCCGTTACAACTCGATTTTTGCCTAATTTTGATACCTAAGTGCATTAGTTCCATTATTGAACATTATCCCAGGCATATTTACGTTCACGAATATTGCTTCTTAGCGTACTTTTGAGGCGCAAATAGCGCCCCGGTCTGCATCAACATATGCCGTTATATCGCTCATTTTAAGAGCGCGATGCGGTAACGCAGACTAGAGCAAACCGGAGTCGTTATTTGGGTTTCAAAAGTGCGCTAAGACACAATATTTTCGTAATATAAATATGCCTGGAATGATGTTGAATGATGGAACTAACACTCCAAGGTATCAAAGTTAGGCAAAACTCAAGTTATAATGGCGAAATCGAGGTGAGTCCGGATTATACAGAAGTGCCGATTTTACAAATGGCAGCATTTTTAGAGAGCTGGTAAGTATAAATGCATTTTTTTGCCATTCAAAATAATGTTCGACCTCTCTATTGTGAACCCCATAAAACTTAAACTATCATGGAATGTTAGTATCAACAAATACCAACATTAAAATAGGGAGTAAGCTAAGCAAATAAGACGAAATAATCTTAAACATGTAACAGAGTAATCACAGCTTTTCATTCACACATCCTGTTGGGGCTAATTGGGACACTTGTGATGGTGCTAACTGCTACATTGTCCCACCCAACCCAGTGACATTTCTGAAATGGTATGTCATCACGCTTTTGCGTCATATCGTATGTGGACATCAACGGAACATTGAAAACACAACTTTATTACTGAGGGTGGGAAACCCTATGTAGTGTGAAATAACAGATCACACATAGTAGATCTGAGCAATTCTGACTCAGGTAGACGTGACGTTTTCATAGCTACAACAGACAGTTGAATTTAATTTTCTATACATGTGCTTTTTAGTTTATGTGCTTGATGACCAACAAATAAATGGAAAATATATTTTACTTCTCAGTTATAGCCTATAGGCCCATAAGCGCGGGAACAGGGTGCAGCTGCCCCCTGGAATTTCTATGGGAGTGCAAACATATGGTTCTGCCCCTCCCCATTAAATGTGATCGTGACTGTTTGTTTTGTGGCGAGCGTTAATGGCGGGTGGAAATGTAAATTTTATGACACGATTAATGTGTATTTTTGTCGACTATGAAAGGTGTGTGCAATTGGAGGGCTGACATGTGGTTTTCTGTTCCCCTCCCAGTAATAGGCGGCGCGGCGGAGAAATGTTCCCCCACCGTCTTCGGATGTCATCATTTCAGCCGAGACAGCATAGAGAAGCTGAAGAAGAAAAATTAAGCAGCGGCGTGTTCGGATGTCATAAGTTCACAGCCGAGAAACAAAATTCCAACTGCACCCCCCCCCCCTTCAGATATCACAATCGAGCCAACCGAGACAACCCGCCACAAGGTTAAAGAAGATGTGAAGATGAAAATATGCGGCGAAAATTTGTCAGTGGTGCTGAAGCTCCGGTAGCCCCACAATATGAATTTCGTTCCCGCGCCACTGTATAGGCCTATATATTCTTCATTGATATATGTCACAGTTGGCCCCATACAGTGTCTCAGTTTACTCCGAATACTCATTACTGGTACACACAATTTATGCGCATGTTTTTGTACGCTGAGTGTCTCTAGATAGGAAGGTAATTTAATATACCCATGCATTATGTTAAGAAATGTGTTGTTTACCTTGCCCGATAGTTTAGTGCCTGTATTTCTATTAGTGACCTATGTGTGGTGAAAAAAGTGAATTTTGTCCCAGTTACCCCGGTCTCCCCATCTTGTGGCCAGCGGCCTTGACGGCGCGAATGCAGCCGAGGCTCGGCGTCGAGCCATACTAATCCTCTGCCTAGGAACAGAGTGCCAGCGAGTGTTTGCCAGTAGTGAGAGGGGGAACGCTAAATGCCCGACTGTTCATGCACATGACGTCACCCATTTAAGTGCACGTTCTTTATTGACATGCCGCGCATGAATATAGTCAGATACGGCGCCGTTAGCGAGTAAACGAACGGAAAATGGAGGGAAACGGTTTGTGAAATATGCCAGTTTGTGAAATATGTTAGTTGTTTTAGTAAATCATGATAATGCTACCTTCGGCTTCGATAGTTCGTTGCATTCTTATTCGAAAAGTGAGTCTGCCAAGTAGAATGCGTCAACCGTAACTGACTAGAACACAATTATGTCTATGATGATTATGTGGGACGTTCGGCAATCGGCATACTGTCATTAATCGACGTTATTAATCACGGGAATTATATGGCTTATGCCGATTATGGTGATTACCGGACGTTTTGCTAAGGCTTTAAGTTTAATTGGTAATGGCCAGGCTGCCATACATATTAGGCCATCGTAAGACTTATTTATGGTTCACAATTTAATGTTTGGGTGGTGAAATTGAAAGGGTCTAGCTACTCAAAGCGTGCTTAGCCTTAGCCTTAGGCATAGCGTTAGAATTACATGTAGGCCTACTGTAATAAATGCCTGGCCCTTGTAGTTATACTTATACGAAATAAATTCGGGTACTTTTGCTTTTGGAAAGTTTTGCAGTTAACTTTAGGCCGCACCTCGAAAAAACCCAAGAAAACGGTCACCTACAGTCACTAAACTTCACACCATAATATATCTCTAACACCTATTCTATATATGCACAATTATCACGTGATCAACAAAATTAAATTTACTGTTTTTTATCGATCAAAATGTACAAGAAATTCACTCATTTTTACATTTATTAATTCCACCGGAAACTCCGGTAGGTGGCGCCACTTTAAGGATACCTTCAGACTTGGGGATAGACCACAATTCATATTTCATTTTATTGACTTTTTGACAATAATTAGTATTGTTATAGTTAATAAAATACACAATATTTCATTAAATTAATTAATTAAAGAAGGTTACGTTAAACTTAATGTTGTCAGCAGCTGAGGGTATTTATTACGGTTATTAGTTTGAGTAATTATTGCTGCATTTTAATATTGTCTACCAGAGGTAATTTATCATACTGTGATGCAGTCAGTATATATTATTTTGTGTTAACTAACAATTTGTTGCAAAATTTAATGATGTATATTGTTTTATATGCTGTACTGTGCTATCCATGATGTATACATTAAAGATAATAAATAATACTAGTAAAACTTAAAGCGATTCTTTGATAATTGTAATCTCTTTGACCCCAACAATATATTTAAAAAATAACTGCATGTAGGCGCAGTTTCCACTTTGACCCTACCTTCACGATCCGTATAAAGCATTCTCATGAATATTCTGGACTGTCCGTCAGACTTCAATTAGCTACGTCGAGTTAATAGATGCAAGAAAAACGTCATCAACATGTATGTATTTGGATTAGCCACCGCCATGCGAATGAGTCGTGAGTCGCGGAGAATGAATACAGTGACAGCTCATGACTGACGGATTGATTTAAAAGAAAAACACCAGATCTCCACGCACGAAGCCGCCGATGACATATCGAATGATTGGCATTGTTTTTGTTGGAATATAAAAATATATAAAATCTCACCTATGGTACTATCATGTTCCTTTTTCTTCTGGTACATCTGGCTATACATTTTTAAGTTTAGTTTTACTGAAACGTTTAGATAACAGAAACTTACTGAAGCCGAGAAACATTCAATAATGAAAAAAATTCGTTTGCACCATAAATCCAGCTGCTATTTCCATAAGCAGTATAAATACATTATACATCATATGAAGTATTGCACAATATTAAAATAGCATAGGTGGTTATGTACATAAGGTTTAATTTTAGTTTAAAATGTAGATCTACAAAGAGCATAATAACATTATTGTCGACAAAATATTTAAATATATTGCATCAGACACGATTCAGTGTAACAACATGTTTTATTTGGTAGTGGGAGTGCACTAATTATTTGTTCTGCCCATCATTTAGAGTAAAATATATTAAATGTGTTTTTATTGAACTCCCGTTTCGAAGAAATATAAAGTGATGATTGTATGATGGAAATAAAGTTATAAAATTACAAAGCTTTAAAAGTAACGCATATTTTAAAACACTGTTTTCAATCGTCATGTATTTCATTCAAGAAGATCCCTAAAATATTTGGAATGTTGTGGAACATTTATATTATGAATTTTAAAAATTATTGTAAAATCAACTTTGTTGGCACCTTTTTATACCCTACTCCCAGTATAGTTAATTTAACACAAATTTGTTTCAACAAATGTTGAAGAATATGCTGTAGAACACAATCCAAGCATGATGATCATAAGAAAGCATAACTTTTACTATGTACACTGTACAGTCTGTACTTTTATTTTGCAACATAATGATGGAATGTTGTGCATTTGGATGCACAAATCGATCGATTGCACAAATCCATTTGAAACATGTAGCGATGTAATATTCCCAGCAGAAGCCACACGGAACTAATCTGGCAGAACAAAGTCAGGAATGTTCTTCACTACTGTGTCACATTGTCCAATTAATAGCACTGCTATGCATTTTGATACACAAAGCTATCAGATGCACACATCCATTTGAAACACGAAGTGATGTACAACTTCCCAGTAGATGTCGCACAGAACAGAATGGGGCAGAACATAGTCAGGCACCATCTTATGTCAGGTGACCCATTGTCCAATTAATGGCACTGTTGAGTAGAGCTCTTCAATTTCCTCTTTCCATCAGCTCGGTTTGTTTGCTAGCTACACAGCGTAACATTCTTGGTATAAGTAATAATATTATAACGTTTATCTAAAATGTTCATTACATTATTTACAAGCACTCATTTTTAGTTTTACATGTATTGTATGAACCAATGTAAGGATTTTCATAAATTAAATGGCATGTAATGTATAACATTTATCAAACAAAATTAGTTCATTTGAATTAGATTACTGTTATTTTCTATCTTGTAATTCACGCAATGTTACCACGTGTCAGAGCAGTGGAGTTCATTGTAGTCCAGTGATGTGTGGCAGGTTCAACACCTGCTGGTGTTTGAATGTTGCATCCAAAACAGTACTGGTTGTGCACATCCACTGATTCCATTAATTGCCTTCAGCGTGTGTAATTAATTTTTTTATATGGTCCCTACCTACCTTTTTAGGCCTTTGGGCCGAAGGTTCAACGGACTATTGCCATCAATCTGCGTCCGATGTCCGCCGTTAGCTTTCGTATCTCAGAAACCGTTCAGCAACATTTTTTCTAGTTTTGCATAAACATATCTTAGGGTACTGTGACTATGCACGAGGAATTTTTACTTCATTGAATCGTTCTAAGGGCATGTAATGATCCCCCAAAAGGACCCCAAAACTGGTACATTTTCACATGTTGCCTATTTTTTCAAAAACTCTTCAGTAATTTTGTCTCTAATTTTGCACAGACATTTCTTGTGGTAGTGCCACTGTACACAATAAATCTGTATTTGATTGAATCATTCTATAACCATAGGTTCCCTGAAATGCAAAATTTGCTAACTAAATTGGCTTGAGTCAACATACAGCATTAACCCACTAGACCCATGTTAAACTGGACAGTTGCATGTAGGTTTTAAGCTGTGTCAAACAGTGGGCTGTAACTAATGCTCTGGTAGAACCTGAGGAATTTCAAAACAGCAGTAGACATAATTAGCAATGCACTAATGATTCAGATTTGACCTAGGATTAAAATCAAATAACTTACGTACAAAATAATATATAAAGTAAAATAACATAGGTATACTTGAAAAGGTTAAATCATATTTAGCCAAAAATTATATGGAATATTATTCAGATGTTTTACTATACATGTTGCAGCTTTTCCAGTTATATCAGTACTATGTCGTTACTACTGCTTTTTAACTGTCATCATTACTGTTTTTAAGTAAAAATGTATGCTACGCATATGTACCTTGTTACCAAATAAAGTTTTATCATAGTTCATCTCTTTCTTCTTCCCATTCTGGGGGAGGGTGCCTAAAACACATTTTTGTAAACAGCGTCTTCAGGTGACCAATTTTGACAATACGCTTATGCGTACTGTTGTAGAACGTTGTATAATATCCATCAAAACGAAGGCGGTCACACAGACCAGTAACTCAAAATATTTACTGACCCGACGGCAAAGTAGGTGGTCAGTGACCACCAGGTCAGCGTATATTTTGAACGCTGGCTTCTGGTTGCTCCGAAGACGTCAAATAGAATACGGCCTGTCCACGCCCACGTGCGTTCCAGTAATATCACATACAATCTGATTATATAGTATGATACTAATGACGTAATATTGTTAAATTGTTGTTTATAGTATATAAATACATTATAACGCATTCTATGCATGCTCCATGGAAATGGTTCCGAATGATCGGGCTTTTAGTATTTCCCCCTAGGAAAGGCTAAAAGCCCGAATTTTCGTGAACAGTGACATGAGAATGTCGGTTATATTTTCACCAATGTTGGACAATTTAACAATACTACATTACTATCTGGACATACAGTAGGGTACTAATGTAATATTGTTAAATTGTTGTTTATAGTATATAAATACAGTATAACGCATTATATGTATGCACTAGGGAAATGGTTCCGAATGGTCGGGCTTTTAGCATTTTCCCCTAGGAAAGGCTAAAAGCCCGAGTTTTCGTGACCAGTGACACAAGGGAATGGCCCGCACGCAAGGCTGAATATGACAGTTACGTATAGGGTGCACGTACGCGCAACGAAACGTAACGCATGCACAAGTAAACAAACACACGCACGCGCACACACATAGAGTCTACTCGCACACACACACACGCACGCACGCACGCACGCACACACGCGCGCGCACGCACACACACGCGTGACTATTAATTAAAACCTATCACATAATTTTCATAATTGACAATTACACATCATTTATAAAATAATAATAATTTCGTCGAACGCGTGTCCATACACAGAATATAGTAGACCTCGACCATTGGTCAAGAACGCTCGTCTTTCACCCTAGTATGCAAAGGCCAAAAAATTTGTTTTTTCGGACCGGTGACACTATATAGGAACGACGAAAATTTAAATAATACGTCATTAAATAGTGTAGCATTGTTCGATGTAATATACAAGTATAAGATACAAGGCTCATGATGTATGGACTAAAAAAAAAGTGGTCCCGAATGGTCGGGCTATTAGCATTTCACCATAGCAAAGGTGAAATACCCGAGTTTTCGGGACCATGTAGTGACACTAAGGAACGATGATGTTATATTTTTTCTTGTTGGAAAGTAAAAAAATACGTCATTATCCTACTATGGCATTGTTCAGTGTAGAGTATATACAATGCCTATATATATGATGCATGGACTAAAACAGGCTATCACCATAGCAAAGGCTAAAAGCCCGATTATTCGGGACTATGCACTGACACAAGGAAACGACAATGTTACATTTTTGCTTGTTGGAAACTACAAAATACGCCACTATCCTATATTTTAGCATTGTTTAGTATATAAAGTATATATATAAGGCAAAAGATGCATAGACTAAAAACGTGGTCCCGAATGCTCCGGCTTTTAGCATTTCCCCTTAGCAAAGGTTAAAAGAACGAGTTTTTGGGACCAGTGACACAAGGGAACAACAGTATGTGTATATCTATACGCTTGTTGGATAATAAAAAATATGTTAGTATCCTTCTGTAGCATTTTTTACTATATCTAAATATAAGGCCTAATATGGATGTACTAAAAAAAGTGTTCTCCAGTGGTCGGGCTTTTAGCTTCTCCTCCTAGGAAAGGCTAAAAGACCGAGTGTTCGGGAACAGTGACACCTGGGAATGAGCCGCATGACACAATAACGTACATATGTATAGGGTGCTTAACGCAAAATTTCTTAAATTACTGTTTTGTTAGTTTAGTATGGATGTGATACATATAAGGTTTCTCTAATTATATGTCCACTATGTCCTGCGAGTCCTAAATATAGGTACACATTTTGCGGTTGACGTCATATTCACGAATGGTCGGGCTTTTAGGCATAGTGAGAGAGGGTTTTTCGATACGTACTGGGGGGAGCAAGAGCACCTATGGAGAACTTCTAAGATGGCGCCTGTCTCAGGTATCTATTTGTGTGTGTGTGAATGTGTGTAGTCATGTGAGTGAATAAAGTGCCACCTGGTGGAGTGCATTGGAGGTTTTGCTTCGTGCTGAGAATAATGTTATGAGGGGTAATTAAGGGGTAATGAGGGAAGATCAAAGGCTGATCAAGGGGTGATGGACGTATCGTATGTATGTATGTATGTATGTATGTATGACGTGTGTAAGGATGATTCCTATGTACTATCGTGTATAAACCAACACAACAATATATTTCATGGTAACTAATTATGGGTATTTAAGGGTAAGTATCAGGTAATGAGGGGTAATTACTGAGTGATCACGGGTAATTAGTTTAAATAGGGGTAACTAGGGGATAATTAATGGGTAATTAAAGGTAATTAGAGGTATTTGTGGGTATTTCAGGGTATTTCAATGTAACTAAGGGGTAATTATGGGTAACTCAGAGAAATCATGGGTAACTCAGGGGTAATCAATGGGTAAGTAACGATATAATTAAGGGAAATCATGTGTAATTAAGGGGTAATTATGGGTCCAAAGTTAATGCTAGTTTGTACTTAGTAGTTTTAGTAGTAATCGTGAGTAAGAAAGGGTAATTAGGGGTAACTAACTGTAATTATGGGTAAGTAAGGGTAAGTAAGAGGTAATTAGGGGTAATCGCGTGTAATTAAGGGTAACTGGAGATAATTAAGGGTAATTAAGGGTACGTAAGGCAAACTGGATTTACTTCAAAGATGGCGAATGCCTCAGATACTGGTGTAGTCATCTGTGTGTAGTCACGTGACCAGAGGTAGTGCCTCCTACTGAGAATTGGGTCATCAGGGGTAAATAAGGGCAATGAAGGACTGATGAGGAAAGATTAAAGAGTAATTAACGTAGTGTATGTGTGGTGGACGTATGTAACAATAATTCCTATGTCCTATGTGTATAACTAGGAATGATCGCTGTGTGTAGGCACGTGACCGGATGTAGTGTACCTCCTGGTGGAAAGGAGCGGAGTGAGTACCCCGTGTATAACGAGGAATGAGCGAAAGAGCATATATCAAAGTTTAAAACCTTTTGGAAGGTGAGTTATTAGGGGTAATTAAGGGTAATGAATGAGTAATCGAGAATATGTGTTGGATGTGTGTAAGAATACTTCTTCCTATGTACTATCGTGTATAAGTAACAACGAACGAAAGAGCATAAAAACTTAACATTTGATATACCATATAACATTTTAAAACCTATTGGAAGGTGGGTCACGTGTATGAAGGGTAATGAACGAGTTATGGACGTAGTGTATGTGTGCTGTATCCGTGATAGAATGACTCCTAAATTGTATAATGAATAACCAACAAAACAACATGTTTTCAAAGTTAAAAACTATTTAATTTATATATAATTACAGCAGAAACCATCATCTTCGGACTCACAGTCCCAACCCCATTAACCTTCTTTATCGCCAGTGTCAACGTTAGGGACGTCATCGTGGTCATACCAAGGAGAAGGTGGGTCAAAGACTGGTCTTTTTGGAAGGAGCTCCTGCAAGACTGCCTAGAAGAGCGCCTCATGCTCATTTCGTATATCTTCCTCTCTGGAAATATATCATAACATTGAAAACATACCGTATGAATGACACGTTAAATCGTACATATAGGAGTGGTATTGAAGCACATATGTTGACCCAGTCCGATATCACAGTCAGTCGGATGATGTAACCAGACACCATGTTGCTAGGCGACACGATAACAAGTTAAGCCAGGGCAATAGATGAGGACAGAGAAGAAAGGACTATGGAACGATATGTAAACAGCTGTGTCGAGAAGTGTAGAATGAGCACGCTTCGAAGTAGGTCATGGAGTATTAGTATTGATATTAATATTATCATATAATTGATGATCAAAAGAATGAGGTAACGTACGACCAGTCCGATACAGAGCTGACGTTGCTGCTGGTGTCATCACTGTCGCTTACATTGCTGAAAAGAATTTGAACGAGAACTGAATAGCTAGCCAGCACAACGTCACGTGTGTAATTAAACAAGTACCTTTAAAAATCTATGGTAATAACTGTATTACACTCAGGTAGTTTAACGAAGTGTCTACTGCGTAGCAACGGAATTACCCACATTAAAGATGATATGATCGCTATAGATTGTAGTCCGTGCATCACCATCATACTATTAAAGGAAAACAAAAGGCAACGTTTTGGTGTTAAGCATCTAAAAGAGTTAATACAAACTAACAATTTCCAACTACAATCAAATTGTTAACGTCAGCGGTTTACCAGGAAAACATTTTTGAACACACAACTACCGAATTTCTATGGACTACGCCATTGTTACAAGAAAGTGACGTCACACAAGTTTCTGCGTACTATTTGTTCCCAACTCCGTTAGGTGGCGCTATGGTAAGTTTACCAATTAAACTATGTGCGCTGTGACTGTGTAAATAAGATGGCTTTCCAATTCTTCGGAAGACAACGAAAACCAAATCGATTTCGAAGCAGCTGGTTACCGGTTTGAACCACAAAAACAAGGGCCTGTATTGGAAGATAGGGCAGAGGCGGGTGCCGGTGGGCACGAACAGGAAGGCCCACGGGCAGTGAAATGTCGAGGCGCATACCATGCCGAGATTAAATTAATTGGTGTCGGTGTGGAAAATGCCGCAGCGATCTCCTTGTTCAGGAACAAGAACTGAATATGTCTGCTGCCAGGAGGCGTTTGCTACTCGACAGCAACGCTTTTGGTGAAGGTAATTATTAATCTGTTTAGTTTATTGTTTAAATAACCGATGAGCCTAAGTTCCGGGCTGCGTATGAACAGCGAGAGATGATCGCTCGGGCCGGGACAAGTCACTTGTCTTACATTTGGGATTGGTTGACGTATACCACCCATGGCTGTACCTTCACTTTTTAAAAGAAATGTTGTTGAATGGTTCCATGATTCATGTGAACCAAAACTGTACAGGGCAGAGCTATGATAAAGTATGAATAATATGTGGCAGTACTACTTTTTAAACACATGGCAGGTAGATAGATATTTTTAACTTTATGCATACTGCAATTTTTCTGCCCAAAGTTTACATTGGCTCTTATGAATAAAATATACCTTGAACATTTTTTCAGCCAGAGCCCCCATTTGTTTTGGTGACAAAGAAAATGACCACCGTTTTGTGCAAATATTGACACATTTCAAAACTGCCTTCCTTAATCTGCATGATATTTCTATGGACCCAGGTATAATACTGGTATGAATACAGTTAGAGGATCGTTGTTGTGATTTCATACCACTTTGGCTCTCCATACAACGCCCATACTTGGTGCATGCGCAGTGGCGCCAGCACATGTGATCCTCCATCTTGGAATAAATTATCGTCTTCAATTTCACAAGGCTCATTACGTCAACATGTTAGTTCTATAATTAAGTAACGTACTATTGAATATATAGACAACATAACACATCATGGTGTCAGCGCGGGCGAAACACAAGGCCTACAGAATTTAGATTGACGTCGCAGTGGCAGCGCAGCGACCCAACTCAAGTCGACAAGAGTCAAGACCGAACGCCAAACTGACAGAAGCGAAGACAATGTATAAACATTGTCATTGAAATCCGAATGCAATCACCAGCGTCGTGCGGTAACGTAAACCCTGTATGCCAACGCCAGCAGACAAGGTAGGAGGAATTTCATTCTTTATTAGACCATAATACGGTCATTGTCATTGAACATTAAAATAAATAAAGATACGATTCAAGCCTACTGCTAAGCATACAACTGTACCGACATCATGGCGGAAATGGCTGGATTGTCTGCACCAACAATGGACTGGGCATCGACAGATGCACCACAGGCATTAAAAAAATTCAAGACCATGTGCCAACTCATGTTTGAAGGTCCCCTTGTTGAAAAAACTGAAACTGTGAAAGTGAAATACCTACTTCTATGGTCTGGGGAGGAAGGCATTGAAGTTTCTAGCACATGGGACCTATCTGACACCGAGTCAAATACACTATCGGTGTATTGGGACCGGTTCGAAAAATATGTGGCCCCAAAAAGGAACTTCAGAATTGCTAGATTCAAATTGAGATCAATCAAACAAGAAAATGGGGAAAGTGTTGATACATTTATGAAAACAGTACGCATTTTGGCACGAGAATGCAAATATGCAGATACCAATTAACACATGCTGGACAATCTCATATTTGGCACTAACTCGGAGCGTGTACAGTCAAAACTCATCCAACGAGACGAAACATTATTATTAGACGAAGCCATTGACATAGCCAGAACGGAAGAAGCTACAAAACAGCAACTACAAAACCTTAGAGCCGAATCGAACATTCATGCAATGAGCAACCGTAGGCCACAGGCACAACGCAAACCGTGGCAGGGTGCAGCCAACTACAGCACAACACAGGATGGGAGGTCTAAGCAAAACCCAGGGCGCACAGTACAACAGTACGACAGCGGTCACTGTGGTCATTGTGGAAGACAATGCGGGCGGTTTTATACAAACGCCCTCGAAGAATGTCCCGCATACGGGTCTACGTGCCGTGGCTGTGGCAAGGCAAACCATTGGATAAAGATGTGCATTGGCAGTGCCAAAGACGCCAGAGCATGAAGGCCGACCCGCCCGGCAATGGCAAAAAAGCAAGGCATACACACCCTCGAAAACACGAAGGGCAGTGACAACCAGAGTGAACTGTACTTCGACAAGCTTGAAATAAACACTGAAAGTACGCAGGCTCTAGTGCAATTGACAGTTCAGTCTCCGCAGTGCACAAATCAGCTCACTTGCAAGCTCGACACAGGTGCCGAAGGAAACGTCATACCACTCACCACTTACAAGACAATGTCTCCACGCTGCAACGTAACGCAAGATGGCATTCCCACGAATTTGCATCCGTCTAACATGCGGATCACTGCATCCGGAGGACATACGGTTACACACTATGGCACATGCAAGCTTCAAGTTACACATCGAGACGAATCAGTAGTAAGCACGTTTCATGTTGTGAAATCAAGTGGACCTACTATCATTGGTCTTCCGACATGCAGAGCTCTGAAGCTAGTAACATTGAACTACGCCATGAACATCGGCCCTACTGCGGAACGACACACAGACACCACAGCACCTGTGCCCGCCTACAATACTCGGCCGAAAGGGGATGAAGCGGTAAAAGCACGAATACTGAACGACTACGCAGATGTGTTCGATGGAATTGGGTGTTTCGAAGGGGAATACCACGTCACACTCGACCCAACTGTGCCGCCAGTAGTGCACTCTCCACGCCGTGTGCCTGTAGCACTAAGCGAACCCCTGAAAGAGGAACTTGATACACTCGTCCAACTGGGCATCACAGCCAAAGTTGATCGCCCAACAGACTGAACTCGTGTGTATGTGTTACCAAGCCAAACGGAAAGCTTCGATTATGCTTGGACCCAAAAGACCTGAACAAGGCAATAAAAAGACCACACCACTTCACACCAACGCTCGACGATGTGCTCCCGAAGCTCAATGGGGCACAGTTCTTCACTATCCTCGACGCCCGGAGTGGGTACTGGAACATCAAGCTGGACGAAGAAAGCTCCTACCGCACAACAGTAGTTATTGTATTGCTTACTGTACGGGTCATGACCTAAGATCAAAGGAAATCGGCGAAACATCAAAGGGTTTTGCACGTTTTTTATTAGTAGTGAGGTGCGCCCAGCGATGACAGCTTACTTATAAAAAAAGTTTGATTGATGGTGATTGATAGGAACGGTGTGCGCGCCCTCTAGTGAGAATACTAATTAGTACTAATTAGTGATTAATTAGTAATAATTAATTAGTGATTAATTAGTAATAATCAAGTAAAACTGCTAGTGCTACCCTCTAGTGAATACACTAGTACTAATTAGAATGTGCTGACCTTGCTAATTAGTCGTGATAATTAGTGACTAATTAGTGCTGAAATGTGGTTATATATGTGTTGTGGTGTGGTTATATGTATGTGGTTATACGTCACTAATTAATTAGTAATGTTTTAGTGTCTAAGTAGTATTAATTAGTATTAATTAGTGATTAATTAAGTATATTAATTAGTGACTAATTAATTGTAGTAATTAGTACTATTTAACAGTCTAGTGACTAATTAGTGATAATTAGTTACTAATTAGTACTGGTTATGTGGTTATATGTGTGCGTTTCTAGTGAAGTACACTATTGTTTCGGCTAACCGCCTGTATTGTGGAATAGCTTGCATCAGTCGGCTGCCTGCTGCACTGGCAAAGAGCAGAGGTTATCAGTTGGCCTAGTTGTCTCGCTTCACGGCCAAATGGGATATCGTATTACGGCAAAGATCTGCGTTAGGCTGGGGCTGCGCGGCGCATTTTATAATGATAAGTTGGCTGTATAAGCGCTGCATTTGGCTGGCGTTGAGCGGTGTATTTTATAATGATAAAGTTGGCTGTGTAAGCGCTGCTGCTGCGTTAGGCTGGCACATTTTATAACGCTAGGCAGAGACGTCTGACGTTACATTCCTTAGTCGGCGGTGCTAGCAGCTGTCACTGGCATAGTTGTTGTGGCTGTCACTGGCTGTAGATGACGGCAAAGTTTTATAACGAATCCTAGCTGGATGAAGTGTAATGTGTACGCAATAGTTGGAATATAGACAAATGTTGCGGCCGCTGGATGTATTGATATAGCGCGAAGAAATCATAACGAAAGGTATTTGAACGATGTAACAAAAGGAACTTTATTAATGAACTATTACTAGGCATTTGAGTGTTCCGTATTTATTCGATGAAGGGATCTCTTGGCCTCGGGAAACGTGAAATGGTACGTGGCGGAGTACGTACACCAGGCGGGGCGCCATAAGGTCCGGGGGGTGAACGTGACAGCAAGCCAGCAGGGGGGAGGCCGAACCCCAGTCGTGGTCGAGGTAGCGTTGCAGGCACGGGCGCCACCGGAGGCTGAGGACGCTTTTTAGGCTTAACAACACGGGATGATGGCGTACCTTCGTTGGTATTGTGAAACACGATTGGACGCCGTCGTAGCTGAGTAGGTGGCGATGGTGTCATTTGGCTTTGAGAGGTAAGCACGCCGCGATATTTGGCGGCGGCGACGCGCGAGAAGCAAAGTGGCTCGCCCAGTTCCGCGCCCGGTTCTTCCCCATTGATTGGGCGGAATGTTTGTAATGGCCATATCGTCTCGGTTAATTCCAGGAGGAAGTGTGACTCCGTTGCGTCGTGACGGTATGATGACTGTTTGCCCCTGTCCGATATCAAGCGTTTCAAATTCGGCATTCATTCGTCTGTAAAGAAATAAATCAATAAATAAATAAAAGTTGTAGGTAGTAACGTTGTGAAGAAGGAAACATATAATTTGTAGTATCGTTGAAGGAACGTATAGAAATCTATAGGTGAAAACTTAATGTACCTCGCTCCTGGTCGTTGGGCGTTATCGTTCATTGCACTCGATCGTGCTTCTTCGTCGTTGCTCATTGTTTGAAGGAATGACGCGCACTTGTTTATGCAGTGACTGTAGGCGGTGTTTTGAGGCCTGCCAATTGACACGTAGGCTTCCCTTACATAACTGGTTACATAAGCGTATAATGCACGCTTACGTAACTGATTACATAAGCGCATAAAGCCTTAATAATTAGTTAATTGCGTAAAAGAAACGGTTAATAATGCTAATTAAGGACTGGAGAATCTTATGGTAAACTTATATTTGAAATTAATGTTCTATAAAAGCGACTTTCCGTTCGTGCACTAACGTGACCGAGTGATTTTTTTCAGTTTTAGTAACCTTGCGAGAATGGGCTGTTTTCTGGCGCGCGTTCGCAAGTACACGGGAGCTATGCATTATGCTAATATAAATAGGGGCGGGCGAGAACGCCTCTGTATTCGCTTATTGTCGGTGTGGTAACTGTGTGTGTGTGTTGTTGTTGGGTTCGCAGAGCATCGTTGAAATCATGCCGCCTGTTCAGGGAGACTTGCCGAAGAAAATTAGAAAGCCGAAGCTAGCCGGCGTAGCGGCTGATAATGCGATGAAAGCGCCTGCACCGACAGCCACTTCTTCGTCTGTGGGCGGCAGTGTTGGTGTGGAGCAGTCGGGCGATGCCTCGCTCAGTCTCGATTCGTCCTTGGTGAGTTTGTTTGAGCCGGCTGCGGTGACTCTGAAAGAGTTCTTACAAGCGTCGGATAGCGTATATAAGATTTCTACACCCGTGAAAATCAGCGGCGTAGCATGGCGTGGGAAATACACGTACATCGGCTGTGCTGTCTGTAAGCGTAAAATACGCTGCTTCCCAGGTGGTACTATGGCGTGCGCCGTGCACGGTGTACAATCGAAACCAAAAAATTATTTTTCGGTGCGTATCCTGGTGGAGGGAGTCGGCAATGGTGATGAGGATGTGGGTGTTTGGCTTACTCTATTCGCAGAAGCGATGTCGGTGCTCGTCGATTAAGATGCCGAATATCTGGCCGATATTTTGCCAGAGAAGCTGCAAGAAACTGTAGCGCCCCTAGTTGGCACGATCCTGGAGGTGACCCTGCAAACGGTGGTATGGGGCGTGACGGATACATACAACGTCCGTAGTGTGAGTGTTGTCTCGAAGGCGAGTGAATAAAGCGCGCGTTCACCCTGGAATGACTAATGCCTCGCTTATTGCTGTAGGATGCCGCCGCTTTGTGCAAGCCCGAGGAGGAGGCATCGCCCCCTGCCGAGAAGTGTGCAAACATTGACGCGCCATATCCGCTGACGAGGGAAACGTCGATTCGCCTGCCTTCGAACAATAAAGATATGCAGTCGTTGCCGCTGCCGACGTACGATACCTTATGCCATTTTTTATGAATGAAGTACGTTCACTAACGCCACGCTTTTTGCTGTAGGATGCCATAATTGCCGCCGCTTTGTGCAACCCAGAGGAGGAGGCATCGCCTCCGGCCGAGAAGTGCACCAAAATCGACGCGCCATATCCGCTGAAGAGGGAAACGCCGATTCGCCTGCCTTCGTACACTGAAGCTACGCAGTCGTCGTCGCCGCCCCCGATGTACGCTACCTTATGTCCGGTGCCGCCGCTGGAGGTCGTGTCCGTGTCATCGGACGACCTTATTCCTTGGGCCGCCTCCAGAAGTGACAAACGAGACAACAAGCCGGTGATCGAGAGAGCCCGCCGACCCGATCTGGAGTGGCGCATCGTACATTCGTATGCCGGACGCCAACGTTGTATGATGAGTACGTTTGCCGAATTAGTCGGTGAAAAGGTGATGGAGAGTGCGCGAGAAAATTGTGGAGAGTGTCCGCCTGAGGAAGGCTACCCGTTTGTGCATATGTATTGCTATCGTGGCAGGAAGCCAAGCCGACGATATCGTCTCGTGTACGACAGCGTGGCGGGCCTAACCAATTGCTTTTTTAAGCCGGCGCTCGACACCTTTGTGCAGGGATCGCTGTTGCCGTCCGCTATGCGACTGATCGGCGTACTCGAAGATCGATGCGTTCCCGGCGCTGATCGAATAACGGAACGGGCACTCGTTCACCAAGTCGCTGATTGGCTAATCGGCACGGACTGGACGGCGTCCTTCGATTGCGTGCTCCTGGAGACGGCGGTGCAGCAATATCTGCTGAAGAGAACGTGTCTCGGTGATTGACATTAGGTGGCGCTGTTTAGCTCACCACGTAATGGTGAAGAGCTAGCTTATATTGCTAATAGGTGAAGCCGTTTACTACGAAGCTTGATTGACATTATTATGTAGCGCTGTTTAATTTCACCACGTAACGGTGAAGAGAGCTAGCTTATATTACTAATAGACGAAGCCGTTTACTACGAACATTATAACACGCAATGCTTACCGTGACATGGCATAATAAAGCCTTACATGTATGTCGTTTATGATTAAGAGAGTTAGCTTGCCTGACATTATAACTCGTCGCCGTGAACATTACTGAGGCATAAAGCCTTACGTGTTATTCGTTGACTCGTGCCATAAAGCCTTACATGTATGCCGTTTGCGATGAATAGAGCTAGCTTGCCTGTGGCATAAAGCCGTACATGACTCGTGGCATAAAGCCGTACATGTATGTATGTTTGCGATGCGCAATAAAACGTTGAAAACGTACGCCCGCCTCTTCGTTCCTCTAATGGTAGTCGCCACCTGACGTAGGTAAGAGAAAACACACCTTGTCGAAATTGCGCCCCATGAGAAAACACACCCGCTTCCTTTGCGCGATGTTAGAGCCCCAGCGATAAAAAAAACGAACAGACTTGTAGTCCTACGACAAACGGTAGTCGACAGCGCTGCCACCTGACGTAGGTAAGAGAAAGCGAGCGGTCCAGTGAGAAAACACACGCTGCCACCTGACGGGTCAACGACGCACCCGGTAGGTGAGCGAGCGGTCCAGTGATCGCACGAGCCTCCGCTGCGCAATTGCAGTGATAATCTGTCTCCTCTGCGCGATGCTAGAGGCCCAGTGATAACAAACGAACAGACCTGTGTCATAATATATCGTGTATGAAAAAAAAACCCGCCTTCCGCGCCAGTCCTACGACGAAAACCAGCGGTAGTCGGCATCGACAGCGCTGCCACCTAACAACGGTAGTGTAGGGCCAACAAAGCGCTGCCACCTAGCGCAAAAACTGGTCGCCACCTAAAGGTCGTTTCGCGCGCGCGGCTTTATAGTCGGTGTCGGTGAATCGTCGTAGTTAATATTGTTCCGACATCAACTAGGACGGAAGCGCGCGCGCTCCGCTGCTGTCATCTACCGCGCTAGAGGCGTGCCTCTACCACCGACGATGTACGAATGCCCGAAATACGGTCGATCGTACGCCCGTCGCTCCGCTATGTTGAGGCATCTGAAAAGCTGCGACGGTAGTAGTAGTAGTGAACATCACGCGTGTCCGAAATGCGATCGAACGTTCCCCCGTCGCGATAATATGTTGAGGCATCTAAAGACCTGCGGTATTCCGCTGCTGACACCACCACCACCACCGCCACCGCGCGTCGACGACGGTCTACGGCGTATCGTTCGCGAACACTGGCCTAGCATCCGCACGTCTATAGCGCGCGGTCCCGTCCAGTCGAGGTACAACTTCGACATGACCGACTGTTTGGACACGGCCGCGCTCGACGCCCGACTACGACTGATGTTCGAGGAGCAGACTCGAGCGTTTATGATTAACTTAACTTTCGGATTTATTCATCGTCACAAGGAGACGGGCCGCTACAGGTACTACCATTCGTCGTGTAACTGTTGCGGCCGCTATCTCGAATCGCCCGTCCTCGTTACCAACGCCGCGTCGTTCGAACGATTCCTCGACGCCGTCCGTCAGCCCGACGTTCTTCAGTACGTTATAGGGCAGAGACCCGACTCGGGGTGGATCGCCGAATTGGTGACGAACGTTACCTACTTTCTCAACGCAATCATCAACCAGCCTATCGGGTGCGCGCGGCAGCGACTCCCCGACTACCTGCGCACCAACAAGGCGCCTATCAGTCTAGCGAAAGATCACCACAATCAGCCGTACACCGATAACCTGTGCCTCTTCCTCTGTCTGGCGCTGCATAGGGGCGCCTACTACCGCGTAGATTTGACGAATTTGGCCTTACAGCTCTACGCCAACTACAGCGACCAACCCTACTACGCGTTCGCTGGCGTTCCGCTTAACGAGCTCGACCGGGTGGAGACGGTCTTCGAAACGAATGTGACCGTGTATCGACTGACGGGGGAGGAGGGGACCGCGGAATTAGTCCGCCGCTCCCTCCACAGCTACCCGACTACCATAACCGTCAATCTGTTCGAGACGCATTATTCGTATATAACCGACGTCTCGATGTTCTGTCGCTCGTACCTATGCGGCCAAACGCTGTGGCCGACCGCCCATCGACTGCAGCGTCACGAGGCGACGTGCGAGGGTGGTGACGGCTACGTCTTTCCCGGCGGCGTCTACCGTCCGACGCCGTCCGTGTTTCAAAAGCTGTAGGACGAAGGCGTCTACGTGGGCGAACGCCTGTGCTAATACCCGTACTGGGCGTCGTACGACTTCGAGTGCTACTTCGACGATCGCGACATGCCGGCGGACAGCGCCAAATGCCGGTGGATAGCCCGACACGAGCTACACAGCGTGAGCGTCGCCTCGAACGTCTCCGGGCACGAGACGGCGCGCTGCTTCGTCACGACCGGCCATTCGGGCGAACTCGCGAAGCGCCTGATCGGCGCCCTGGAGGCCATGAGCGAGGCGGCGTGCGCGGCTCTGCGACCTTCGTAAGACGCGACCTTCGAGGCGATCGCCGCGCTCGACGACGTATGGCAAGCTCGCGCGACGGAGAAGGAGGCGTCGCGCGATAAGAGCCCGTACACCGTTCTCGCCGACCGACTGTGGACGCATCTGCGCCGTTTCCCGTCCTCGGCTTCAATTCAAGGTAAATACGATATGAACGTTGTCAAGAAGTATCTGACGCCCCTGTTCATGACCAGCGAGACGCAGAGCGTCTCGTCGGCGTTTACGATCAAGCGTCAGAACAACTTCATGTGTCTGACGACGGCGACGCTCAAATTCCTGGACATCACCTACTACCTGGCCCTTGGCGTCAGCTACAATAAGTTTCAGAAGGTTTACGGCTGCGAGGCGACGAAGGGTCACTTTCCCTACGAATACCTCGACGACCTGCGAAAACTGGAAGACACCGAACTGGCGCCGCGCGAGGCCTTCTACAGCCACATAAAGCATCTCCGCAGCCGAGAACGAGGGTTGCGCGAAGGTATGGCGCGACGAAGGGATGACGAGGCTGCGGGACCACCTCGTCTGGTATAACAACGCGGACGTCGTGCCGTTCTTGGAGGTCGTCGACAAACAGTTCGGCTTCTATCGGGTGCGCCTCATCGACATGTTCAAAGACGCAATCAGCGTACCGGGCCTAACCCTGTTGTACCTGTACAACGATCTGCAGTCGACGCTCCACTTCACGCTCTTCAACGACCCGAACAAGCACTTGCACCAGCTCCTGCAATCGCAGATTGTCGGCGGCCCCTCGATCATTTTCGTGCGCTATCACGAGGCCGACGTGACCGTTCTCCGGCGTGACGAGTACGGCGAGTCGGCGAGGCCCTGCCGCTCGATCGTCGGCTTTGACGCGAATGGCCTCTACCTTTGGGCGATCACGCAGGAGATGCCGACGTGGTGGTCCACGCGCAGTCGCTAGGAGAACGCCTTTCGGTCGGAACGCGTGTACCGCTACGGCCGCCTGGCCGTGGAGTGGCTGACGTGGGAGGCGGAGCGGACGGGGGCGCGCATACGACACCAGCTCAACGGGTGCGAGAAACGCGTCAGCAAGTACCGGGTCGACGGCTGGTGTCGCGAGACGCGGACGGCGTACCAGTTCCAAGGGTGCTTCTTCCACGGCTGCCTGTACACGGGGAAGAAGACGAAAGATGTGAGCGGCAAGCCGATGAGTCAACTTACGCCGAGACGGCCGCCGTCACGGCCTACCTTCGCCGCTTCGTCACCGTCGTCAAGATGTGGGAGTGTCAGTGGCGCGCTACGAGACCGCCGCCGCCGTCGCGGATCTACACCGACGGTGCCAAGGGCGCCGCCGTTACGCGGTCGACGATTCTGAAAGCTGTGCTCGACGGCACTCTGTTCGTCCTGGTCGAGTGCGACATTGCCGTTCCGGACGCCTTCGCCGAGATGCAGCCGATCTTCAAGAACGCCTACATCGCGCGCGACGATCTCAGCCCGTTCATGCGTCGGTACGCCGAAACGCACGAGCTCCTCGCCCGACCTCAGCGGACGCTCGTGGGGAGCTTCTTCGGCGCCAAGATTCTACTCGCGACGCCGCTACTGCGGTGGTATTAGCGGCACGGACTCGTCGTCGAGCGAGTCTACCAGATCGTCGAGTACGAGCCGGTCGCATGCTTTCGTAGCTTCGGCGACACGGTCTCCGCCGCGCGACGCGAGGGCGACGCCGAAACCGACAAGGCCATCATCGCCGATACGTTCAAGCTACTCGGGAACAGTTCCTACGGGAAAACTGCACGGCCACCGGCGCCGCGACGCTGATCAACGATCGACGCTTCCGGCAGCTCGACGTCGTCGTTCCTGACGGCCTCTTCGAGATGGCGTTGAATATGCGAACCGTCCGGCACGCGCAGCCCATCCACATCGGCTACTTCGTACACCAGTACGCCCAACTGCGTATGCTGGAATTTTACTACGATTTCATCGCCGCCTACATTTCGCGCACCCTGTTCCAGTACTGCGCGATGGACACAGACTCGGTGTACTTGAGCCTCGCGGGACGCGACCTTGACGACCTCTTGGCGACGGCTAAACGCGAGCACTACTTTCGGCACCTCGGAGAGTGGTTCCCGTCGGAACACTGCGACGAGCACGCGAGGCGTACGTGCGGTGCTGGCTCGCCGGCCGAGCGTGGGACTACCCCGACGAATGTTGCGCGAGACGGCGCAGGTACGATAAGCGAACGCCGGGCCTCTTCAAAGAGGAATAGTCCGGTCACGGAATCGTCGCGCTCTGCAGCAAGACTGACTACTGTTTCGGCGGCGCCACCGACGACAAGTACAGCGCGAAGGGCCTGAGCAAGCGTCAGAACGACATCGACAAGGACGTCTCCCTCGGCGTGTTGCGCGGACGACGGAGCGCCGACGGCTGGAACCGCGGCTTCCAAGTGAAGGAATTGTCCATGCTGACGTACATTCAGGAGCGCGCGGCGGTGAGCTACTTTTACGCAAACGTCGCGTTCTCGTCGACGGCGTCACTACGGCGCCGATACTCGTATAGACCTAAGGGGATCGCCTCTCCCCTAATAGGGGTAGGACCTACCTACCTATGGGTCCCCGCCCCCTAGGGACCCTAGTAGGGGTAGGAACTACCTAATGGGCCCCGCCCCGCCCCTCCCCTTGTATGTATGTATGTATGCATGTATATGTAGGGTACTTATAAAAATGAATGAACAACAACAAGCGGTACAGTTTTCATCGTTTTGTATTTACTACAACCTCACTACTTCGGTCTTGCCTGCCTAGTACGGCGAGGGGCCCGACATAGTCGATTCGGATACTCGGTCGTCTACTAGTAATAATATTAACAAGCGATAAGCGTTCAATGCGGCTTGAGCCAGTCGAATACGAGACAGTCGTTGGCCACCCTATCGGGGCCGAACAGGCACTGGAAGCCGCTTAGCGGCATACAGCGGCATCGAAAGAGCAGATAGATGACGCAATATTGTCCGCACACGTTAGATACACCGCTCTGCAGTCTCTTGTCGTTGCACGTCCACGAGTCGCAGTTGCGACGAAGGAAGGCGCGGAATTCGGCGTGCAGCGGCGGCAGGCGGTACGAATCGAAGTACTCGCCACGCCGGTCGGCGTCCACGTAGACGGCCACCCAGTGCTCCCCCGGTTCGTCGCCGTCGTCTGTGTTGCACAAGAACGCCGTCGGGTAGGTGGCGAGCCGCCGTCCCGGTAGCTCGTTTTTAGGTACGACGCCGACGGCGACGTTTTTAGTGTACGCGTCGACCGTCAGGCGACGTATCAGCTAAAACGTGTCCATCTCAGTTGTCGTACACGACGTTCCGGTTCTTGTCGATTTCTAGCACCGTCTCGAACTCCCAGTACACGACGACGTTCACCGTCCGGATCAGCGCATGCGCGAAGTGGATCTCGGCGCGCAGGTTCCCCTTACGCACGACGTTGAAGTGATCGCCGTAGCAGCAGTTGGAAGACAGTTCGAAGTCGAAGACGATGTAGCCGTCGCCGAATTCGGCGCGCGTCAGGTTGATCCCCTCGTCCTCGTACGCTTTCACCGTCGCGGCTAAGAGGTTGATGTAGCTTCGGATGTAGCGCCGATGCGCGAAGTACGGCTGCAGGGGCATGGTCGGCACCTGGCGTCCGTCGACGTAGAGGGCGAGGAAGTTTATGTCGTTGTCCTTCGCGTTGAACGGGTTTTTATCGTAGGCCCCGTTATAGGTGTCCTTGTCGATCAGGCACATGAACACGCCTCTCGGGAGCGTGCCCAGGTAGACGTTCTCGTGCGTATGAGATATCGTGCCTTGTGGTATCGAGAACACCTTCCAGTCGACGCGACGTATCGGGTTCTTGGCCGTCCCCTTCGTCAACGCTTTGATGTGACCGAGCTGGAAGGCCGGGTTCACCTTGGCCTTTCGCACCTGCAGGTAGGTCTCCAGCAAGACGATCTTGAATCCCGGATCGACGACGTCGCCTAGGAGCGCGAAGGCGTCTTTGCTTCGCACAAGTCGGATCTTTACGTCGACGACGTTCAGCAGGTACCAGATTTGCATGAACACGTCGACGTGCAGGCGTACGAAAATGTCCAACTCGCGGCTGCCGTGTATGTTGTTGTGCCGATGCGCGTATCCGCCGTTGTTGTTCCCCGCCGTCTCCATGCGACCGGCGGTGTCCTTGCGCCACAGGTCGGCCTCGAGCTGCGAGCTTTTGGCGTCGGAACCGTAGCTGAGCAGGGTCTCGATGTAGGCCCGGTACGGATACGTATTGGCCGACGACGTCACGAGCGTGCCGTTCAGTGACACGTCGACTTGACTTAGCATCGAATGCAGGAAATTGTTGACCGGTGCCACGACGCTGTCGTTCGCGAGATCGGTGCCGTCCCCCTTCACCACCTTGACGCGCACGTACAGTCTAGCGTTCGCCTGGTCCAGATAGTCGTCTCCGGAGCACGGGATGAGATACTCGATAGGGCCGCCAGCGTCGAGGGCCGGCAGCGGCTGGTGATCGATCCACTGGCCGCTCTCGATGCTCGTCTGCGTCACCGGGACGCTGAATAGGTCCATTTCGCTCTTTACGCCCTCGCATGCCTGTCGATGCACGAACGCCATTTTTCTTCTACGCGGGGAAAACGTCGTCGCTCGACGTCTGTTCCTTTCGACGGCGCCTTTTTCTTACTGATCGTCGCCGGCGTGCCGGGCGGTTTGATCCGTCTTCGTCGTCGTCGCTTTTTCGGCGGCGGCGGCGGCGGCGAGTTCAACAGCCCGTCGAGAAGGTCGGCGCCCGCCTTCTTCGCGCGTCGCTTTACTGACTGTTTCAAATTACCGCCGGCGACGACGTCCCGCGCCACGCACACGCCCTTATTGAGAGCGCGCTTGCCCAGCGCCACGGCCCCTCTCTTGATGAACGGCATTGCGCTTCGAAACAGGCTGCCAAAGAGATTACCGAGGCCGTGTCCCCTCTCCGATCTGCCACCAACGAATACCGGCAGGTTGCCGTCGACCTGCCGAGTGTAGTAGTCCTCGTACACGTTGCGCCCGCTTCTCGCTAGCGCCGCCATCGTCAGAACAGTTTCGACTTGCAGCGTCTGATGTGAAGCGTCGTCACGACTTTTCGGTGCTCGAATGGTATTGGCTGACCGATGTCGTCTCTTATATCTATCTCGATCGAATCGAATTGGCGACGCAGGAGCGGCACGTATTGGACGCGAACGAAGACGTTCGATACGATCAACCCGTTCGAACCGGCGGGCACGGTTCGGAAGAGCGGGGCGAATACGTTGCCGACGATGCGCGGTTCCACGATGTCCGTGTACACGTACATGGTGTCGACGCCCCCGTTCATGTCCACCGTGTGTTCACTCGAAGGTGTACGCGACGGGCATGCTGTCGTAGGTCGGCGCCACGAGACTCACGATGCGGATCGACTCGAAGCCTAGTATCTTCTTCAGGTGGCTCTGAGGGGGTATATTAAATTCGATGCCCGCCGATAGACGCAGCGTCATCCGGTTAGAGACGGGGCTGTACTCCAGGCGCGCCTTGACGTTATCGGTGCTCAGTCTCGTCATTGTCTCGTTGATTTTGTGCGTCAACTCGTAGGCGCTGTTGTAAAAGACGTGAGGGATGGTGCCCTGCCGGAGAATTTTACTTCTGTCCGCGGTGGTGTAAAGACCCGCCTTCCCCGTCGCGCAAGCCAAGAAGAAGTAGGCGTCCTCTTCTCTCACGTTGTACCAGCTATACGTGTACTGTAGCGACACCAGCCCGCATTCCCACTGCCCCGACAGGTCGACGCGTTGCGGCAGATTCGTCGTGTAGTGCGTCAACGTGTTTTCGGGGTGCACCTTCATAGACGCGTTGCTCGGCAACGTCACGTAAAAGTCAGACGACGTCATCGCGTCTCATAGACGGACTCGGCAGTAGGTGGCCGAGGCAGCTACTCAGCAGCGCCGTCTACAGGTTGGAGTCGCTCTGGCCGCGCGTTAGATTGTATATACTGACGACGATCTGGCACACGAATCATTCAACTGAAACCGCACTATTATGTGTAACAAATGCCATGAAAGTCGCTATAGACAATAGACAAGGCACGGCACTAGTTCTTATTGACTTTAGTGCGGCCTTTGACACAATAAATCACAAGATAATGATCCAGCGCCTTCGGTTGCGTTACGGCATTGTTGGCAAGGCGCTTGGCTGGCTGCAATCCTATCTGCAGAGCCGGACCCGGCGTGTGGTCATTCGTGATGCGTCATCGAATACAACTTGTGTGACATCGGGTGTCCCACAGGGTTCGGTGCTGGGTCCTTTGTTATTCTCGTTGTACGTACAACCCATTGGCGACATAATTAGAGCGCATGGACTTTGTTTTCATCATTATGCGGATGATCTGCAATTGTACTGCCATTTTGACCTCACTGCGACTGCGTTGGCTGCTACTCGGCGACGTATGGAGGAGTGTCTAGATATTGTCAATCAGTGGATGACATCAAACTGCATGTGCATGAACAACAATAAAACGGAATATCTTCCCGTAGTGCCAAAGAGTGCCGCTGCGCTTATTGACGGCAGTGTGATACGCGTAGGAGATGCTACGATTACTGCTTCAAGATGTATTCGTAACCTTGGTGTCGTTATGGGTCGCCACCTCGATTTTAAGAAGCAAGTTTCAAACATCGTCAGTGTGTGCTCATTTCACCTGCGCCATATTAACCAGATGAGTCGTTATCTCCCAACGTCGACAAAGGAACGTGTCGTCAACGCCATTATTACATCAAGGCTTGATTACTGCAATTCACTTCTATACGGCACTTCTGTCAACAACATCGCTCGACTGCAGAGAATGCACAACTCTGCTGCTAGGTTGATCCTACGCCGCCCACGGAGTGACAGCGCCATGCCTCTGTTGTACATTCTTCACTGGTTGCCTGTAGCACACAGAATCGACTTTAAGCTATTAGTGTTTACATATAAAGCTGTGCATGGCGATGCCCCGAAATATTTATGCGGCCTTGTATGCCCATACAAACCAACAAAAGCCCTGCGCTCTGCCAGCAATAACATATTAACGGTCCTGCGGACTCATGTCAAAGCTGGGGACAGTTCGCTTGCGGTCGCCGCAGCGACTTTGTGGAACACTTTGCCTAATGACATTAAAACGTCTGATTGTCTCTCTACTTTCAAGGCACGTTTAACGACTCATCAACAGGCTCTTCATACACTTGACTCTAACGACGTCCCATTCGGCGCCCGTTCTCGTTTTCTTGATTCCGTAACTTCGTCGCTTCGCTATATAAGCCGATCACGCCGATTTGATGTAATCCGCGCTTGCTTAGTCTTCGTTAAACATCGCTTTTCTAAACTGGTAGGCGTGCTTGATGGATTTGAAACCCCGACCGTACGCCCCGAATCTACACGGATAAAAATTCGACAGGTACGACATCGACCCTCCGAAACGTATAGGCTCCATACCACTGATCTACACTGACTACGCCTTACGCATAACCCTTATATAACCACATAAGTTTCATTACCAATTTTCTCGCTAGAGGCGCTAGTGCGTACTTTATTTCGTTACTGTAAGTAGTGTATTCACTAGAGGGTAGCACTAGCAGTTTTACTTGATTATTACTAATTAAACTCTTTGACCTTTGACATCTGACCTTTGACCTCTGACCTTTGAACTTAGTCACTAATGACTAATTAGTATAGTGAGTAGTGTATACTCTAATTAGTCACTATTAATTAGTACTAATTAGTATTCTCACTAGAGGGCGCGCACACCGTTCATTCATAAAATTAATGCAATCAATCACCTTAAATCAAACTTTTTTTATAAGTAAGCTGTCACTTTTTATAAGTAAGCTGTCATCGCTGGGCGCACCTCACTACTAATAAAAAAAGTGCAAAACCCTTTGATGTTTCGCCGATTTCCTTTGATCTTAGGTCATGACCCGTACAGTAAGTAACAAAATAACTACTCACAGCCTTCAACACACCTTACGGGCGACACAGATTCATGAGGTTGCCATTCGGGCTGAATTGCGCCCAAGATGTATTCCAAAAAAAGTTTGACGAAACGTTTAGCGACATACCCGGAGTTACCGGCATATCGGATGGCATCGTCGTTGTGGGCTACAAGTCAGATGGCAGCGATCACGATGCGAATCTGACAGCAGTACTGGAACGAGCAAGAGCCACCGGTTTACGTTTCAATGAGAAGAAGGTGGTCGTCCGGTGCAAACGCATTCCGTTCTTTGGAAACATCATACGTGCAGAGGGCATCGAACCAGACCCAGAGATGGTGACCGCGATATGCAACATGACAGCACCGACAGATGTCAAGGAACTACAAGCTGCACTGTCGGCGCCACTCAGAGATTTGTGCAAGACGGACGTTCCCTACGACTGGGGACCAAAAAACGATGCTGCGTTTTCTGACATGAAGAAGACTATATCTTCCAGTGAGGTGCTCCGATACTATGACAGTACTAAGCCGCTCATCATTCAAGTGGATGCTTCACAGACGGGACTCGGTGCTGCACTGCTGCAAGACAATGGACCCATTGCATTCGCCAGCAAGTCGCTCACCGAAACAGAAAGTCGCTACTCCAACATTGAGCTCGAAATGCTGGGCATCGTGTTTGGACTTGAGCTGTTCCACCAATACGTCTATGGACGGCACGTGCAAGTGCACACAGACCACAAATCGCTGGAGTCTATCTACAGCAAACATCTGATCGTTGCCCCGCACAGGTTGGCACGTATGCTACTCCGCATAAAGCAGTACGACGTGAACATCAAGCACGTTCCTGGTATTGATGTCAAACTAGCAGATGCATTCTCCAGGGTAAACCCATGTAACACAGGACCTATCCAAGGTCTCGACCTATCTGTGCACGAAGTACACATGCATCTGAACGCGAGCCCAACTCGTATCGTGGAAATTCGCGAGGAAACAACGAAAGACAACACCTTACATGCGCTGCGTGAAATCATATCACTCGGTTGGCCAGAGAACAGAGCTCAATGCCCGGCGCACCTGATGCCTTTCTGGAATTTCCGAGACGAACTGAGTGTTGAAGACGGGCTGGTGCTGAAAGGTCAACGCATTGTCTTACCAAAGTCTCTACACGCCGCCGCACTAGAACAGATCAATTACGCACATCAAGGTGCCGAATAATGCAAGCTTCGCGCAAAGAAAGCGGTCTTCTGGTGTGGAATCAATCATTACATTGACGAAATGGTCAAGTCGTGTGCACCATGCCAGCAACATCAAGTTGCCAACACGAAGGAGACACTGATCCCACACGACGTGCCAAAACACGCCTGGCACACTCTGGCTACCAATCTATTCCATTGGAACGGTACAGAGTATCTGCTAATCGCCGACTGCTACAGCAAGTTCCCGATCGTACGAAAACTGAGCAACATCAGCTCTAACACTGTCATGAATCATCTTAAAGGAATCTTCGACGAGCATGGAATTCCGGAAAGACTGATTTCTGACAACAGTACGCAATACAGCTTTGAAGAGTTCCGGGTCTTTAGTGCGAGATACGGGTTTAAGCACGTCGCAAGCTCACCATTGTATCCGCAGTCGAATGGGTTCATAGAACGGACATTTCAAACAGTAAAAAACTGCGAAGGAAAGCGGCAGTGACCCTCATTTGGCGATGTTGTGCCTCAGGACAACCTCAATCGACCACAACCTGCCATCCCCGTGTGAACTTCTTAATGGAAGACGATACAAGTCAAATCTACCTACAGTCTCATCACGCTCGAACGGAGATGTAAATGCATATCTGCAACAACGACAAGATGGATATAAGGCATACCATGACTGCACGGCGACGGAACTCGCACCTCTAACCCCACAACAGACTGTGCGAATGCTGAATCCGACTCGGAAAACGCGGGACCTGACCAAGGTCACCAGCAAGGCGAGATCGCCCAGATCGTACAACATCCTGACAGAACAAGACGCAATCGGCGGCACTTGCGTAATACACAAGAAACATGGAAAGAACAAGCCTCGAACGATGATGTAGATGACGACGTCGCAGATGATCAAGTGTCTGTACATCCCAGTGCGATCCTGCAACCCGAATCGCCAGTGACAGCCAGCCACACGCGACATGTTGAGACAAGGCGATCCAGTCGAGTGAGCAAGCCGCCAAATAGATTGGACCTATAATTACAGCCATATTACCGCACACTTGCATATCGAATGAACCTTAATTAATAGTATTATAGTTATCGTTACAAGACTTTGTTTATTATTTAACGAAGGGAGATGTGATTTCATACCACTTTGGCTCTCCATACAACGCCCATACTTGGTGCATGCGCAGTGGCGCCAGCACATGTGATCCTCCATCTTGGAATAAATTCTCGTCTTCAATTTCACAAGGCTCATTACGTCAACATGTTAGTTCTATAATTAAGTAACGTACTATTGAATATATAGACAACATAACACATCAATCGTGATGCATTGTTTGTGATTTTTTTCTCAGAATAATAATCCATGTTTGCTTACCTTTCGTGTAAAACTATCATTTAAAAGGTTAATTCATTGTTACAGGTGGACAAACAGCAGTGGATTTAGAATTCTTTGTTTGGAGCAGGTGATGCTGCAGAATGGGAATTATGCCGTCCAACAAACAAGTATGTATATATGAGCATGCATTGTTACAAGACCAGTGAAATGTGTTGTTAAATATTTATTGAAATGTATTAATAATGAACACAATACAACATCATAGTAGCACTAGCAATACAAATATATATAGATAATTCTATCAGCAATCTCATGCCTGATGCCCAAATTATTAACAATCTTCCAGGGAAATTACTTAGTGGACTTACCATACGTCATATACCATCCACATGCTAAGCAAATTCACATCATTGAACTGACCACCATTTGAACCTAACATCAAGATCATGTATTCAAAACTAACAAGTCGCACTAATCCATGATGTAAACAATAACGGAATAAAATCAGAATAACATGCATTGAAATAGGTTGCAGAGGCTATGTATCTGAACCCAACAAATCTAAGACAACCTCCTTAAAATCTCTTGGAATAAAATCACCAACAAAACAACTAATTCAATCGTATGCTTGTCTAAACTAGCCCTGCTAACGCCATTCACCCTTTCTAAATGTAAAGACGAACCACAAGGGTTTGACACAAGACTGATTTAAATATCATGACCATCACCCTAATATGACAATAATTACAAAATAAAATTCCTCTCAACAGCAAGTAATCCTACATAAATGTGTTCATTTTCAATATGACTTACATTAACCGTTAGTCATTATTTACCTTAGCCTGCTACAATATACTACTATACATAGTTATTTACTGTATTCACACATGTACTTGGGTTATCGTTTCACACTTTATTATATTTTACTCTATGAATAGTGATACTCTCTCACTACAGAACAAATTATAATGGTTCCACTTAAATTATCATAACGTATAGATATAATGTTTGTTGCACCACCATAATTTGTTCTGTAGTGCAAAATTACCAATATTTGCCTTATTCCAGATGAACACATGTTTAATGGTAAACAATTTATATAAAGGAATGGTGTCGTTATAGAACCGATTTTTATATGTCATTTATTTACAATGTCATGTTTACTTGAGCCTAAATTATTTTTCGTGTCTCTCAGGTGGGCTGCATACAGACAGTTTACCTGGTGAATCAATGGCAAGCTGGGACGAAGGGTACAGAGAGTTCTACCAGCATGCGCCAGCCATGGAATAAGATCAACACGAGGGATACCACGCTGGACTTGAAAACTAAACTAGACAATGTACAAGTGACCAATGAAGGTGTAGGTTGGTGGTGGCAGTATTTACTGTTTCTTTACAAATTGACTGACTCTTGCTGCCAGCAGATCCTCCTTCTCTGGTTTTGGGACATCTGCCCCAGTGACTGTGATCGCATGCAGTGTGATATTTCTTTATAAACACATCTGTCACTCGATCCGTGAGCATTTGTAGGTGGGTACGTGGGTTCACCTGCTGTGGTCTGTTATGCAGCACCCATTGCTTGCGTCTTTTGGACCACTTGACACCAGTCTCAACAGGTTTGTCTGGGCTGGGACGTGGTCGGTAGTTCCACGCCAGAGCAGACAGCATCAATCTAGCTTTCATTCCTACAGTGAAGAATATTGCATGCAGTATTCTAATAAAATGTCTGCAAACAACTGGTGTAACACACCAGTCTATATGTTGTTAGTATGCTGCTGTTATTTACCTTATGACTGCAGCATTCAGTGAACTTTAAAGTGCTTTTCCTGTGTAAAGTGTTGGTTGTTTTTAGTAACAATACAATGGCCAATCATGGTAATCATACTGGTACATTAGTAAACTGATACTGATCCTTACAAATAAGGTATTCCATCATCACATTCCTTCACATAATTTATTATAACTTGTTTTTTCTTCTTAATTTCTGTATCTACTGTATATACAGTCACTGTATTTTGATATCATGTTTTGATTTTATATTTCTTTAATAAAATTGGTGATAATGACACAAGTGCCCTTATTTATTTCATTACAGACACTTGCATTCTGGAATGTAATTATTACACGGAGATGTAATTTATTACACTCAAGTAACTGTACTCATAAATGTACACAGCAACTGATTACAAGGAATAGGTTGGGTGATACAGAATGGGCACTATCCATCTGTGGAGTATTCGCCCCCTCACATCTGAGTAACTAAACTACTGAAAAGTTGGTCATCAGGAACTTTGACTATGTAACATTTTTGGTCCCATACATAAGTCGGTGGTCCACATATTAACACATAACATGTAAACAGCATTTACAGTATCAGTTTTTGAAGTCTGAATAAACACACTTACTGATAAGGTAGTAGTCATGCTGGCTGGTACTTTTGAGTAGCCATCCTGAAAAAAACGAGTTAGATGCCTATGAAATGCAGTAATTTCGAAAACTTATTATAATGTTAGTTATGCATAGGAGCTAGTTTAGTGTATTTGGGATTCAAGTCGGTGACTGGAATTCACCTTACACTACTTGGGTCGTGGTCCCTACTCATCATCTACTGATTGCAAATCTAAAGGTAACTTGTTGCTTTGGACATGCCTCAGGTATAAAATGAATACATATCAAGTTTGGTACTTACCCCAGCAACTGTGCATCACCGTTGCATGTTGCACAACACCACCACAGATGGTTTGATACATTCTGTATCCAATGAAGGAGGTCCTCGCATCCCTTGCCTTGGACTTTCGCAGTAAACTTGCAGTTGATGCCTTTCCCCATCTGCCACATCATGTTGGTGATCGAGCTGAAATGTAAATTACAATTATTTATATTTTTGATCCAAAAATTTAAGATATTTTCACATCTGTTACCTGTTTTTGTTGTTAGTGTGCAAAAAAAAAGTTAATGAAGTTGTGTGCACATGGTATATTATTAAAGATATTTCAACAATATATGATTACTGAGTGATGCCAGTATTTTTATAATACAAACATGGTGTATATGGTGAGCTCCTTGATAACTATATTTGGATCACATAATTACTCCCAGAGATATCCTTTCAAATGCAGAATTTTTTTTTTTAAATGGCCATCAAATGTGGCATAATGGATACAAAATTACTTGATATTGACACCCTTATTCCATGGATAAGAATGGTTTAAAGGTATGTAATTGTTGTAAAATGATACCTATTCACAGTAAACACAATAAGCTATCATAATCTGGCATAAACAAAATTTTAGTATTTTTTTCTATAAAAAAAACTTTTTTTAACATCATGACATAAATAATAGGCCAAACATTTCGATATATGACAATGTCTAATGCAATATTATTCAATGCAGAACGTATTTTTGTTCATTTAACACAAAATACAGTAAGTTTTGCAATGTTATTATAAACGACAATCATTCCAGCCCATGTCAATACGTTACTGTAATATCGCTCACGCGACTTGATTGCCGTTAACTTTTGCTATTCGGCTATCTTCTAAAGACTAAAGTCTAAACTCTTTGTGGTGCAATATAGTACATTCTGGTACTGTTCTGGCTTGCCTCCAGCATATCTTGCATCTCAAATGTCAACAGATTTTAATTGGATACCAGTTAACTCAGTACTAACATTCTTGCGATCGATTTCTCGGCGGCGGCGCGTTTGACCGAAAATATGCGTCGCTTCGACGGCTGAGGTCCGTGACTAAATATCGTAGGCACTGCACCTGGTTTCAAACATCGACGTCGGCGACGTTTTGTCGGATCTTGTGTCATTAACTGACGATATGGATTTCCTTCGAAGCACGTTTCTTCAAAATGATCTGAACATAGTGCGTTGTATTTCGAAGGCTTCCAACCAGCCCGTCCACAGTTGTGAATCCACTATTTCACTTCTGGTTGTTTCAATCAAAGGGAATTCATTATCCTTCGCAGTACTATTGTTACAACCGTATGTAGAGCAGTGTGGCATATTGCAAGTCACGTTTTCACTGTAAGCTCAACTTATACTAATATAACGAACCGCATCCCATGAACATGAACCAACTACACAAGACAGTGTGTCGTACACGGCAAAAATAATGCTGCTCGTTTATTGGTTGCTTTCGGCCAAATGAACGCGTCATCAGTAAGATGGCAGTCTACATGTTATCGCAGATTTCGTTAGAATCTTCCACTTTAAGACTACATTCCGAGTAAAACACTGAACTGAAAATTTTGATTGTAGATGCAAATGGTTAGTTTGTGCTAACTCTTTTATGTGCTAAACACCACAACGTTGCCTTTTGTTTTCCTTTAAATACAATAACAACACGTTCCAAATATGTAGCGCTCAACCATGATAGTTCCTTTGGTAGCACTTGTTTGTAACCAGTCATAGTAAGCTATCACCAGCGATAACAATCAAGTAGAGAGATGAATACCTCTGTTGAAAATGTATTACTCACATCGTTGCATCACGTCGCCACCATTGTTCTCGGAGTTCGGCCCAAGGGATCGGAGAAGTCATCTTTGCAGTGTGTGTCGAATGATTTGAATGTTAACAACGAACTATTTATATACATTATTATTATTATGCACACACATTGCAAAATACAAGTCATATTGACAAGGAGTCTCGTGACACATGAGAGATGCGCCTTATCAAAAAAAGACAACAAGTAGCGAGTGCAGAATGGTGTTACATGCTGTGGCGCCCAAGCAGCGAGAAGATAACAACTGTGCGAGCCTGCTTTATGAGAAACAGCCGTCAATTACAGAGGACATAACCCCGTCACATGCTACGACGTCAAGACATCGAGAAGTTAACAACGTTACGAGTGGCTAGTGCTAACGTTAAACAGTTGTAACGTATGGTGAAAATGGACGTACATTGTGGGGAGTTGGACATTACCTGTCAAACTTCTTTTCGTGAAATATCTACATATGGGGAGACACTTCTGTTGCGCGGAAGCTGCGTACCAGTACAAGAAGGCCAGGTAGTTTGACGATGTAATCACAGCGAGAAAGATCCAGATGTAATTAAGGGTAATTACTGGGCAATCGATCGTGGGTAAATAAGGGTAATTAGGGTTAAATAACGGTAATTAGTGGTAATTAAGGACAAATAGAGGAAATTAAGGGTATTTAAGGGTAATAGGTAATTAGGGGCCATTAAAGTGTAATTAAGGGTATTTAGGGGTAACTATGTGTAATTAGGGATACTTAAGGGTAAATAACAGGTAACTAGAGGTAATTAAGGGTAACTCAGGGGTACGTAAGGATTATTAAGGGTTATTAGGGTACAAAGTTAATGCTAGCGTGTGCCTAGTCAGTTTATAATAAGATACTAGTGGTGTTGTTGTTCAAACCAATACCTGCGTCGTTTAAAGATGACGGCTGACTCAGCCTTCGATGTAGGAATCTTTGTAGTCACGTGACCGGAAGTATGTTGCGCTCCCTGGCTAAACGGGCGGATTGGACGGGCGGGCTGAAGGGCGGGTTGGTAGTTTGGTTTTTTATAGGAAGGGGGTGGTGAAGAGGTCATCAGCGTCTTATTGAGGTATACAGTATAAAAAACGAACTATTTTGTGTAAATGAAACACAACACCATATGTTAAAGTAGGAGTAGCGTTCCCTGACCGTACGGGCTGAAGGACGGGTAATGACGTCTCCTATTAAGGGGTAACTATGGGTAATGAAAGGTATTTACGGGTAATTAAGAAGTAATTATGAGGTACTTATGGGTAACTAAGGGGTAATTAACGGTAATATAATAACACACTGTCGTCTCATTTATTAGAAACCGTTAGAATCCGTTAGGATCCGGTAGAATCCTTCAGAACCTGATTGAACCGGTTCTGACCTGTTTAATCCGGTTTCAAGTTTAAGAGGCGTCCCGAAGTGTCATACAGGTAGTTAGCAGTAGTTGAACCTACAATTAAATAGTTGATTAGTATAAATGTATTATTAATATATATGCAAGTGATGAGACATTGCAAGTTGATTATCTTCCTATATACTACCCACTACTGCGTATGATACAGGTGGAGGTGTTTATGATGTGGCATTGCAACTTGATTATATTTTATTATTATCATATATTCTAGCTGCTGCGTTATGATACAGGTACTGATGATGAGACATTGCAAGTTGTAATTGTCAGATAATAAAACTATTGTGTTCTTAATTGTGTGTTGACATTTCACAACGAAAAGTGACTTTGCGGTGTATTCACACACACACACACACACACGCGCGCGCGCGCGCGCGCGCATACACTATGCCTCTATCCGAGTTCACATACAGGTACTTCAGACACACGCGCAAGCATGCACTATACATCTCTCTGAGTTCACACGCCTACCTGAGTATGTTACCCAACCGTGTATAGTCATTGGTTCAATCGTAGTCATAGCCCTTGTTGCTTCGGTCCACACGCTTACACATATCCTTATTACGAGTCTAATTACCTGTCACGCACACGCAGCCGTGTATAGTTAGGTCACACCTAGCCACACCCCTCTCCACCCACACATCCAACAGTGGAGTCCCTGTGCTATATAGAAACGTGCAAAGATGCCTCACCTTCAGTTGTAGATACATCCATGAGTCGCAAATTCTTGCCAGTGTAGTGAATTTTTAGCGTATGCATGCGTGAAAGTCATAAATTTGTGTCACCTTACTACATTACTGAGGTAACTTTCTAAAGCTGTCCAACATGTTGGATTTGTACAATTTTCTTACTTTAACGCGTGTGCATCGTAAATTCTTGCCGGTGTAGTGAATGTTTAGTGTATGAACGCGTGAAAGTCGTAAATTCTTGTCACATTAGTAAATTACTGAGGTAACTTTGTAAAACTTTAGCTGTCCAACACACTATACCTGTACAATTTTCTAACTTGAACCGTATGTGTCGTATATTCTTGCCAGTGTAGTGAATTTTTAGCGTATGAACGCGCGTAAGTCGTAAATTCTGGTCACTTTAATACATTACTGAGGTAATTTTGTTAAATGTTAGCTGCCCAACACACTAGACTTGTACAATTTTCTTACTTCAATGCGTATGTGTCGTAAAATCGTGCCACTGTAGTCAATGTTTAGCGTATGAACGCGCGTAAGTAGTATATAAGTTTGTATCAGTATCCATTGGAATAAAAGATCAAAGGAACATCAAAGTCCTATGCTTCACGTATTCCGAATGCTCACCAGCTAATGACCCTATGATTAATGACCTGTCATTTAAGCTATAGTGTTGTCCTGTTGTGGCTATGTGTAATGTAATAATAACATAAACAAACAGTGTAATGGCGCCCCCAATGTAAGAAAGAGTACATAGCAGTAATATTTATGCATTTGTAGCATTGTGGCTGAAGTATTTCCTTACGCGTACTCGTAAAAAATTACCGGTGTCGGTGATTAATGCCTTTTGGCAGCTTTGGTGATTAATGACTTTTGGCAGCGGTGCCCTAGCAACGGCCCCGCTATAGGCTTATCTTTTCGGCGATCGTCAGGTTGCAAAGTACGACTCCGTGAAGCGCAACGCTAGGCTAAAAATAATATGGGCTGACTAATGTTTGTGCGCAAGCCGGGGGAAAGCAGGCGTTTATTATTGGCGTTTTAATATTTTGTGCTGTGGGCTAGCTAAGAGTAGACTCGTTTTATTTTGTACTGGGGCTCTGCGCTGTTCAGCTGAAGTTGGATTAATAGCGGCTTATTATTGTTTGCGCACCAGGCTGGGAAAACAGGAGTTTAGTATCTCGTCCTGTTGACGGCGCTGCGTTCTTCAGCTGAGTCGGATTATTTGCGGCGTTTATTGTAAGCCGGGTATTAGGGCGAGAGACATTGTGAAAGAATGAAACGACACGGTAAGTGATATATTTGTTATTTGTTGAACAGCACTGACGGGACCGGTCTCTCGTAACCTCAACCGTCGTCGCTTATTCATATGTAGGGCCTGCAAGAGACAGCAGGAGTTGGGTTAATGCATGTCTTATTATAAATGTAGCAGCAGCCTTCATGTTGTAGTGATATTAGTAAGAAATCAACAGTGCATGTCATGTCATAAATAAAACAGGGGTCCTCAGGTTGAGTACCGTAAAGGCAGTATTTCATTTGTCTTAGAAGTTTGTGTGTGGAAGGTTTGAGTCGTGCTAGTGTATGAGGTAAATACATTATTGGTGTGCACACAATTTCAGTCATATCAAACCTACGGCGTGTGAATGTTGACTGTTGTTATAATCAGAGTGCCTCCTCGGCTGGCGGGGTTACTCCGGTGAGAGGGCGACCGCTGTTTTATAGGAACGGTACAGGAGCGGCGTGCTGGTTACGCGGGAGGAATAGACCTCCTATGGACGGGTTTCCGTGGCCGATCGGGAGGGGTCGAGGCGGCGTTCCTAAGCCGGTGCAGTCGTCCCCTCGGCTGGCGGGGTTAATCCGGTAAGAGGGCGATCGCTCTATCATAGGAATTCCGAAGCCGGGCCGGAGCAGGAGGGGCGTGCTGCTTATACAGCGGCTTCGGCGCGGGAGGTATCGGGTGCTCATGGGCGGGCTTCCGAAGCCGACCGAGTGGGGTAGAGGGGCGGGACCGGGTGGCGTTCCGAACCCGGTCCAGTCGTCCGGAATATGGCGCGCACTGACGGGGCCTCGGCGTGCGGCGGAGGGTCTACAGAAACCTGACCAGTCGACCAGGAGACCTTGCCGTCAAACAGTAGACCCTGTAAACATAGAAATATCGGTTATTGATACGTATCGACCTGGTTAGCAGTGAGTGAAAATTTGTTAAAGGAAATTATTGAATGAATTGTGTGTGTTAAAGGTAGCGTACCAGTCATGTTCTTCTCTCGTCCTCTCCAAACAGAGCTGCAGCTCCTTGTAAGAGGCCACCGACGGCATAACGTTCATTTTGTGAAATGACGCCTCTTGTTTCGGCACGTAGGCCATTACGATCTAGTTGCGTAATTTAAAAAATCTCTTAATAAATTACCAATTGTATAAATTAAACGGTCTATATTATAAAGGAGTGGCTAGAGACTCTTGTGGTAAGGTTGTGTTTGAAAATAAAATTATATAAACAGGTTCAAAAAGCAAATGTACTTGCATGACCGAACACTTTTTGTAGTTTCAACAACCTTGCCAGAATCCCTAGCGGCGTGGCGTCCGTGCTAGCGTGCACATGGCCTCCTCGACGTACTCTTATAAATAGCGCGGGCAGCGCCACCCTCTGTATTCGCATGTTTGGTGTGTTTACAAACGTCGTTGTTTCTTCGCCTTCTCATTTACAGACCGCTCCAACCGAGAAGGGGGTCGTTGGTGCGTTAAAGAAGACCGCCGCCATGACTGCTGCAGCCGAGAAGGGGGCCTCTGTCAAAGCCGTCGGAGCGAGCGTAGAACGCCTCGCTCTATGAACCAATTTCGGTGAGTTTGGAGGCCTTCATAGAGGCCGAAGATAGACTATATAAGGTGTCGACCCCCGGGAGAATCGAAGCTATTGCGTGGAGGACGAAATGCACGCATGCGGGGTGTACTGTGTGTCGGCTCCATGATGTGTTTGTCGCACGGCGTCCAAGCTAAGCCGAAACACTATTTCTGGGTTCGCGCTATGGTGAAGGAAGTCGACTCGAAGAGTGGCCACGAAATCTGGCTGACTCTCTTTGAGAACGCCATGGCGGAAATGGTGTCCAACAATACCGACTATTTAGTAGCGACGACCTACTCGTCGAGGAGTTTCCGGTACCGGCGAACAAAGGGGACGACATCACATGGCCGGATCTGGACGCGTCCGCGGATTACACGCCGACTTACGCGGACCGTCAGCCCGTTCCCACATACGGGGACCAGGCGGACATCGTGTCCGTGTCATCAACCGAACTCCCGTCGCTGGTCTCGTTCGCCTCCTCGGCCGCCGGTGTCGAGGCGTCCTGCTGCGACTGCTCTAAGCCGCCGACTTCCGACACCGACCGGTTGGAACGTAGCCTACTGACGGCGTTCGCCGAATCTATAGGGGAGTCAGTGCTGGATCGGGCGCGCCGTACATGCGTCGCATGCAAGCCAGCGGGTGCGTGCCCCTCGTGCATCTGTTCGGGTGTCGCAAGAAATGGGTATGTGTAACCGGCATTTCCAGGGGGTGATGGAAGACTTCGTGAAACTACCGCTCCTACCGAGCGCGTTGCGCCTCATCCTCGTGCTATACGATCAGTGCTGGTCTCCAGACCGGAGCTCGGACGGGGCGTTTATTAAGAAGGTAGCGGGCTGTCTATTGACGGACTGTGTCTGCAGCAGTCACAACGCGGTCCTGAAGTAGGCGGTCGAGGCGTACCCGGCGAGCAGGACCTGCCTGAAATGACGTTTCATAGAGCGAACAGTAATAACCACAGCTTGGTAAGAGGGGCCCGTCCCCGAACATTTATTAATCACAGAGCTTGCAGCTATAGTAACGCTGTTATGCGTTTATACTTGCTGGGCATCGGTGAAAGAAAACCACGCGTTGTACCGCAGGAGAAACAACTCCGCTATGTATGCTTTCTATGTTTAATAAAACGTTGAAACCGTATGAACAGGCAGTGAAACATATATTTATTAACACGTTGAAACCGTCTACGAGGCTAAGAAACAAACAAACACTCTTGATTATTTCCTCATGCATTCAACCATGTTAAAGCCTATAGCGGTCAGCAAACACATTCCTTCCTCATGCATTCAACCGTGGTAAAACCTCCAGCGATCAGCAAACACCCGTCCTTATGCATTCATCCAACCCCTCTAGCGACCTCTAGTGGCCCCCCTTAACCAGCCGTAGCAGAATCAACTTCGCTATGCTATTTAATAAAACGTTGAAATCGTCGTAACAGTCTGTTTATAGGCCGTGTCCGTCCCTACCGTAGTTGACTAGGACGGACGCCACGACGAGAGAGAGAGAGAGAGAGAGAGAGAGACGGAGAGAGAGAGAGAGAGAGAGAGAGAGAGAGAGAGAGCTGTACTTACCGTCCGTCAGTCGTACAGCGCTGACACCTACCGACGTCCGCTTCCATACACAACCGTACAGTGCTGTCCCCTACCGACGTTCTACGGGCTTAAACCCGTCTTGCAGCGATGCCGGTCTGCGAGGTGTGCGGTCGTCCCGTTGACCCTCTAGAGAGCCACGCATGCAATCCCCACGAATGTCCGAACTGCCATCGGTCTTACGCCTACCGCCATAGTGTAACGAGGCATATGAAGAAGGGCGTCTGCGGACCACGGAAGGAATACGAATGCCCGAACTGTGAGCGGTCTTACGCCTATCGCTATAATATGTTGAAACATATGAGGACGAAATGTGGTTGTGACAAAAGAAGAAGGAAGACCCCCGACCCCCCTAACGACACCCCGTTAGGGGCCGACGATGCAGTGTCGAAAGCCCTACGACAGGTCGTTCACGCGCACTGGGCGAGTATACGCACGTCCACGACATGCGGTCCTATCAAGTCGAGATATAACTATCATCTGACCGGCTTGGACACGGGCGCGCTCGACCCCTGATTATGGTTCATGTTCGAGAAGCATAATCGCGCCTTGAAAGCCAACCTGAGTTTTGGGTTTATTCTCTGATACCATGAGACGTGGCGCTACAGATACGTTCACTCGTAGTGCATATGCTGCGGTCGTTACCTCGAGACGCCCGCTATGATTACCAGTGGCCAATCTTTCCAACGGTTCCTCGAACGCATCCGACAACCCGACGTCCTACAGTACGTCATAGCGCAGAGGCCCGACTCTGGGTGGACGGCCGAATTGGTGACTAACGTCACCTTCTTTCTCAACGCCATCATCCACCACCCTATCGGATTTCTCAACGTGCAACTCCCTGCCTACCTGCGCGCCAACAGGGCGGTTATCGTCCTAGAGAAAGATTAACACAATATATCCTACATCGATAACCTGCGCCTCTTCCGCTATCTGGCGCTCTATAAAGGCGTTGTCATAACAGCTTTACGGGCTCCTACCTTAAAACTCTACGCCGACTACACCACCGGGATGAGGGCCTACGCTTTCGCTGGCGTCTCTCTAAACGAACTCGCTCGGGTGGAGACGGTCTTCCAAACCAATGTGCTGGGACGTGGCCCCGTTCTTGGAGGCCGTGTACAGACAGTTCGCCTTCTGCCAGCAGCGACGCATCGACATGTTCAAAGACGGCATCAACGTACCGGGCCTGACGCTGCTTTATATATTCAACGATCTCTGGCCGACGCATCACTTCACCCTCTTCAACGAGTCGAACAAGGACCTACACCAGCTCGTGCAATCATCGGAGACACGTCGATCATCTTTTCGCATCATCACGAAGCTGATGTAACTGTTCTACGCCAAACCGAGTACGGTGAGGCGGCCCAGACATGTCGTTCTATAGTCGGCTATGACGCTAATGCCCTTTTCCTCTGGGCGCTTACCCAAGATATGCCGACGGGGGGTACACGCGCCGCCGTGAGGAGTACGCCTTTCGCCCGGAACAGGTGCACCGCTACGGTCGTATGGCCGTGCAGTGGCTAAAGTGGGAGGTTGCGCGGACGGGGTGCGCATACAACACCAGGTGAACGGGCGCGAGAAACGCGTGGGTAAATACCTGGTTGACGGGTGGTGTCGGAAAAAGAAGACGGCGTTCCAGTTCCAAGCGTGCTTCTTCCACAGCTGTCCGTGCAGTGGCAAGGAGACTAACGAGAAGTCTATGGCTCGACTGTACGTCGAGACGTTCGCCACCACAGACTACCTTCGCCGCTTCGTCACCGTCGTCGTGGTGTGGGTGTGTCAGTAGCGAGAGACGAGGCTGCCCCCGGAGACCCGTCACGCGGACGCAGGTCTTGGAGGCCGTGCATGACGGCACCCTCTTCGGTCTAGTAGAATGCGACATCGCCTTGCCGGTCGCGCTGCGCGCTAGATTCGCAGAGACGCAACCAGTCTTTAAGAACACCTACGTCACCCGCGACGATCTCAGCCCGATCATGTGTCGCTACGCCGAAGCGCACGAGCTCCTGATCTGCCCTCAACGCACGCCCGTGGGGAGCTTTGATGGTACCAAGATTCTCCTCGCCACCACCCTACTGCGGTGGTATCTGGAGCACGAACTCATCGTTGAACGCGTGTGCTTTCGTCGCTTCGGCGAGTCGGACTCCGCCGCGCGGCGCAAGGGCGACACCGACCCCGACAAGGCCATCCTCGCCGTTTAAACGTCTTCGGAATAGTGGCTACGGGAAAACGATTACGAGGGTTGACCTCCACAGGGATATCAAGGACTACACTTCTACCGGGGCCTCGACGCTGATCAAAGATCGACGCTTCCGACAGCTCGACGTCGTCGTGCCCGACGGCCTCTACGAGGTGGCGTTGAACAAGCGGACCGTCAGGTACGACCTTCCAATCCAGATCGGCTACTTCATGTACCAATACGCCAAATTACGCATGCTCCAGTTCTAATACGACTTCATCGACGCCTACCTACCTACCGCACCCCCTGGTACAGTACTGCACGATTTATACCGATTCAGCGTGTTTGGCCTTCGCGGGCCGGTGCGTCGACGACCTCGTGGACCCCGCCAAGCGCGAGCACTACTTCCAGCACCGGGGCGAGTGGCTCCTGTCGCAGTACTGCGACGCTCACGCGGAGGCGTACGTACAGTGCCGACTCGCCGTTAGACCGTGGGAGACCGCTGAGAGCTGCGCGTACGATAAGAGAACGCTCTTATTTACTACTAAGCGAACCATTGAATGCGGTTTTAGCGTGTCTACTACTAAGCGATACATTCAATGCGGTTTTAGTTAGTCGAATACGAGACAGTTTTTGGCCACCCTATCGGGGCCGAACAGGCGCTGGAAGACCCTTAACGGCATGCCGCGGCATCGGAAGAGTAGGTAAGCGACGCAATATTGTCCGCATACGTTAGACACCCCGCTCTGCTGTCTCTTGTCGTTGTACGTCCAGGAGTCGCAGTTATGGTGGAGGAAGGTGCGGAAGTCGGCGTGCAGCGGCGGCCGACAGTACGAGTCGAAGTAATCGCCTTGCCGGTTCGCGTCCACGTAGACGGTCACCCAGTGTTCCCCCGGCTCGTCACCGTCGTCGCTTTTAGTGTACGTTTTTAGTGTACGAGTCGATCTCCAGGCGGTCTATCACCTTAAATTTGTCCATGGTCAGTAGTCGTACACGACGTTGCGGTTCCTGTCGATCTCCAGCACCGTCTCGAACTCGCCATACACGATGACGTTCACCGTCCGCGGTAGCGTCGCTGCGAATTGCACCTCCACGCGCAGGTTGCCCTTGCGCACGATGTTGAAGTGGTCACCGTCGCAACAGTCCGGAGACAGGTCGAAGCCGAAGATGAAATCGATGCGCGACACATTGTTAACCTCGACCTCGTACGCTTTGCCCGTCGCCGCGAAGAGGTTCAGATAGCTTTTGTCGTAGGCCCCCTCTGCGAAGTTAGGCTGCAGCGGCTTGCTCGGCACCTGGCGTCCGTCAACGTAGAGGGCGAGGAAGTTTATGCCGTTGTGTATCGCGTTAAACGGGTTTTTATAGTAGGACCCGTTATAGGCGTCGTTGTCGATCTGTCACAGGAACACGCGTTTCGGCAGTATCCCCAAGTAGACTTTCTCGTGAGTATGAGACATGGTGCCCTGCGGTATTGCGAACACCTTGCAGTCGACTCGACGTAGCGGGTACTTGGCCGTCCCCTTCGTCAACGCTTTCATGTGACAGGGCTGGACGGCCGGGTTTACCTTGGCTTTTCGCACATGCAGGAAGGTCTCCAGCAGCACGATTTTGAACCCCGGGTCGGTTCCCGACGCCATGAACGCGAAGGCGTCCTTGCATCGCATCAGCTGGATCTTTACGTCGACACCGTTCAGCAGGTACTGGTCTTGCATAAACACGTCAGCGTGCAGGCGTCCAAACAGCTCCACCTCGCGATTGTTCCGGATGTAGGCTCGCCTATGCACATACCCCGCGTTAGCGTCCCCAACCGTCTCCATGTACCGATTGTTGTCCTTACACCACAGGTCGCCCTCGAGCTGGGTCTTCTTGGATTCGGCGCCGTAGCTTAACAAGTTTCGATTTAGGCCCGATACCGATACTTCTTGGTCGACGGGGTCACTAGCGTGCCGTTCAGCACCACTTCGATTTGACTGAAGAGTGAGTGCAGAAAGTTGTTGATCGGTCCCATGGGACTATCGTCATGGAAATCGGTGCCGTCCCCCTTCTCCACTTTGACTCGCGCGTACAATCTAACGCTCGACAAGTCCAGATAGTCTTCTCCCGCCCCCGGGATGAGAAACTCGATAGGGCCGCCCGCATGGAGTGCCGTCAGGGGTTGGTGGTCGACCCACTGGCCGCTCTCGACGCTCGTCTGCGTAATCTGGACGCTGAACAGGTCCAATTCACTCTTTATCCCCTCGTACGACTGTCGGTGCAAGAATGCCATTCTACTCGGTGAATATATCGCTCGGTGTCTATTCCATACGGCGGCATTTCATCTTACTGACCGTCGGCGCTCTGCCCGGTGGTTTTATAACACGGTGTCGCCGTTTCGGCGGTTGCGCCTGCGTATTCAGTAGACCGTCCATAATGTCGGCCCCTGACTTCTTTGCACGTCATTTTAACGCCTGTTTCAGATTCTGCCCGGCAACGACGTCTTGAGCCACGCGCACGCCCGTATTGAGAACTCGCTCTCCCAGCGCCACGGTTCCCCTCTTGATAAGCGGCATGGCGCTGTGGAACAGGCTCCTGAAGAGGTTGTCCAAGCCGTGACGCCGCTGCACTCTAACACCGACGAAGACCGTTAGGTTGCCGCCGACCTGTCGAGTGTAGAAGTCCTCGTACACGTTGCTGCCGGCCCTCGCCATCAAAACAGTTTCGGTTTGCAGCGTCTGATGTGAAGCGTCCTACAAGTTTCCCCTGTTCAAATGGGATCGGTCGACCGAGTTCGTCCCTTATATCTATACAGACCGCTTCGAACTGTTTCCGCAATAGGGGTACATACTGAACGCGGTCAAAGGTATTCGAGTCGTTGGTCCCGTGCGATCAGTAGTTCGGGACGCTTTGGAGGAACGGGGCGAAACTGTCACCGACGATGCGCTATTCCACGATGTCCGTGTATACATACATGGTGTCGAGTCCCTGATGCATGTCCACCGTGGATTCCCCCTCGTACTCGAACGTGTAGTCACCGTCGTTTTTGGGGTAGAAGGTTGACGACGGACTAAGCACTATACTCGCCTCCGCTTCTGGACATTTGATAACGTTCGAGTGGAACCCTAGTATTGTTTCCAGGGCGCTCTGAAGGGGTATGTTAAATTCGACACCCGCTGCCATACGCAGCGTCATCCGGTTAGAGATCTGGCTGTAGGTCAGGCGTGCCTTGACTCTTTCGGTGCTCAGCCTCGTCAGCTCTGCGTTGATTTTGTGCATCAAATCATAACCCCCGTAGTAATAACCGTAAGGGATGTTGCTGGAGCGGTGAATTTCTTAATCGTCTTCTGTGCAGTAAACGCCCGGCTCACCCTCCTTGCAAGACATATAGAAGACGGTGTCCTCTTTTCTCACGTTGTACCAAGTGTGGGGGTACTGTAGCTCCGCCAGACCGCATTCCCAATGATCGCGTTGCGGTAGCGTCGTGATGTAGTGAATCAGCGTGTTTTCGGGGTGCGATTTCATAAAGGCATTGCTCGGCAACGTCAGATAAAAATCAGACGATTCCATCGCGTTTTATAGACGGACTCGGCAGTATATATCCGAGACAGCTACTCAGCAGCGCCGTCCACAGGTTCGAGTCGCCCTGGCCACGCGTCAGATTGTACATACTGACCACGGTGAGCGTGTACAGGACAACGATCTGACACAGGACGACGATTTCGGTTTTGGGGCACTCGTTACCGCAGAGACGCCAAGGAGCGTGTTCGTCGACGGTGGCGTCGGTAGCGTCGACTGTTGTCACCTCGTCGGTCACGTCAACGGTGGCGTCGGTAGCGTCGACTGTTGTCACCTCGTTGGTCATCGTCGCGCGACTGACGGGTCGGCGATACAGCACCCTCCCTTTATTAACTGCCGAGGCGGGCGCGGTTCGCCTACCCTTTATAGGCCACGACCGTCTTGACATCGATCCAGCTGTTAAAGGAGGCCGGATAACCGCACCATACGGTCTCCTGGTTCGAGGCGTTGACACTCGTCGGCGCCATACCGATGCTTCGATGGTAGGTGTTGTTGTACGACCGCACGAAGTCCGCCAACGTCTCCACGTACCTCAACGTTTGACGCTTCGTGAAGTACCTCCACATGCGGGTCTTTACAGTGCGACTGAACCTTACCACGACACTCGCTTTGGTCTCCTCGTTGTGCGTCCCAAAGTGGTGGACACCGTGCTCCTTGATGAGTCATGAGTTTCTGAAAGGGTCTGTTGAGAAATTCCGTGCCCTTGTCAGTCTGTAGCGCGTTCGGCGGTTGCTGCTGCAGCAAGCCCTCGAAGGCCGTAACGAGCGCCGGACCGGCTTTACTCTTCAACGGGACGCACCACGCCCGCTTAGAAAAGACCGTCAATGGGAACGTCGTCCCGTCGTTGTTGTTTTTCAGGTTAGCTACGTCGACGAGGTCGGCTTACCACTGCTGGTTTCGATCACCTACGATGACGCAGCGCCGTTTGAAACGACATTTGACCGGCTTGTGAAGGGAATAGGTGTCCTGTTCCGACAACCACTGCTTCACGACCGGTTTCGGTATAAGATTTCGCAGCTAAAAATGCGTCGACGCCGCCGTAACTGCCCACTTGCTTGTGCCCGAAGTAGGCGCGTTTCAGTTGGTCCCGTTGAGGGCGAGGCTTCCGTTGCGTACCACGACGCCTCTGGGGCACCACCGCCATGGGGCTGATGACCGACTTGCGAATAATAATAATATAAAGGTATATAAAGCGACTGCTGCGGCTACGACGATGCCGACGACGACTACCGTTCTTTGTCGCCCCATACTTCTTCTGAACCTATAAAGCGTTTCACGCCTCTTTAATGTGCCTCCCACGGGCGCTCTAGAGACTTAGCGTGACGCATGGTCGGCTGTTTCTGGTGCTGCATGTACGCTCGACGTTGAGCGTTGCCGACGAGCTCCACAGGGACGTTTAGACGCTTCATATGGCCCACGAACGGTTCCCATCCTACTGGCGCGGCAACCTTGTTCCTTTTTCTCATGAGATCGTTCACGAGATCCACCACGTTACTTCACGCGATATGTGTACCGTCGTACACGAACTCTCCGTTGTCGTTCCACCGGGTCAACAGATCGGACTTCAGTTTCTCCACCAGGAGGCGGGCTTTTCCTTTCAGACTTTTCGGCATGCTGTCTACGACTTCGCGTCAGGTCCATCGGCTGCGGTTGCGGCTGCGGCTATTCATCAGTCGTAGTAGCTCCTTTTACCATGGCCACTCGTACCGGTTGCTGCACCCGAGACGCCTCCATGGTGTTGTATCGACTCAACAGTTGATTGTATAACGCTACCTTTCCTCGCTCGGACAAATCCGAGCCCTCGAGATCGGTCTTTATGTCTGTGTCCACGCTACTCATCACACGTGCCGTGGTCGTAGTCGGTTGTGAGAGCGACGGGAGGAGACTCTCCAACAAACGAGAATCTACTAAGGCCATCTTCTTCGCGTGTTCCATCAACCTATGACCTGTCTGAGGAGCGGTAGAAGGACGGAGCTCGCCAAAGGGGCTAGCAGGGCCGTCAGAAAACCGCCTGAGCCCGTTTGCAGAACCTCTCTGACGCGGACTTTATTCGACGGCAGCTTACGCAGATGCTTCTTGTACACTGCCAGTACTTTTTTCTGCTTCACTGACAATGTCACGTTCCCTTTCAGAATGTTGTACGCGCAGTTGCACAGATGAGGTCGGCGTGTGCGTTGGCGAGTATGGCTTTTCTCAACTTTGTATTCTAGTATCTATTCAACATCTGCAGGCACAGGATGTGCCTCTTGACGCTCTCTGTCATCCTGACGACAAGGGACGTCCGCTGCGACGCATGCCCCGTTTTATACTCTCGGCACATAGATGTACTGAACGCGATTGTCGGGAAAGATATTCGTACGGAGGCGCCCTATTTCCGGCGTCTCCTGTTTCAGGTCTACCAGGAGATAACCTTAGGCTTCTGACGTGGCGTCTTTGAAGGCTTCCATCATGTATTTGACTCTACCCGGATACATCTGATTCGCCAGGTGACCCACTTGGCCCGGATCCCGGGGGCTCTTGAACAGCACCATGCATTGCGCGTTTAGGCTGATGGTGCGGTTTTCTTTCTCTTACGGAAAGAGATTCTGCAGAAGCTGCACGACGGACGTGTTGCAGTGGTGACTTTTTTAGTGAACTACGTCGTGACCCGTCTGTCAGTTTCCTCCGTCAGATCTTCGAGTACGAGGAGTGTCCTCGTTTTCGCGTCTAATATCTTCGGATCCGGGAAACATTATACAAACTCTACGTCGGTTGTCATAGAGGCGTAGGCGGCTTGCCACTGGCCATAACACCACAGGATCTTCTCCGGGGGCGGTTCGATCATAGACGAGGCGAAATGCAGGAGACGACTGACGAAAGTGGTCTTGCCACACCCCGTAGGGCCGGCTACTATACACGTAGAATGGTGCTTCAACGACGTGTCCATGTCACCGACTGACGCCAGGGAGACGGGTGAGACCTTTTTACAAGTTCTTCCTGTACGCGTCACGCACCTCCATCAACACCTTACCGAGCATGTTTTGGCCATCTCTACCCCCGTACCCGTAACCCGAAAAACGGCACCAACTCCACCAGTTCAACGGCCCCGGTAGCCAACAGGCCGTCTCTCAATTTTTTCGACGCCTCGAACTTGGCCATCAACAGGGGCCTTATACAGTCGACCCTAACGGCGTCCCACTCGGCCCCCGTTCTCGTTTTCTTGATGACGTAGCTTCTTCGCTTCGGCACCCAGGCCGACCATGCCTCTTTGATATACTCCACGCATTCTTCGTCTTCATTAAACATTGCCTTTCTAAACTGATAGGCGTGCTCGATCGACCTGAACACCCGACCGTATGCTTCGACTCGGCACGGGTGGAAATTCGGTAGGAGGCCGGTCCAGCGAAACGTATAGCCGTATCCACTTTACCGTATTTATGCCACTGGCTGACCACCTCGTACAGACGTTTCCCCATCACCAGTCTCGCTTCTTTAAGTGACAACACCGCTAACTACGCTATATATACCACCACCACCCACTGGCCTATAGTGTCTGAATACTTCCATGGACAGCAGTGATCTTTATAGATTCAGCACTACAGTTAAAAGGTGAGTCGTCGCGTCTCAGGCTACAGCTAGGTACTCTGTCTTGCACTAGGGGCGCCACTACACTGTCTGTTTACATTATTATTACATTACATGACCACAAGAGGTCAGCAATATAGTTTAAAAGACAGGTCATTAATCATTAGCGGGTTAACATTCGGAATACGTGAAGCATAGGCCTTTGATGTTCCTTTGATCTTTTATTCTAATGGATACTGAGACAGACTTATATGCCACTCGCGTAAGTAGTAAATTCTCGTCACTTTAGTACATCACCGAGGTAACTTTGTAAAACTTTAGCTGTCCAACACACTAGACATGTACAATTTTCTTACTTTAATGCGTATGTGTCGTAAATTCTTGCCAGTGAAGTGATTTTCTGGCATATGAACGCGTGAAAGTCGTAAATTCTTGTCACTTTAGCTCTCGCCGCCGCCCTTCCCCACCCGCACTTGCCGCCACAGAGGCGGCGGCGAGGGCGGGTGGGGACGGCGACGGTGGCAGCTCCCGCAGTTTCTTAGTGGATGCGTGCATGTGTGTAAGGCTAGGACGGACTGGAGGACAGCTAGTGACTGTCTCTTATCCGGTATATCATTGTGTGTGTGCGTGTATTAAGGTATATACTCGTTAAAGTAAGAAACTTGCACAAGTATAAAGTGTTGAAACGCTAAAATTGTAAGAACTGTCCTCGGTAATATACAAAAGTGTTACGAATTTACGCTAAAATTCACTACACTGGCAATAATTTATGACACATACGCAATAAAGTAACACAATTGTACAAGTTTAGTGTGTTGGACAGCTAAAGTTTTACAAAGTTACCTCAGTAATATACTAAAGTGACAAGAATTTACGACTTTCACGCATTCATACGCTACAAATTCACTCTTCGATGTGAAAGGTCAACACACAATTAAGAATACAATAGTTTTATTCTCTGACAATTACAACCTCCAATGTCTCATCATCGGTACTTGTATCATAACGCAGCAACTAATATATAGGAATATATGATAATAATAAAATATAATCAAGTTGCAATGTCACATCATAAACACCTCCACCCGTATCATACGCAACAGCGGGTAGTTTATAGGACGATAATCAACTTGCGATGTCTCATCACTTGCATATATACTAATAATACATTGATATTAATCAACTAAATAAGAGTAAGTTCTACTACTGCTTACCACCTGTCTGACAGTTCGGGACGCCTCTAAAACTTGAAACCGGATTAAACCGGTCAGAACCGGTTTATTTAGGATTGTACCGGATCCTATCGGTTTCTAATAATTGAGACGACATTGTGTTATGACATTACCTATAATTTCCCCTTAGTTACCCATAAGTACCCCATAATTGCGTCTCAATTACCCGTAAATACCTTCCATTACCCATATTTACCCCTTAATAGGAGGCGCTCATTACCCGTCCTTCAGCCTGCCCGTACGGTCAGGGGACGCTACTCCTACTTTAACATATGGTGTTGTGTTTCATTTACACAAAATAGTTCGTTTTTCTATACTGTATACCTCAATAAGATGCTGATGACCTCTTCACCACCCCCGGTCCTACAATAAACCAAACTACCAACCCGCCTGTCACCCCGCCTGTTTAGCCAGGGAGCGCAATCTACTTCCGGTCACGGACTACAAATATTCCTACACTGAAGGCTGAGTCAGCCGGCATCTTAGAATTTAAATGAGGCAGGTATTGGTTTGAACAACAACACCACTAGTATATTATCATAAAGTGACTAAGCACACGCTAGCATTAACTTTGGAAACCTAATTACCCATAATAATCCTTACGTACCCCTGAGTTACCATTAATTACCTCTAGTTACATGTGATTTACCCTTAATTAAAACTAATTACACTTAGTTACCCCTAAATACCCATAATGACCCCTGATTACCTCTTACTTACCCTTAATTAAACGCTTAACAATCCTTACTTACCTCTTGATTACCCGAGTTACTCTTAATTACCCGTAGTTTAACTCTTATGTACCCTTAATTACCACTAATTACATTTAGATACCCCTAAATACCCTTAATTGCCCCTGATTACTTCAAACTTACCCCTAATTACCTCTAATTGTCCTTAATTGCCCCTTATTTACCCTTGATCGATTGCCCAGTAATTACCCCTAATTACCATAGTATATTTCTTGCTGTGATTACATCGTAAAAATATCTGGCCTTCTTGTATTGGTACGCAGCTTTCGCTCAACAGAAGTCTTCGCCCCATATGTAGATATTACACGGAAAGAAGTTTGACAGGTAATGTGCAACTCCCCTACATTGTACGTCCATGCTTAACGTTAGCGCTAGCTACTCGTAACATTGTTAACTTATCGATGTCTGGACGTCGTAGCATGTGACGGGGTTATGTCCTCACTAATTGTATGTTTCTCATAAGGCAGGCTCGCACAGTTGTTATCTTCTCCCTGCTTGGGCGCCGCAGCATGTAACACCATTCTGCACTCGCTAATTTTTGTCTTTTTTCTAATAAGGCGCATCTCTCATGTGTCACGAGACTCCTTGCTGATATGACTTGTACTTTGCAACTTTCCTGTATGCAATGTGTGTGCATAATAATAATAATAATACTGTATATAAATAGTTCGTTGTTAACGTTCAAATCATTCGACACACACTGCAAAGATGGCTTCTCCGATCCCTTGGGCCGAACTCCGAAAACAATGGTGGCGACGTGAAGCATCCGGTGATGCAATGATGTGAGTAATACATTTTCAACAGAGACAAGAAGTCCTCAAATGCACATGGTCTGAGCTACTTCCTATTGTAGATGTCAAAGCTCAGGCAGCTGAAATTTTCTCAATTCGTTTCACTAATATCTTTGACCAAAGTGACCATTCGATATCATCATGATCATAAATGTGTTAAAGACTTGTACATTTCACAATTGAGCCATCATGGGAGACAGGAAAAGGTTTGGGAGGAGTAAAAAAACGCGAAGTTAGTGGTCGTGCTGCTCAGCTGATAAGAAAGCAAAATGGCGGCCCCCATGACACTCCAGAAGTTGATATGAACATTTCTACCTCTGCAAGCAAAATTCGGGGAAATATTGATAGGAAGGATATTGTGAATGACTCAGACTTTGTAACTGTAGGTTTTATCCTGATCGATGTGAGCAGTTTGGTTGCTTATTTATCCTCCCATGTTACATGTCCAGAATGTACTGGGCCTATGCATTGTGGACTGGATCTGAGCAGTAGAAGGGCTTTGCCCATGGTGTTGTGGGCAAGTGTCCTGCATGTGAAAGTCAGGTGACACTATTTACTACATCAGGAAAATGTGCCATATCTGGTGTCATAAAGGGAACGAATCCTCCCTATCAGGTGAATATGAGGATGGTGTCGTATGTGCGTGCCTTGGGCAAGGGATATGCTCTTGAAAATTTTTCGAAATTGATGAACTCGCCTGCTCCATTGACATCAAACGGCTACAAGAGACTACTAAGGTTACAACATTCTGCAACAAAATCTGTTGCAACTGACAGCATGATAAAGGCAGCAGAAGAAGTGAAGGACTTGAAGGGAACAGACTGTGTCAGTAGATGGAACGTGGCAGAGGCGCGGCTATGCCAGTCACCACGGTGTGGTATCTGCCATTTCAGTGGACACTGGCAAATGCCTGGATGTTGAAGTTCTGTCAAATATATGCAAACAGTGCCAAGTGTGGAAAAAAGAGACAAAACTTCACAGGCCTATCTCAGTTGGAAAGCAGATCACAAGTGTTCTTCGGATCATTCGGGGAGTGCCGGGGCAATGGAGCCGGTCGGAGTGATGAGGATATTCACGAGGTCGGATGTTGAGTATCTAGGGGATGGTGACTCTGCCTCATTAAAAAAAGTGAGGGAGTCAAAACCGTTTGATGACGTGGATGTCACAAAATTGGAATGTCCACGTCCAGAAACGAGTCGATAGTCCATTACGGAAACTGCGTGTGGAGTACAAGGGGAAGGAGTTACCTGATGGCAAGAGAATTTCGGGGGGCACGTCGCCTCACAGATCAGCGGATAGACACACTGCAGAACTATTTCGTCATGGTGATACGTCAAAACAAAGGAGATTTAATTTCTATGCAGCAAGCTGTACTTGGTAGCCTGTATAATGTTGCTGGTACAGCGGACGAGCCAAACCATAATGTGTGTCCCTCTGGTGATGATTCGTGGTGTGGCTACAATATTGATCCAGAAACGTACAGACATAAGCATTGCCTGCCTCAGTGCATTGTAGAGCTTCTGGAGCCAATATATGATGATCTGAGTGTTCCAGGGCGATTGTGTAAATGTTTATATGGCAAAACCCAGAATAATAATGAGTGTCTCAACAAGTTGATCTGGGATAGATGTAGCAAAGAGGTGTTTGTAGGTAAACTTACATTTGAAGAGGCTGTGTACAGTGCTGTGGCACATTTTAATGATGGAAATGTTGCTTTCTTACGAGTTTTTGAACTCCCTGGCCTCTCCCCAGGCTATTTCACTTTGAACTCTGCCCTTGCCAGTGATGTGAAGAGACTATACAGTGCCGGGCGAAAGTCGTCCGAGGTGGGAAGGGCGAAGCGAAAGTACATTGAGTTTCAGTTTTTGTCATTTTTCTTGAACACAAGAACTTAAGATTTATCCCTAAGGAATGATCTAGAGATTTTCTCTTAAAACAATTCTATGTGGTACTTTCATTGCTATGAATATATAATTAGCTGATGGAAATGAAAAAAAATGGAAAAAAGACAATTATTTTCCTCCAAAATGTTTTCTCAAGATTTCCTCTGATCAGGACATGTGCCATTATGTTATAAAGAACCTGTGAACATTGCAGTGATCACAAAGTTTTGGAGAAATCCTGTCTTAAAAAATGGCTGATTTCATGGCTTTGGCGGCCATATTGGACACTAATTAACATAATTTATGCACATTTTATTTAAATTTGCATTTTATACCCTTCCAAATAGCATATAGCGTTGATTGATATATGTTGAAGGGAAAATAGTCCATTAGGAGTGCCTTGCTACCTTAATGTGGGTAATTCCGTTGCTACACTGTAGACACTTCGTTAAATTACCTGATTTTTAAAGGTACTTGTTTAATTACACACGTGACGTTGTGCTGGCTAGCTATTCAGTTCTCGTTCAAATTTTTTTCAGCAATGTAAGCGACAGTGATGACACCAGCAGCAACGTCAGCTCTGTGTCGGACTGGTCGTACGTTACCTCACTCTTTTGATCATCAATTATATGATAATATTAATATCAATACTAATACTCCATGACCTACTTCGAAGCGTGCTCATTCTACACTTTCCTTTCTTCTCTGTCCTCATCTATTGCCCTGGCTTAACTTGTTATCGTGTCCCCTAGCAACATGGTGTCTGGTTATATCATCCGACTGACTGTGATATCGGACTGGGTCAACATCTGTGCTTCAATACCTCTCCTATATGTACGATTTAACGTGTCATTCATACAGTATGTTTTCAATGTTGATATATTTCCAGAGAGGAAGATATACGAAATGAGCATGAGGCGCTCTTCTACGCAGTCTTGCAGGAGCTCCTTGCAAAAAGGCCAGTCTTTGACTCACCTTCTCCTTTGTATGACCCCGGTGACGTCCCAAAAGTTGACACTGGTGATAAAGAAGGTTACTGGGGTTAGGACTGTGAGTCCGAAGATGATGGTTTCTGCTGTAATGATATAAAAATTAAATAGTTTTCAACTTTGAAAATATGTTGTTTTGTTGGTTATTCATTATACACGTTAGGAATCATTCTATCACGCATACAGCACATATACGCTACGTCCATTACTCCTCCATTACCCTTCATACACGTGACCCACCTTCCAACAGGTTTTAAAATTTGATATATGCTCTATCGTTCGTTGTTACTTATACATGATAGGACATAGGTAGAATTATTCTTACACACAATCAACACACATTCTCGATTATTTATTAATTACCCTTAGTTACCCCTAATGACCCACCTTCCAAAAGGTTTTTAATTATGATATATGCTCTTTCGATCATTCCTCGTTATACATGGGGTACTCACTCGCTCCCTTCTACCAGGAGGTACACTACATCCGGTCACGTGTCTACACACACCGATCTTTCCTGGTTATACACGATAGGACACACGAATTATTGTTACACACGTCCACCATACATACATTACGTCAATTACCCTTTAATCTTCCCTCATCAGTCCTTCATTACCCTTAATTACCTCTTATGACCCAATTCTCAGCAGGACGCACTACCTCTGGTCACGTGACTACACACAGATGACTACACCAGAAGCTGAGGTAGTCGCCATCTTTGAAGTAATTCCAGTTAGCCTTACGTACCCTTAATTACCCCTAATTACCTTTAATTACAAGCGATTACCCCTAATTATCTCTTACTAACTTTAGGCCCCTAATTACCCCTGAATTACCCATAATTATATCGTTACTTACCCCTTGATTACCTCTGAGTTACCCATAATTACACTTAGTTACCCATAATTACCACTTAGTTACCCCCTAACTACCTGTGATACCCCAGTAATTATTCATAATTATATCTTACCCTTATATACCCATAATTAGTTACCCTGAAATATATCGTTTTGTTGGTTTATACACGATAGTACATAGGAATCAACCTTACACACGTCATGCCTACGATACGATACGCCCCTGGTACGTATCGAAAAACCCTCTCACTACTTTTGCCTTATTGGCAAACACGGACACGTACAACAATTCCGTAACACCGTTACGGAATCATTTCAGCACTAATAGCAGTGTCATGATGTAGCGATATGTGTTTCGCAAACGCGCACGTCTGGGCGTACTTAACGACGCTGCGTGAACTGGTACTGAACTGTAGTTGTGTGGATCTCACAGAAGAACTAATTGATGATCAGTTGATAGAGAAAACCAGCAATTCGCGATTTAGGGAACGATTGCTAATGGAGCAGGACACTCACATTAGCCAAAGCCCTACCACTGGCGTCTCGTATCGAAGTTGCTGTAACCGAAGCACACGCATTCAGAGACAGGATTACCCTACAACAGACAAGTTCAAGTTGGAGACACCAAGACAACCTTCTAAGGTACAAGATTCATGTAGTGTAGGATGCTGTATGGACTTAGTTCAGCACTTAGTGCCTTCCAGAGGATTGTGTCTTCTTTACTGAAGGGGATAGATGGCTGCATCAACCTCCTGGACGACATTGTCATCCATGGACACTCACAGGAACAGCATGACACACGATTGCAGCTACGGCTTAACATGCTGGCTGAGTATTACATCACACTTAATCGCGAGAAGTGTCTGTTTGCTAGGACGGAAATCGACTTCCTGGGATAATATGTATCCTTCAAGGGTGTCCTACCACTATACTCCTACGTGAAAGCAATTGAGGATCTACCAGAACCGATAAATGCAAAGGAAGTTGCTTCGTTTCCGGGCACTACGAATTTTTTCCGAAACTACTAGGAAACTGCTGAGCCACTTAAACGACTACTACGCAAAGACGTTCAGTGAGAATAGATAGCCGAGCAAGATCAAGCCTTTCGCGACTTCTCGCACATTTCGATGCAGATGCTCCAACGATCGTGACGACGGATGCTTCAGGAATCGCCTTTGGTGCGGTATTATGGCAAGTGTCAAATGGCAAAGAGAGGACAGTCACGTATGCATTCAAGACGCTTTTAGCAACAGAACGGAAGTACTGAACGGGAGAACGTGAAGCACTGGCATGTATCTTCGCATGCGAACACTGGCATGTGTTTCTCTTCGGTAGAAAATTCACGCTGAAGACGGACCACCAGGCACTCACAACACTGTTAGCGACTTCCGGTTCGGGCCACAGGCCATTACAAATCTACCGATGGTCTGATTGCCTACACCAGTATGACTTTGCATTCTGTACACTGCTGGTTCCAAGAAACAGGTAGTAGATATGCTGAGCAGGCTGGTGAATGAAGAACAGTGTGAATCGACGACAGTGTTGTGGAAACGCTTCTTCCGAGGATGGCACTTTGACGCATTCATTCTATGTGGCCGAAAATAGCCGCAACTAGTACGATGACGTCTTCATCCATCATCCAGATCCTGAAGGACCTGTTCGCACGTTGGGGAATCCAAAGCGACAACGGACCACATTTCGTGTCATACGAGTTTGAAACATTTCTGCAGAAACTTGGTATCGAGCATCGTCGCAATGCGCTGTACAACCCACAGTGCAACGGAGGTGTGGAGAGACTAAATCGCATCATCAAAGAGAGGCTCGCAGCTCAAGTTGTGGAGAGGAAAACGTTCGCAGATGCAGTCCTGCAAACGTACCGATCAACACCACATGCATTGACACTGCGTACTCCAGCAGAGTTGATGCTAGGTTATAAACAACGGTTTCCTCTGGAAAACGTGAAACCACTTCAGGCATCTCCATTTCAGTGTTAGCTGAATCGATCGCAAGGAAGCAGGAACGGATCAAAGCGTACACAGACAAACGACGTCGTTCGCGAAATACGATGATGAAACCTGGAGACTGGATCAGGACGAAACGACCTATCCGGAAACACAAGTTGGCATCGTCATTGTCGAACCCGTAGCGTATCGCTGTTAAAGTTGGTCCCAATACGTACGTGATTGAAGACGCAATGCGATTTTCGAGCGGGTTAAATTCAACCAACATTCCCAAGAGGAGGGCGAGACGGTTGACAATTTCATCACTGCGTTGTTCTGCCTGGCGGAGCATCGCGAGTACGGCGTGCTCAACGATGAAATGGTCAGGGATCGTATCGTCGTTGGCATCACTGATGTGGCATTGTCGTTGAAAATGCAGATGGACGCGACCTTGTCACTGAAGAAGGCAATCGACATGGCACGCCAGAACGAGGCTGCAAAGAAAGAGCAGGCCCTGTTGAGGAACAACTTTGCGACGAAGACAGGCGGCAATGTTGACTTTGTGCGGACGAGGAAGTTGTACAAACCCAGCCAGTCGAAACAGAAGATGAAAGCTCAGCCTCAGTCAACTTCGACCCAGAAGTGTGACTGTTGGGGGAGATCTCCGGCTCATCAGAAGTCAGTGTGCCCAGCGCATGAGGCAGCATGCTTCAAGTGTAAGAAAGTCGGACATTTTGGAGCTGTATGCAGGTCAGCGAGATCTGTAGACGTAGTCACTAAGCACACTGAGTCGGAGTTCGCTTTTCTCGGCGAAGTGACGAAGGGCGACGACCAACCGTAGACGTCCACCATTGTTTTGAAGGCAATGGACACTCGCCTTCGCACGAACGTTTGCTTTAAGTTGGACACTGGGGCCGACGTTACTGTGATCTCTGCCAACGACTACAAGAAAGCAGGTAGTCCACGACTCGACTGGTCGACTAGAACACTTGTAGGCGCGAACGGCGGCATCCTACAAACCATGGGCAAGTTCAGTGGCAAGCTGTCACGAAACGGTTTTGTCATTCAGGAAGACGTGTACGTCGACAGTGACCAGACGAGGTCACTGCTCAGTCGGAGAGTGTGCGAGTCTCTTGATCTTGTCAGACGTGTTGCTGTTGACTCGGTCGATGCAGCAGACGTCTACAGACGCGACAACCCGAAGCTATTTGGAGTCCTAAGGAAGATGAATGGCGAATACGAAATCAAGCTACGGTCTGACGCGAAGCCATTCGCGTTGCCTACACCGAGACGAGTCTCGATACCGTTGCTTGCGGTCGTCAGGAAGGAACTTCAGAGAATGGAAAATCTTGACGTCATCCGCAGGATCGAAAGCCCGACGGACTGGTGTGCTGGCATGGTTGTGGTGGCGAAACCGAAGGCTGTCCCTTCTTCGGACGTTGAGTGGCAGAGGGAGACGCACAAAGTTCGCATTTGTGTCGACCTAACGAAGTTGAACAAGAGCGTATGAAGGGGGAAACCAAGTGCCAACTCAGGCACCTGGCAGATTCCTCTAGCGCAGTCTTCGCAAGAATTGACGACATTCATTACTCCTTTCGGAAGATATTGCTTCAAGAGGCTTACTTTCGGAATCACTTCTGCTCCCGAGTACTACCAGAAGCATATGAGTGGCATACTCGATTATTTACCTGGTGTTCTATGTTTGATGGACTACGTCATCTTTGGCAGTTCGGTAGAAGAGCAAGACGCGAGGGTGAGGGCTGTCTTCCGTCATCTCGAGGACAACGGTGTGACTTTGAACTTTGATATGTGCGACTTTGCCAAGTCGAGCATCTCGTATATTGGTCACATTGTGTCAGCTGACGGAGTCATGGCGGATCCTGTGAAGGTGCGAGCCATCACTGAGATGCAGCAGCCCAGCAACGTGAGCGATGTTCCACGCTTTCTGGGTATGGCTAACCAGCTAGGCAAGTTTTCTGCCAACTTGTCGACTACAACTCAGCCACTACATGATCTACTTATGAAAGAGAATCTGTGGACATGGGGTGAGAGGCAACAGCGAGCGTTTGATGCCGTGAAGACAGACCTGAGCAACACTCCAGTGCTGGCTCTGTACGACCCACACAGATTGACGACAGTGTCCGCAGATGCGTCATCATTTGGTCTGGGGGCGATGCAACTGCAGAGTGACGACAGCGCGATGCGACCCGTGGCGTACGCGTCGTGCGCGATGACGCCAACGGAACAGCGCTACCCACAGATTGAGAAGGAGGCTCTGGCGACTACGTGGGTTCTTGAGAGATTTACGGACTATCTCTACGGAATGCAGTTCCATGTCGAGACCGACCACTGACTTCTGGTGTTACTTCTTAGCACCAAGAAGAATCTAGATGAACTTTCACCACGCATACAGCGATTCCATATGCGACTGATGCGGTACGCGTACACGATCAGTCATGTGCCTGGCAAGAACCTCTACACTGCAGATGCGTTGTCGTGAGCTCCACTAGTGCGACCACTGACGGTGGTGTAGTCGCGATTCACAGACGAAGTATCAGCGCAGGCGAGCCTGGTGGTGAGTGAGATACCGGCAACCGAGACGCGTCTAATCGAGATTAGGGCTAGACAGCAAGACGACGAGGTGTGTCGCCAGGTGATGCGATATTGCCTAGAGGGTTGGCCAAGCAATCCATCGTTGCCATCGTCTTTGCGACCATATTGGCAAGTCCAGAGTGAACTGAGGATTCAACACGGTCTGCTACTGAAAGGGGTACGGCTCGTCATACCGGCGTCGATGCGGTTGACTGTGTTAGACAAGCTACACGAGGGCCATCAAGGTATGGTCAAGTGTCGCTCGCAGGCCCAGTGATCGGTCTGGTGACCCAGACTCAGCAGGCACCTTGTCAAGAACTGTACTACGTGTGCGATGGAGCGTAGCAACACAGTCGAGCCGATGATTGCGTCAGAGCCGAATCTGTGACCTTGGCAGAAAGTCGGCACCGACATGTTTTATTTCAAGAAGGTAGTTGTGGTTAACTATTACTCGAGTTTGTCGAGATAGCGAGGCTAGACGACACAGGCGCGTCTGATGTGATTCTACACCTGCGATCAATCTTCGCGCGGCATCACATCCCGAAGACGGTTGTTTCTGATAACGGCCCGCAGTATGCGACACACGAATTTGCGCATTTCGCGGAGAGAGCAGGGTTTGTACACATTACCAGCAGCCCTCGTTTCCCGCAGGGTAACGGAAAGTCAGAACCCGCGGTTCAGACGGTAAAAAACTTACTGCGAAAGTCAGCGGATCCGTACGGCGCCTTGTTGGCGTATCGTACGACAGCACTTGAATGCGGCTATTCGCCAGCAGAGCTGCTGATGGATAGGCAGCTACGTACTTCGATCGCAGTGTTAGCGTCGACACTGCAACCTCGCTGGAAGGAATCGAGGCAGCTACAGGAACGACGAGCGAGTCTAAAACGAAGACAGACCGAGGCGTACGATCGTCATCACCGTGCGCGACCTCTGGCTCCCCTACACGTCGGCGATCCAGTGTGGGTGCAGGACACGAGAACGGGGGGTACAATGGTAGGCCAGGCAGGCGTACCTCGCTCGTACCTGGTTCAGATGCCGACATCTTGTCTGCGTAGAAATCGGCAGCATATTGTGCCGACGCCGAACGAACAACCCGTTTGTGCCGAGCGAGCTACTACGGAGACCGCTGAATCAAGCACGAACGACGACGAGAAGCGGCCACGTTCGTCTTCACACGAAAGACAGCAACGTTCGACATCTCAACCGAGACAGGCTTCACCAAGCGTGGTGCGCACTTCTGCGGCTCCATCGTGACGCGATCGGGGCGGACATCCGTTCCACCACAGAGACTCGATCTTTGATCTTTAGATCAGTCAGGGGAACGTCTCACTAAAGGGCAGAATAATCCCTTGAGACGTGTTTGTGATAGGTGGTTGTCTACCATCTATCATTAGATAGAGTAGAGTTGTCTTCGTATCCTTAAAGGACTCGAAAGGGAGATGTAGTGTTATGCTATCGCGCTCCTACCTCTACATCCGGGACTTCGTTTTACACGTCTTCTTTCTTTATCTAGTATTCGTGTCTTTTTACGTGTTATACTAAATCAGTAGTAACACCACATTTAGCAGGGAAATGGTTATTGGTCGTAGAAAAGGGGTTCGGTTTCAGCACCCCTTGAATCTCCGATTACGGGCCAAAGTTTCAAGTACAGATATAATATTGTACATGTATATATAACCAGTGAAATATCACAAATAATATTTATATTAAATAAGTATATACTGCCCTTTCAAATTAAAAACTTTAAACATTTATAACCTCACCTAGCTGTCAAATGCTCAATTTCTGGAGTTACATACCATATACGAAATTATCTACTTGCAGCTGTATACACCTTTTAGAACTCATTCTGTTAACATTTTACGAGAAATTACAAACACATTTTCATATCATATATACTTATTTATTGACATGACATAAAGTGGCAGTAAGGACTCACACTTTCATAAATTGATGATGTTTCAAGTGTACTGCTCCACTTAATAAATCTGTGGAAAAAGAAAATTCCTGATTCAGCCTTAAACCATCAGATATTACATTTACTGTGATAACACAATTGAAACACACCTTAATATTTACAATTGCATGGTAAAGCAAACGTGGGCTGGTGATATCTTAAAGTGGAATATATACCCATGATAATTGGTAAACTGATGTGTTGGTATTTGTGGGATTCGTATAATATCATATACTCGTGAAATAGAAACATTATCAAAACTCATGTATTTGGTGTGTATTTCTTTTGTACCCTAAATAGAACGAACATTGTACAGAATATGTTAGATCCATTACATTAAAAACACATGTTGAAACCAGTGTATTTTACTTGCAAACACTTCTAACAATCCACCAACAATTACCATGACAATATTTATATAGGCACTGGAATGGGGGATGGCTCAGCACCCCAATATTAATTTCAACAGTACCCCCTCAAACAGAAACATATATCAAAATACTACACTCCTTGAACTACGAAAAATCTCCAATATTACCCCCTGTCTTAGCAGTGAAATGCTGAGGCTCTGGCTCAGCCCCCACCCCTAATATTCTTATATATGCTTAAGATGCTTTAAACAAGATATTTCATTGTGTAAAATTGACATAATTAATAATTTGATAACATGTAAATAATATGTATCTGATGAATAACTTAAACTTCCACTATAATACTACTCTACATTGTAATTCAAAAAAAATTTATCTCGATATTCAAATGGTATCCTAATGTGTCAAGTTCAGGAATTCTAGACGTAATTAAATGGCCCAATTTCTTTTATTAATTTCTCAATTTCAAAGATCTAAATTAACAATGTTATACTTCAAGTTTTAATATATATCGCTGTAGTATATTTACCATCAGAACTTGGGAATGTGATAAACGGAAACACAATAAACCAATCAATCATTCATTATGTTTTATGTTCAAATGTGAACATTTATTGGTCAGTCTTAATATAGTTATTAAATTAAACAGTATCGCTATGTCTAGAAACCAGTCATTCTAATCAAATTTATTGTACATCCCTTTAAAGCCATTCTAAGATTATGGAGAGTATGAAATCACAACAAAAGTTCACAACTTGTAAACACATATTTCTGGAATCTTCACATGCATTTTAACAATCAAAGCCAGTACTGTTGAGCCGATTAAACTAGAATCATCAGCTTAATAAAAACATGTCTGGTGTGCATTAAATCTCATGTGTTGAGACGTCAACAAAAGTCAGTAGTAGACACTGGCCCTCAGCAGCAGGCAGCACAAGTGAACAGAAGTGAAAAGAACCCTCTCTACACATCTGTGGCCTGTACATCTTGGGTAGCTTCACAGGTGAAGGCTCACATGATAATAGAACTCCAGGCACCAGCAGTCTACAGCAGAGCAAACATTTCATACTTTTCCTGGAGTATATTTAATGAGAAATAAACTCCCTTCAGTTCTTATAGCCCATTCCAAAATGTGTGTGTGGTCATTTCTCGTGAAACGTTATTGTCATATATATGCAAAATAACACTCCAATCTCTTAAGTGTTATTTTGACAGATTTATTGCACTAAACATGGACTGTCAAAGTTTCATAACAAATAACCTTGTAGATGTTCAAATTTTTATTATCTAACGAGCGAGCATATGTATGCATATATATATAAATATATATACACATACAGTTGAACCTCACTTTAAGGTCACCTCGATAATACAGTCACCCTAGGATAGTTCCAAATTATTTCTATAACAGTAAAGTATAGGAAATTAGTCTCGCTAATACAGTCACCTCGCCATTCAGGTAACTTTTTTCCAGTGCCGGAAGTAACTTCAATAGTGAGGTTCCACAGTATGTTAAGCTTTTTTCTCCTAGTTCTGACCAGTTTTAATAATACAACTGTTCTTGTTCTTGTTCAGGAATCACAGCTCGGAGGCACAACATACAAGAATCATAAGGCAAAATCATGAACAGGGACTCGCAACAGTAAGCATTAGAGCAAGGGACAGCTGAAGGTTTAGGGTGTGATTTCAAACAAATAAATCTTGATTTTTTTTACCAAATACGTCTATAGTTTCAGCTGATTTTAACGTGATCATAGGGAGTTGATTCCAGATTTTGGGTTGGTTGTGAACCAGATGATCTGACATTTATGTGGATATCTGAAAATTGCAGAAGACTATCCAAATAGGATGGTTGTTGTATAGAAAGGGCACAATATGTAATAGTGGCTAACTTGAATTTGATATGCAACCAGACGCCAGTGCAAATGTTTAAGTAGGGGTAGAGGCATTTAGAAACAAGAGGCCTTGAGTTTTACGCATGCTAAACTATTCTGTACATGTTGGAGTTTAGCTAAGTCCTCTTTAGCAACATTGTTTAATAGTGAGTTGCAGTAATCAAGGCAACTACTACCGATAGTTTTAGCAGTAGATAAAGCTAAATGATACAGAATTTGACAGGATTTTCATATCTGAGAAATACACAGGCAAAAGTTGAAATCACTGTAAGACAACACCTTGATTTTGAACAGTATCTGATGGTGATCATTACTAACCAATTTAACCGGAACATAGTTGACAACCTTGTTTCGTTACTGTTTTGTGTCAATAATAATTAAATCAGTTTTATCTGGATTTAGCTTCAATTTACTTGCTTCCACCCACAACAAAAGGTTAGTGAGACAGTTATTTAAAGTTGATCGTGATGCCTGTGCATCTGTTGGTGAAAGTGAGGATTAACCTGTGCGCATCAGTACACCATTGATGATTGATAATTATAATGATTAGCAATGACTCGACTAAGGAATGTACAGTATAAGCAAAACAGAACAGGGCCAAGGACAGATCTCTGTGAGAGTTCAAATGGAAGATGTTCTGGACAAGGTAGTGAGCCAGATATGGTAATGCTTTGGTCTTGGTCTAAACAATGAACTAAACTAATTAGTGTGCCAGAAATCCTAAAATGTATAGAGGCATATAAAAGAATTTCATGATCAATTGTATCGAAAGCAGCTGGAAGATCTAGTAAGGTGAGAGAAGTCAATTTGCAATTATCCAGAGTTGTCTCAGTTGAATGAAATTGCATATATGCAGATGACAGATGATTTAATACGTGCTGTGTATACATAAAAATATTACATATGGACATTCATGGAGGCGATTTGCAACATCCTTTTCCAAAACCTTTGATAGAAAACTGAGATTAGATTTAGGATGATAATTCTTTAGGTAATTTTTGTACAGACTTCGTTTTTTGATAAGAGGATTGACAACAGCTTGTTTGAAATGATGGAACATCATTCTGACATATTTATAATAGTTGTTAAGTAGGACAAATCATTTAATTCATGCAACTTTTTAGTAGAAATATTGGAAAAGGGTCAAGATCACATAATTTATTAGGACACTTTTGTATGATTGTGTGAACTTCACTAGTAATTGCAGATGTAAAATATTGCAGTGTATTACCAAAAATTGGTTGTTCAGTAAACTAATAATCGTCATTATTAATGACAAAACATGATCGAATGTGAGCAATCTATTTTCAACATATTGTAGTATTGGTGGATTTGCACATTTGGTGAGCGTCTTAAATTTGTTGATATTAAATTTGTATAATAGTCCAATTTTGCCTTTGATATTATGTGATTGCATATATGTAACCGCTTTGTGTAGCAGGACCAATCTTGGGGAGAACGAGTTTGTTCGTCAAATTCTTTCAAGGTATCGGTGACAATGTTTTCACGTGTAGTCTGGTGACAATGAAATTTCACTCCATCACTCATACATGACTGGTGTGGATGAAGGTGTAGAGATAAACCAGCAGTGATATCAGCAAAGCAAGGTGTAGTATTAATTTTAGGGTTCGTACTGCATGTTAAATGATTGGTCACATCATTATGTGTCTATGATTTAAAAAAATAAGTAAGTGTATGCACTTTTATTTTAAACAAATATTTTGATAATTACACGTAACTTGCAGAAGTGTTAATACACTCATCCTATAGTAAAAAGAGCCTGACTTTTGATAAGTTTATTTCCCTCGAGATATCTCCCCTCCAGGGTAACTGGTGAGAACCTGTAACAAATATATCAACAGTTCTATGTTAACAAGAGTGAAATATGGCAATAACTATAAGATCCCAGGCTTACCAACAAGAGTATGCCAACGTTATGGAGGTCTAAACGCTGGGCGTCCAGAGATAGCACTTGACATAGATTTGACCGACGACACAGATGATGTGGATCTTGCCGTCACCGACCTCTGACATGCGTTGCTCAATCGACCTGAGAAACATAAATGTTTCATAACACACTGATCGCCGAAGGTAACAGAGTAATTAGTTTCTTCATGAAGCAACCACTGAAGCATTTAAGTCATGTGGGGAAAATACGATTCTAACAATACATACAATGTTGCAAATCATAAAGACAGTGGTGGACACTTAGACAGGAGTGGCTCCTGTGCTAGCGATATTATATATCTTAATGGGAGTCTCCCGACCTTATCTATTACTTACATTATTCATTGTATATGTATTGTATTTATAGATCAAATAAATTGATTCTGATTCTGACAGCAGATAACTTAATACTGGACTAACAAACTGTCAACATACATAAAATTAACTCTGGATCAACAAACTATTAATGTCTGCAAAATCAAAACTGGATTCACATATTATCAATTGATTCAAGTTAACACTGGTTTCATAAACTATCAATGGATGCAAATTAAACAGAGGATTTACAAATTGTCAATGGATGTAAATTAACAGTGGATTTACAAACTATCAATGAATGCAAATTAAGAGTGGCTTTACAAACTATCAATGAATGCAAATTAAAAGTGGATTTACAAACTATCAATGGAAGCAAATGTAAATGTGCAAACAGCAAGTGTACACAATTCAGACAGTACACACATGCTACAAGACAGAATGAATTAGTTCAGGAAGGGAAAACAGATGGAATTTTATGCAAGTCCACAAAATAGAGAAGAAGATGGAGATGCAATTGAATATAGCACCCAACATGTGAACCTTGAGAAGATTTTTGAGCCAAGAGATTATGGCTGGTGGGATGGGGTGGGTGTGGCAAAAGGAGAACTTAGGATGGTGGAAACAATGTATAGGAGATTAAAAGGAAAAGTAGTAGTAGTAGTTGAACATAGGATGTCAGATGAGTTTCACTTTCAGATTAACATCAGTTTGAAACAAGGATGTGCACTGAGCCTTTTTCTGTTTACTTCTATTCAAATAATTTATTAACTCTCTAGGTCACCCTGTTCAAGGCCCCTTTTCATGAAGTTTTTTGGTAAATTTTCTGCAGTTTGTTGTAACATCTGCATTGTTGTGATTCATGCATTACATGGCTGTTTGATTACTAAATAGTGATCAAACAGCCATGTACATATTAAGTATTCGCAATGTTCAAACAGCAATAACTCGAAAACTAAAAAGAATTCATGTGTACATCCAGTGACACTTTGTATAGAAAATTATTTATTATCTTTATAGAGATATGAAAAAATAAAAATTCTATTATTGCAATTTCATACGGCCTGAAACAGCAACCCACACCGCCATGCACAATGCTAAAGGCCTACACGTGCTCTGCAGCATTTCCTTCAGTGACATAACCAACATCTGACAGGTTGATTGTTTTGTGATATGCAAGTGACAATGTTTCAGCAGGCTCAGTGACATGAGTTCACAATCATCAGACTTCATATTTGACATATTATATGACAATAGAATTATGTTCATGTATGAGAAGTTTCAAAGAAAGTGACAAATTCATTTCACTTAGTCTTTAACAAGAAGACACCCCTTGCAAATCGAAAACAGTGATATTTATCTAAGAAAATATAATCTGAAGGTTATAGGATATGCACTGGGCTCCAATTTTTGCCCAGTGTGTGCATTACATGTTTTCTGTGGCATCAACCAAAATACCCATAAAAGATGCATGCAAGATGAACAACTTACACCGAATGTTACGCTGTGTGATTGGCTGTGACTACATACACGTTTCAAGTGAAATGAGGAGGTTGCTGATAGGGAGAAAGAGAACATGATAAATAGCTGGGGCTGGCAGCAGTAGAAGAACTAGCTTCATCTCTTTATAAACACAGCTACAAGGAAAATGAGTGCATGCACAACTGAAACAGTAGTTATTTGTGTACAAACCACATAGATTGTAGGCCAAAGGGTGCATAGCATACTGAGTAAACTGTGCTCAAAAAAGATGTGCTCACAAAATAAATGCATGTTGGACCCATCACAAAGTATATAGTTCAATTATACTCACTCGCTGCAGGAATAAAAAAGAAGCACATTAAAGAATTTATAGTGCAAAAGTTATTATTACAAAGGAAACAAAATAAACACCCGCCAAATATTCTAACACCATACACCATAATTAATTGCAGGTCAAAAGTACATTAATATAAGTTAATTTATCACAATGTTCAGACACATGAACACCCATGCATGCACACATGCACACGCTCACACAAACATTTAGGAAAACTAGAATGGAACATTGCCGATTTTGCTGCCGAACTGAGTGGCCAGGTCGCCTTTCTTACAAAACTATTAGCAATTGTTAGTGTTGCTGACCCTCTGATTTTCATTGAGTCTGATCACACTCACTGACTGACTGCGATTATTGTCAGTCACTAAATGTGGTCAGTCAGTTACTGTGTGTGGTCACAGTCAATCACTGAGTGTGGTCGCAGTCAGTGACTGAGTGTGGTCACAGTCAGTGACTGAGTGTGGTCACAGTCAGTGACTGAGTGTGGTCACAGTCAGTGACTGAGTGTGGTTACACTCAGTGACTGTGTGTGTGGTCACAGTTTGTCAGTGGATGGGGTCACATTCATTCACTGAGTTTGGTCACAGGCAATCACTGAGTTTGGTCAGTCATTCACTGAGTGTGGTCACAGTCAGTCACCAAGTGTGGTTACAGCCAGTTACATTCTGGAATACCCTATCTACATGCATATTGATGCATTCATGGATCTAAATCGCTAGGTACGACTCCTACTTCCAATGGTGTTGTCAAGCAGCGCGTTGTCAAGGTGCATTTGCAGTTTATCTACGTCGTCACTGCTGAAGCTTGTCTGTGTGTCTGGCTGTGTTTGTCGGCTTGCCTTGCCAGGGCAGATGGACACAGGAGGTATCCCAGTAAGCAAGGATTCAGGGAACAACTTGTAAGAAACCTTCAAACCTGTATAGTCAAGAAACATTTACATATACATAAGTACACTTTACTTGTTCTATTATTTTTTTAAAGTAGCAAAGTATTGTACCATTAACATTTTCTGTACTGTGTTGGAATGAGTTCTTTCTCAAATCCAATCTGCACTGAGAAGTATCATTTTATTCATATAAGAAAATACAATAATGCATAACAATAACGACCTAAGTACCTGTGTTAAATACAGTAAATGACTGATATGCTATAGCAGGTTAGGGTAAATAAATAAATGATAACATAAATTATGGTTAAGATGAATACATTTATGTACATGAACAATTACTTATAACGAAAGCTTTGTTTTGTGATCAGTGACATACTTGAGGTGACAGTCATCCTATGTCAATTAGTCTTGGCCTCTCTGGTCAAACCACTGTGGTTCATTTTTGCCTTTAAAAAGGTTGAATACTGTTAGCAGATCAAGTTTAGGACAAAGACAGAGTTAGTTGTTTTGTTTGTTTCACTAATAATTCTATCAGTTTTAAAGGAAGTCTTCAGTCTGGATTTGTTAGCTTCAGGCCTCTGCAACCTACTTCAATGCTGCCAATGTGGTCGAAAAGTAGGGATATGAAAAAAGGTGGATATTGTGAGATGGCCATCTTGAAATATACGATGGTGGCCATAAAGCTGTTTTATTTTGTCATAATCACATTGTTTGTCCCCAAATATGTGGGAATAGCCTCCAACATAAGTTTAAAAGGAAATATAGTCTAAAAGGAAATATAGGATAAACAGCAGGCAGTACTACAGCGGCCATCTTGAAATCTATGAAGGCAGCCATAAACCCAATTTTATTTTGCATATTCAAATTCACTGTCTACAAATAGGTGGAAATAGACACCAAAATCAGCATTCTGTGGTCTTGAACAGAGTTTCTCAACCGGGGGTCAACAACCTACACTAACATCCTCTCCCTCAAACCTGTAAAGTGTGCTATCGAATACAAGCAAGAGCCAATGCTTAGAGAAAGGTAGACGGAGTCATGATGAACAGAAAATTTTGAATAAGCTGAAGACACGTCCTGACAGAATGTATTACAATGGAATGCCTGTAAGGTCTGGTTACAATGCCACTGACAGAACAACAATAACAGAAGCTGCAAGTTTGTGAGAACATCTGGGTTCAAAGAATCACAAGAACAAATAGAAAGGACCGAAGAAGGATGACTGACCTAAGGAAAGAGGTTGAGTTGGAATGCAGCCTAACAGGAAGATTGGCGAGAAGCCGGATGAACTAGGCAGGCCATTTGGTAAGAATGCATGCAGGTAAACTTCAAAAAGAGCAGAGGCGGAACAACACCAGGGACGCAGGAGAAGCCATAATTGAGATGGGAGGACTGTGTGAGGAGAGACATGAGACAAGCGAGTGAGGATGAAAGATGGATGGGGCTGTTGTTGACAGGAAGTTATGGTGAGAAAGCAGTGGCGGACCAAGAAAGCGAGTCTGGGGGGGGGACACAAAAACCTGCACTAGCCACAGAACCAAATGGTGTAGTAGAAATCTGGTAGCTGCCACTCTGCTGTAACTTGAGCTGCTGTCTCAGCTGGACTGGTGACATCAGAAGACTGGAGGGGGAGTGCTGATGGAAAGTTTACACAGCTGCATTGCCATAACTTCAACATTATTATAACCTGAACGGGGGCATATTTCAAAGGGTCTGGGGGTATGGTCGAGTGGGCCCATTATAGAAAGTGTGTGGGCATGCCAAATTCATAAGGTCTAGGGGAGGGGGCACATGCCCCCCAGGCTCCCTGGATCCGGCTATGGAAAGAACAGAGCGAGTGGTTCAACAGTATTATACCGTACTCTCACTCCTGTACAGAGAACAAGGAGGAAGAACCGATGTTGTGCCTGTACTCACCTCCAGACAGCATGAACAGATTGGCATAATGATACTGACCTACAGACAACATCAACAGATTGTCATAGCCATGTTGTGCCAGTGATACTGACCTACAGACAACATGAACATACTGTCATAGCCATGTTGTGCCAGTGATACTCACCTACAGACAACATGAACATACTGTCATAGCCATGTTGTGCCAGTGATACTCACCTACAGACAACATGAACATACTGTCATAGCCATGTTGTGCCAGTGATACTCACCTACAGACAACATGAACATACTGTCATAGCCATGTTGTGCCAGTGATACTCACCTACACACAACATGAACATACTGTCATAGCCATGTTGTGCCAGGGATTCTTACCACCAGATATAATGAACAGATCGGCATAGTGATATTCACCTCCAGACATGAATAGATTGTCATAGCTAAATTGTACTGGTGCAGAGTGAAGTCACGAAAAATGGAACATTCATTTTCTAAACTTCTGCACTTTACCATTCAGTTATTAAAATGAATATCCCATTTTTGTTTTTTATTAGACATAAAACATGGTCTTATCTGTCAGGAAAGCATCTCAAAGCTAAAAACAAACATTACAGGAATATCTGTAGGCCTTTTATTTGTTATAGTGTATATATACCCAAAGGTATATTTAGGTGAAAAAACTAACTATCTACTCCCACCCATTGCTGAATTATTGAGGTGTGAATCTGGCATTATTTTTCAAAACACAACAGTTTTGGGCAGTCAGTGTACTACTCTCTCTGAGAAAAAGGAAATTAGTTAAATGAACATTAAAGAAACATTTTTCTGCCACACAACCCTTCCATAGTTGATATCTAGAAAAAGAAATTTGATAAACATTATAAGTCATAGAGAATTTATTTTGGGAACAGTGAACAAAATTCCGACCCTTATGTCTCGTCTGTCACACCCTATTTTCCAAAAACCGTTAGGAAAAAATATGAAAAAAATGCTATTCAGTATTTTACCCATTTGCAATTCACATATATACAAAATCATTACTCAGTGACTTGCAGTTAACAAGTAGCAAAGTATTAATAAATTCCATCCCTCAAAAGGGGATCTGAGTGAAAAAAGCTCAATACAATTTTTACCCAGTAGCACTGTAGCATTCTGCTATTTTTGTAATTGGAGTCATATTTCCTTTTCCTTTTTTGTTAGGGCAGGGCAGGCCAGCCAGTCTAGCATATGACCTTTAAGGGGGATAGGCTGCGGAATAGATATTTTCACCAATTTATTTACCACAATCCCAAAACTTTCCAAAAAATGTTGGCATGGGTGTAATTCCAATAAATCATGAGGGAAAAAATTGGTTGGTCACGTGGGTGCCTTGGAAATGGTGGCCATCTTGTTTTTAGTACCTTTTTAGTGCCTATTCGCCAATACAAATTTTATATAAATAATATTCTATATAATAATAACTAATGCTAGACGTGTATATGCAACGTGTCAAACGGAAGATTTGATTTAAAAAAAAAAAATTATTTATTTAAATTTAAAAAATAATTAATTTAGTTTTCAATATTTTAAAGATTTTATGAAACCCTAAAAAAACTGTGATACATATGCAATTTTCTTTCCGACATGTTATAAAAACTAACATATATAGCATCTGAACAAAAAATATGCAATAGTCATAGGTCAAATAATATGTGGCAACTTTATGAAAGTGAAAAAAACAAACAGAGAAAAACGCAATCCGAAATCTCTTGTCCGTCGAAACACAGGACATTCCCATTTCAAAGCATTATGTTCAAGCACACATAAGCAAAATGTCAAACAAACTTAATGTGTTCATGAGCACGATATATAGAGTTTTAGTATGTTCCAACACCACAAGTGTTGCCACCATCATACTCACTAATGTGCCATTGCATGATAACAAATCAAAATCACCATACACCAATTTGCTTACCATACACCAAAACTTTCAGAAAATTACAATACGGCTGTAAATCCAATAAATCTACAGAAAAATTGTTGTTGGTCACGTGGGTGCTTTATAAATGGTGGCCAACTTGTTTGTCCTTATTTTTGGTAAGGACTTTCTACTCTATGTATATACACATATATATATAATATATACTTATATATATATACTGTTATCCGGGTACTTTTGGATAGATATAATACCCGTTGTTAGTAAACAAAGTGTGTATAAACTCGGACTTGTTGAGTATCAACACTTTACAGTGTTTTTTATGGCACTAGAACTATTTTTAATCTTAGGGCAGACCATTGTACTATATTTTGTTTTGGTAATAGGTATACTTATACTAGCTAAGGGGTAGCTAGGATCTAGATTTGACCGAAGTAAGATAGAGGATAATCAAGGATAGGATAGGAGATTAGATGTTACTTTAATTTTCGGTGTTGAAGACTTCCTTATAACTATTTTTAATCTTAGGACAGACCATTGTACTATATTTTGTTTTGGTAATAGGTATACTTATACTAGCTAAGGGGTAGCTAGGATCTAGATTTGACCGAAGTAAGATAGAGGATAATCAAGGATAGGATAGGAGATTAGATGTTACTTTAATTTTCGGTGTTGAAGACTTCCTTATTGTATTACCGTGTAATGAAATAATTATTTTCACTGTTCTTTGCTGCTTTGTTCACTGTTGCTAACATCGTTCCCATGTGCTGAGCTAATTAATTCTGAACCTATCTAGACTTGAGCCAGCTAGTTACGGGAACCTCACCAACTTGTGACAAAGACCCAGTCTACATTTTGAGCAGAAAAAATTACATTATTTGCAATCATGGAATTTAATATTATCTTATATCACTATAAAGATAACAATCTTACCTATAAAAGTGTCACTGGATTCACTCAGGAATTTTGCTTACTTTTGAGATATTGCCATTTGAAGATTGTGAATACTCAAACTTGCAATGGGATTTAATATTTTTTGATATCATAGTAATAGATAATAATTGTATCTACAAATTGGCCGCTGGATGTAACCATGATTTATTTTTAGTTTTTGAGTTATGGCCGTTTGAACATCATGAATGTTTAGTGGATATAATGAAAGATTGAGCATTCACGATGTTCAAACAGCAATAACCCAAAAAGTTAACACAATTCCTGTGTACATCCAACGACAAACTTGTAGATAAGATTATTATCTTTATGGTGATGTAAAATATATTAAATTCTGCAATTGCAATTTCATATACAGTCTGAAGCAACAAGCCGCACTGCCACTCGCCGTGCTAAAGGATAGGGCACGCTCAGTGGGATTGCCTGTGGTGACGTCAGCAACATCTGATGGGCTGGTTGATTTGAGACACGCAAATGACCACGTTTGAGAGGACTTAGCGACATGATTTCGAAACGAACAGGCTTCATATTTGGCCGATGACTTGACAAGAGTATTAAGTTTACGTATACAAAGTTTCAAAGACATTTAAAATTTCATTTCACTTAGTCTTTAAAGGGACAGTTATTGGCAGGGAAATGGCAGACAAATATCACCAAAATAAGCACTCATGGTCAAAGGAAAATAAAAATATTTGAAAAATAGCAAAGACACTGACAGTTTGTAGTTCTAAGCGAAGACTTCGAGTATATTAACATGCTCTCTGGGACTGCCAAGTTTAGAAAACGAACGCAAAATATTTCAAGATGAAACTCTGGCTTTCCATGTAGAACTTTCTTAGATTCAAACCATTACATCTATCGTATCGGGGATCCCAAGGTCTAGACATTGTTTTCAATGTGCCTGTTCTAAGCATGCACAAGTGGATAGGGAGTTAACTGTTTTGAAAGCCATCAGGAGAAAAAAGAAGAAATTCCAGCTCACTACAAATTACAAGACTGTGTTCCGGTAGCCAAGAAAGTCAGATGATGTCCACCCATCTACTATTTACTTTAACCCAGTAGACCTCATAAGAGTGTATCCTTTAGTAGTTCCACCTTGTCAGATCATCAAGAATAAAATTTGAAAGTAAAATGAGAATTACCACAAACAGGACAGGTCATAACATTGTGTTTGATTAAGCTTTATGTAATCACATGTCGGGTAGCCATTCTGAAATTCACGTAGCCAGATCTTCAGTTATTGCTAATGTTAAAGTAATCACAATTTACATAAAGAAAGAGATTGAGATCATGTAAACCAACTGTTCAACCAAATAAAGAGACAGTTTAAAAATAAAGGTTTGTTTTATTTACCTTGTCGTCTATGTCGCGTCTGTCACAATTGCTGCAGAGCCAGTTAAACAGGGGTTTTTGTTTTCTAGAGTTGAATCTATGGAAGTCAGTGTCCCATGAGAGGTATGCTGAGTTTAGGTGTGAGGTGTAAGACAGGCCGAAACAATTAATACATTTTTCTGTGGTGAAAAACAAATTTGGGTGGAACTTTTCCAACTGGATTTTTAAAAAGGGACATTTTGCAATGTCAGCACTATGATTCGACCATTTCAATGGAAAACCGAATACTTTTATTTTTCCCTGGTCAGTACCATCACAATACAACTCTACAAGCAAAAAAAGAATTACTATTGTAGAATTTTTTGCTGGACACAAATTTATAAGTGTGACAGACGTGCGACACAAAAATGTGAATGATCTATTTCATCATCCTATATAATAAACACCAGGCAATAAGTTATCATCTACTTATTATCTTGGTAAACTTTCAACCCTATACTACAACATCAAAAAGGAAAAAACTATTTTGGGAAAGAAAATGTTTTACTCCCAATTTTTACACAAGTGTTCCATTTTTCATGACTTTGCCGACGGTCAGTGATACTCACGTCCAGATAGATTGTCACTGTCATGTTACACCATTGATACTCACCCCCAGACAACATGAAGAGATTGTCATAGCCACGTTGTACCAGTGTGGTGGCAACACTGTGTGCCAGCCTCTCATCCTCATCATAGATGACGATGATCTTGCCTGGTTTGTTCTTCTGTGTACCAAGTTAAGTGAAAGGACTATTGTAAATCAACTGTGTAAGGGCACTTTTACATAAAGTGTACACAAATAGTTCCATGATGGCTCAACATAAGTGTTCTATGTTGAAAATTGTTTCTGTATTTTGGATTTGTTGATAACAACTGCAATATTTTCTTATGTTTTTTTTATGTCATTCCTGTATTTACTAAATTGCATGTTATAATAAGTAGCTTTTGCTTCTCGTTTTAATTTCCTTATTTCTTTTGTTATAATTCCCAACTCAGCTAATTTTAGTTTGTTTGTTTAGTACTTGTTGACTTTACTTCTAAGTATAGTTTATCTCACTTTTTGATTTTTTTACGTAGGAGATTATAAGACATCCATTTCGACTTTTTGTGTTTGTATTTGTGCGGCAGTGATTGAGGGGGCAATGAGAAAAGAGAGGATGTTCATGGGTGACACTATTCTGAGAAAGATAGATTCGACACTAAGCGAGGGGGAGGACGTCGTTGTTTGTTTACCCGGGGCTAGGTAGAACATGTGACTGAAAGGGTAGAGAACGTATTGGGGCATCGTAAGGAAGGTAGGTAGGTAGGTAGGTAGGTTTATTTCGGAATTGTATAATACAGAAGATAATTGAAACACAAAGCGTATACAAACTTTACAATTCCTGGTTGGCAGCAGAGCCAAGGCTGTTACCAGTAGATATACAATGTTATAACAGGAAACAATATAACTTGAATCACTGGTCATTGCCAACCACTGCTAACGGTAATGTAGCATTGTTGTAGACACAACGTGCAATTTATAACTACAAGCAGACAGTTAGTACACTATCATAAATAATAAGTAACAGTAGTAACATGGTTGGTAGACCCAAAATTGAACAACATTTTGTTCTTTTCACATATATACAACACTAGTGCTAGATTGCAGAAGAACAATCCAGTAATAACAATGTAATATGTAGTAGTATTTTCATAAACCATTTAAGACTACCCTGGTAATCAAATAATAAAAAACACAAAAGAAGTGATAACACATTTAATACGGTGTAGTATCTTCATAGACATAGTGTTTTAAGACACATGACTTTAGAGAAGATACAAAGCTGGTAATATTAGGTTTAGTTTGAATATCAAGCGAAATATTATTCCATATTATCGGCCCATTGCATAATAAACTATTTGATGAGCGTAGGGTAGAACTGCTGATTGGACGAATATGTCTAAGTTGCCTTGTGTCATGATTGTGAATATCACAGGTTGGAGTAAAATATTAGATAACGACACTGGCAGATTGTTATGACAATAATTATACATAAATTTAGCAATTTCTATTTCATAAATATCCTTAAATTTAGTACATTTAACCATGTGATATGGAAAGCAGTTCGAAGACTACTACAAACAATTTTTTTGTATAATGAATAATTTCTTTGTGTAGCTTTTATGTGTAGATCCCCAAACGATTATTCCATATGTCAAATATGGATATACTAATGCATAGTAAAAGGAGGGTGTATACTACTACATGTAGGCACAAATAATGCAGACATGGAGGGAACAACTGGGATAGTACAGAAGTACAGACAGTTAGTGAGGAAGTTAAAGAAAACAAGAGTTGAAAAGATTATTCTCTCAGGAATTTTGCCAGTGATGGGAGGATGGAGGCCAACATATAATGGAGCGAAGCTGTGGACTCTCGACTGAGAGAACATTAGTTCGAATCCTGTGGGGCAGTGTTGAACTTTGGGCAAGTTCATTTATTCTACATTGCTTCAGTTCACTCAGCTCTATGAATGAATACTTGGCTATAGACAGTGGTGGACATTTGTGTACGAATAGTCTTCGCACATTAATTGCAGCGTGGCTGAATGCTTCCCAGAGAATTCGAGGTGGTGTTCGATTGAACAGGTCTGGCAGGGAGTAAAGTGTAAAGCACTTTGAGCAGTCCTTTTTTACCTTTTTTATATAGAAACTGCAAGAGGATGGCGATCAACGCACTAGTTGAGCAGATGTGTGAAGAAGAGGGGATGGGATTCATAGATTTATGGGGATACTTTGTTGGGAGGAAATATATGTACATGAGAGATGGCTTCCATTAAAGTGGAAAGGGGCAGCAGTTTTCTCAGAGAACCTGCCAGGCTACGTAATGTTTAGGAAAAATAGAATAGGAAGAAGGGGAGCAAAGAAGCTGTTTGGTGTAACATAGTTACTGGAAAGTCAACGTTAACGGTTGGGTTAGTTTATCGAAGTACAAACATAAGCATAAGAAGAGAATGAAAAAGTACAAAACGCTATAAGGGAAGTAAGCAAATGGGAGTGTATTATTATGGGGTATTTTAACCATGGTCATATATAAAGGAAATTTCTACAGAGTACGGGGAGTGAGGACCACAAGTTTTTAGTTTTAGTATAAGATAGTTTTCTTTCTCAACATGTGCTAGAACCAACCAGGGGTGAGAATGTGTTAGACGTAGTTTTGTCCTCACAGAATGAATTAGTTGACAATGACAAGATACGTGAGCCACTGGGGAGTAGTGATCACAACCAGATACATGTTACCATCAAAGTAAAATCAGAAAGGAATGGCAAAAAGCAATACAGGAGAAATTTCCACAAAGGAAGATATGAAGAAATATTTAGCAAAGATAGACTGGAATAACACACTGAAGAATAAGACAGCAACAGAATGCTGAAATATCGTAGAGTGAAATTGAGTGCATCGTCGATAAATTTGTTCCCTTGAAAAAACAAGGGAAACGGTCCAGAAAGAAACACATATCGAAAGTAGCCATTAGAAAAATGAAGTACAAACAAATGATGGACTGGAAATGATTAAGAGTACAACATTTATAAAGAAGCACTTAAGCAAGCTACAACTGAAGAGAAGCTTTGAACAAAAATTAGCTTTAACTAATATAAAACATGACAGCAAGAGTTTTTATGCATATGTTCAGAGCAAACAGAAAGTTCAGGATAAGGTCGGTCCTCTGGAAGACAGTGCTGGAAATATAATATCAGAGGGATTCTTAATGGCAGAAGACCTGAATGAGTATTTTAGTTTGGTGTTTACCTGTGAAGATATTAGTTCACTGCCAGCACCAGAGGCTAAGTTCAAGATGGCAGAATCAGACAATTTAGGACAGTTAATTGTAACCCTGGAAATTGTAGCTAAGAAAATAAGGGCTATGAAAAATAATAAATCACCTGGAGCGGATGGGATTCCACCCGAAGTACTATTTGAAATTGTAGAACAAATTGGCATATCGCTTACAAGTTTTCTTTTTAAACAGAACTTGATAAACCCATCTCAACATGGGTTTAAAAAAGCGAGGTCATGCTTAACAAATGTGTTGTTTTTTGGAAGATACCATTTGGTGGGTAGATGAGGGATCACCAGTAGATATCATCTACATAGATTTTCAGGAAGCTTTCAACAAAGTGCCACATCAAAGATTACTGCTTAAACTATAGGCCCATGGCATAGGAAATGGTATAATTAACTCGATAGAAAAAGGTAGTAGTTGATGGGGTGGCTTCAAACTGGAAATCAGTTTTGAGTGGGGTATGACAAGGATCAAAACTGGGACCTATATTATTCTTAATACACTGTATATCAACGATTTGGAAAATATATAACAAGCAAGGTGTTGAAATTTGCGGATGATACAAGTGTTTAGAAGGATTAAATGTGATGGAGATAGACAGCATTTACAAGATGATCTTGACGGGTTGATCAAATGGTCTGAAAAGTGGCAAATGTTCAATTTTGAGAAATATAAATGCCTCCACACAGGACATGGGAACAACAATATACAATGGGGGGTACTGTACTAAGTACTACTGTAAAAGAAAAGGACTTAAGGTTAACCATTAGTGCTGATATGAAGGTTTCAGTGCAGTGTGAAATTGCAGCTTCAAAGGGAAATCAAATCGTTGGATTAATTAGGCGAAATATAGCGTATAAGAAAAAAAGAACTAATAATACTGCTGCACAAAACAATAGTTAGGCCTTAGTTGGAATACCATATACAAGCGTGGAGGCCATACCACAAGGACATAGATATGCCAGAAAGAGTAGAGGAGAGTGACTAAAATTATACCAAAACTGAGAGATCTTAGTTGCGAGATATGCCTAAAAGAATGTGGTTTAACAACACTAGAGACCAGGAAATTGAGAGGAGATCAGATAGAAGTGTTTCAAATATTGAATGGTTATGAAAATATTGATAGAAATATTCTTTTCTCAGTTAAGAAAGATAGTAGGACTAGAAGACATGAAGTTACATTTAGTACAGGAGCAGTGTAGATTAGATATAAGAAAGTTATCATTTTCACAAAGGACTGTAAATGAATGGAACAGATTATCTGCTGATTGTGTGGGTGCTAGTAGCATGAATATGTTTAAAAATAAAATCGACACTACCTCAGAAGGGCGGGATACATGTAGATAAAAAGGTTGGACTCTCGATAAGCCAAAAGGCATATTTGTCCACCTGCCATCTAATTAATTCTCCTGGTGGCAATCTTGTTGTTTATTAAACTTTACATCTTTCAATGGGAACTGATTGTTCATTACTTACTCTAGTTTGATTGACATTTTTTCATCATATGATATGAGTGGATCTGCGGTTAGTTTGTGATGAAATACTTGATGACAGTTTACATCTCCTAATTCATTTGTAAAACTATCAATGTTTCTTCCTGTGAATGATCTCATGCTAATTTTGTCATATGTTTTATTGATATTGAAATTAAGCCCAGCAAATATTGCCATGTGATCAGAGGTTTTTGCACCCAATATGCCTCTGTCTGCTGTGATAAGAGGGTTTAGTGATCTACAGTATATTTGGTCAATCAGTGTTGTATTTCTGGTTGACATTCTTGTGGGAGGAGTTACAGCAGGCAGGAGGTGTACTTTGGCTACAGCATCATAGAATTCTTGAATTTATTTATTCAAGTTAAGTTTCAATAGATCTATGTTGAAACCGCCTGTTAAAACTACATTTTGGCACCTTTTTTAATGTCTAGGAATACAAGATTGAATTCCTGCTTAAATAAATACATTGAGACATGGTTATTGTTGTTTTTGGGAGTCTGTAGATATTACAAATTGTTGTTTTATCCGAGGCATCAACAATATCTAGGCATAAAGCTTCCCAGGTTGACTATGTATTATATGCTTTGTAGTTTGATACTGTAATATTATTTGATACATATGTGACCAGACCTCCTTTCTTAGAGCATTTGTTTGTGTATGCTTGTGTTGTCATGTAAACAATTTTAAGATTAAGATGTTCTGTATCTGTGTATTTTCCTATTCTTGCTTTCTATATACAAATTACATTTATTTGTACATCCGATTCAGCAAGAGTACTAATTAAAATATTCAGTTCATAATTTTTTAGCTCAATGAATCTATGTTTAGACTTAGAATGGTTAACTTATTTGTATGTCTTTTCTACATAGCTTGGAACAATAGCAAAAACATGGGTAACCTTGTAGACATTTGATTTATTAACACCCATCTAACACCCAGTACGAACCCTAAAACTGGTAAAAATCCTTAGGCCTAGCTAATGGAATTTTTTTAGAAAAAAAATACTTTTCTTCTGAGGTGTTGTACATTAAGCCCTGAACGATTGGCAACCTATGGCAAAGCTGTATAGAAGGGAAATGTTAACATACCTACACGCACGCACTTATTCACTACCTCCATTACATGGATTACATGCGCTCTTCATGTAAAAGTGGTTTCTTCCCAGTAAAGTAGTCGGACACACAGACCAGTAACTCTAAAATGTTACTGACCCGGTAATAAAGTAGGTGATTAGTGACCACCAAGTCAGCATATATTTTGAACACTGGTCTTTTTGGTGAGGATATTCAGAAAGAAAATGCACCATTGCATCAATGCATCACACAAATTATTGACTTTTTATAGTAGATACACCTCTAATCTCCCAACGTTTTGCTTTTGCTGGATAACTGGAATCACTGTATTGTAGTGGAGGTTTTAGCTTAAACAGAAACTGAAACAGGACTAACAAATGTGAAAAAACAGCTACTATGCAAATGCTTGTTAACAAATATTTGCTGGATAACTGGAATCACTGTATTGTAGTGGAGGTGTTAGCTTAAACAGAAACTGAAATAGGACTAACAAATGTGAAGAAAAAAACAGCTACTAGGCATAGCAGCTGTTTGTTATTGTTGATAGTTAACAAATATTTGATGTATATCCTCGATACAATTTCACCATCTCTTAGCATGGCCTTCTGGATTGGGCTTTGCACTGTCTTTGGCCTGACCATGCTGGATGTGGAATGAGCACCCCTAGTGATTGAAATATGGGATCTGGCAACTTAGCTATTATTATTGCACTATGAATTGCTTGAATACACTGGATAAAAGTGCATCCATTGTTCTCTCTCCCTCTGTTAGAAAATAATGAGTATCACGTTTAGCTAAAGCATCCTTAATTTGTTTCTTTGATTTCTTATTGGCATTACATTTTTGTTATAGTACATATAATTATTTAATCACAAAGCATTTATTTTATTTTAGTTTTTTACTTCCATGTGTGTGTGTGCGTGCGTGTTTGTTTTGATAAATAATTTAACAACAATATATTTTTAATCAGCAATGCAACTGTTATGAAACAGTTTTGTAATTAGTTTTAATTAGTTTGACAGTGGGGGATTGCAGAAGGTCAGCCTAGTGCAACTTACATAACGAGTTGTTATGTAATAAGCCACAGGTGGTGGCTAAGAATAGACTGAATCAGAATGTGGCTGGAAGTGTGAACTTTTGGTGCTCTGCATTGGTAGTGGACAGCTACAGTTGCTAGGTGTAGCTCAATGAGGACAATAGGGAATTTGTAGGCTGCAGGGGACCAAAAGGGTTGGTTAGCTGTGTCATGTGCAGAGGTGTAGCAGCATAGACATGCTACATAAAGTTTGGAACTTGGCACAGACAATGATAGTTGTAGTGCATGGCTGGCAGAATTACATGGGATTGAGTACCTGGTTAATCAGAGGGTATAGTTCTGAATAAAATCATGTTGTTGCCACACTCCGGAATCAAATGGCAAACACGTGTTGTATTGCGGCTCTGTTAGTTAAGAAACTGGGATTTTTTTACACAACCATCCTCTAATATTCATGACTGCCTACCTAACAAATACAATTTCCATAATTTAATACATATTAATTAATTAATTTAATGATATAATTCTACACCTTTAAATTTATTAATGTCTTGGCATGCATTAATGACACTGATATTTCCCCCCGCTGTATTAGCCGTTGACTGACAGATGCAGACATTATAGTAATACGCCCACATGCCATGGCAGTGAATGACTGGCAAGTGAATGATGACAGTTTCTTTAGGGCATCTGGTCCTGGAGCAGCATTATTTATAGATTTAGCAGCTCTTTAATGTGTATCATTTTCTGTAGTCGGATATTTTAATTTCCGTAATACAGTGGCAGTTTCCATACTGAGATCACTACGGTCCACTGCCTACAAGACTGTAAGACATGAGAACATTACTCCTAACTGGCACATAGCTAGGATGCGGTACAAGTAAGTATGAGAAACATATGGAAGGATACATATGCGAGCATTTCCTTTGATTCGTAGTTGGTAGCACGTGACAGATTTGCCTTCGGGTAACTGAAAGCTGCAAAAAAATTAAATTTTATGAGAAGATCATACAAGACCTACTCAGTGTGTCATAAACAATTTAACTGGTTCAATCATGTTATATAAAATTATAATAAGAAACAGGAAAGAACTTTGGCGAATGGTTTGGCAGACATTTCTGACATGATCCAAGTATTTTGATGGTAGAAGTATGGGAAGCTGACATACATCCAACATCTACAACACACAACATTCATTCAAATAACATATGGTGACACTGATGATCCACAGTGACACTCACCTGTCACTATGTGGCACTGCATGTAGTCATCTCTGTCTCTGACATCAAGCAGCAAATAGGGACAGATGTTGTCGGCCACCTGTGGGGAGGGTGCACTGGGATGACTAATGTCGTATTGTCCCAGGCCATGGATCACACTACAAATGTATGCATGCTACTACAATGGTGGCTCCTGGTGGACAAAATAACACCAGGCCCATTGTCTTCTTATTACATATTTTGGAAAGTCACAATGGACTTTTCTTTTTCAAAGTGTATCAAAAGCCGCAGACAAATCAAGCAAAGTAAATGTAGTTACTTTGCCTTTATTTATCCCTAATTAGAGTTAATAATCACAGTAGAGCAGGAATTGGGTGAAGAACAAGTGATTCAGAAAGGGCAGAGGGACGCCGGATGCAATGTTTGCATTGAGACAGCTGATCGAGAAGAGGTTAGAGATGCAAGGGAGAATGGCAGTGGGATTTGTAGACCTGGAGAAGCCCTATGACACAGTCCCAAGAGAGATGGTGATGTGATGGCAACAGTGTGATGGATGGCAGTGCCAGAAGCAGAAGCCAGGATGGTGGGAGCAATATATGAAAGAACAACAGGAAGAGTTATGGCTGGATCTGGGATGTTGGAAAAGTTTCCAGGTAACATTGGATTGAGGCAAGGAAGTGCCCTAAGCCTATTACTATTTATCATGGTGATGGAACTATTCAGCAAGAAGATCAGTATAAAGGATGTTCTCAGAAAGATTATGTATGCAGACGATCTGGCCATAGCAGCAGAAAGCAAACAAGAGCTACAAGGAACAAAGTGTTCAAGAAACACCACTTGAGAATGAGCCTGGAGAAGACAGAAGTGATGTGGGTTGAACAAAAGAGAGGAATTGGACATCAGGTTGGATGGAAAGGAAATTAAGCAAGTGGACGGCTTTGTACAAGGAGCGAATGCTTGGAGAAAGGTACAGGGAGTCATGATGGACAGAAAAATCTCGAAAAAAAGTCTTGAGAGTGTGTGTTACACCGGCATACCTATATGATCTGGAGACAGTGACGCTAACAGAACAACAACAACAGAAGCTACAAGTTTGTGATTAGAAGAATAACAAGAACAAAGAGGGTAGACAAAAGGACGGGTGACCTGAGAAAAAAGAGGTTGGAATGTAATGCAGTGTAACGGGAGGATTACTGAGAAGCCGGATGAGATGAGCAAGCCACTTGGCAAGGATGGATGCAGGAAAAATAACGAAGAGAGCACAGGCGGAACAACATAAAGGACACAGGAAAAGGGGAAGGCCACAGCTGATATGGGAGGACTGCGTGAGGAGGGTCATAAGACGATTAGGGGAGGATGAAAGATGGAGAGAGGGAGCGATGGACAGAAAACTATGGAAGGAAAAGAAACAGAGAGTGATTCAGCTATACTGTACCTGACCCTCACCCTTTTCTGTACAGCAGGAAACAAGGAGGAGAGCAACATTATATCGTTACGCACATTAAAGACTAAGTGAAATGAATTTTTCAGTTTCTTTGAAATGTCGTAAACGTAAACTTCATGCTCTTGTCAATTAATATTCTAAATATGAAGTCAGTTGTTGATGAGGTCAGGGGAGTAAGTGCCACTCAGCGCCCGCATTGGGTTAGTGTTGGCTTTGCCAGAAATTTCAATTGCGGAATTTAATACTTTTTGTTATCAGTTTGTCATTGGATGTACACAGGAAATGTGTTAACTTTTTGAGTTATTGCTTTTTGTACATCACGAATGTTCAACATTTCATTATATCAGCAGACACATTTCATTATCTCAGCGGACATTGCAGGATTAATAATCACTCAAAAACCAAAACTAAATACTGGGTACATCCAGTGACATATTTGTATATAAGATTATTATCTTTACTGTGAAATCAAAAATATTAAATCTCATTGGAAGTCTAAGCATTTGCAATGTTCAAACGGCAATAACTCAAAAAGTAAAAAATTCCATCCAGCAACAAATTTGTAGGTAAGATTATTTTTATGGTGATATCAAAACTCCATATTGTCACCAACAGTCACTAGGTGTCACTGTGTGGAAAATGTACAGAAAAACGAGTCCAAAAGGGGCCTAGAACAGGGTGACGGTGAGGGGTAAAACATTTGAATAGCAGGACACTATTTTTAGAGTATATTTAATTCAGATTAAGAATTAAAAAGGTTCATTTCACTTAGACTTTAAAGGATCTAGTACACATGTCGATGATAAATAAAGGTAAACTGCAAAAGCAAGTGGTGCATTTGGAAGACTGCAAGCGTCACTGTGGGAACGAAAAGGAATTAGCCTGACAATGAAACTGACGATGTACCGCCCTGTTGTGCTACCTACACTACTCTACACCTGTGAAAGTTGGACTCTACCAGAAGCATGCCTGTAAACTCGACCACTTCTACATGACTTGTCTCCGCCGCTTGTTGAAAAACCGCTGGCAGGATCCAGTCCCAGACACAAAGGTCATTGAACAAGTCAGTCTGCCAAGCATCCATACAGTCCTCAGGAAGGCCCACCTGTGGTGGACTGGACATCTGGCTGGCATGCCTGAAGAGCGCCTACTGAAGAGACTCTTCTTTGACAAACTGGCTGAAGGTCAAGCAAGCAGGGCCAGCCAAAGTTATGTTTCAGAGATACTCTTAAGGACTCCCTAGAGAGCTTTGGAATTGACCCGGTCTCCTGGGAAAATCATGCAGCAAGCAGCCTTGGAGAGGTTTGGTCTGGAAAGGGGCAACCTCATTAGAGAGTTGGCATGTCCAAGCAGCCTGGACCAAGGGAGAGGGTTGCAAGGTGAGAGCAGCAATTAACAGTGCCAGCTCCATTCATAAAGATGAGATGATTCAGGCATACATTGGCAATATTGGCCACATGTAAACCTACCTCTCAAAACTTTAACTGTAACTGTCATGAGAAATGAGATGATGTCATGGTCTTCATCACTCCAATGAACAAGAGAGAACATTCAAATTTTGTAGACGGAACAAAAGTTAATAATTTTATACCAAATATATAACCAAAACATAGTTACAAGAAAACAAGGTGAAAGATGGCAGGCTGAATATGCAGCATTTTTCTTGACAGCATGTTTTATATCATCCACAAATTGTTTGTGTGATGAGGAACATGTCACAATTACTATACACCATCAATGATTACTGAGCTATGTGTACTAGGCCCTAGCACATGGGATACCGCTTTCCATCAAGGTCTTACAATTACCGTCAACATGTTTACTAGACCCATTAAAAGAACAGTCTCTGTAAAATGAAGTTGTTTATAAGCAGATTATAATAGGCAATTTGACCTAATATGAGATCATGCATTATTTAGATTACATAATTGAAATAACAACATTTGGCATTCACACTCAACAGAAGTTAACAAAGCAAAACAATGTAGCCGAAGTATAAGCACCCTGGCTTAGCCATTACAGTGAATAACATAATTTAATTATGATGTAACAAAATCAGTTTTAAAGCTGTATCACAGTGGTTCTCAAATTGGGGGTCATGCTTTTGCAGTTTCAGGGGGATGGTCCCATGCCCTTGTTTAATTTCATGTCGCATACACTAAAAATGCAAAATTAATTGCACACGATTTAAATATTAGCTCTGCATAAGCAATGGTGGAGGCATCATTAACTGTCTTGTCTCTTTAGAAATAGCAAAGGAAAATAAACCTAACAGTATTGGGGACAGCTGATAGTGCCTTTTTCCTACACTGATCAGTCATGTTTTGGGGGAGAAAACTGCCGAAAAACATTGTGAAATTTCTATTTTGAAGGGTACTGTCCATCACAGAATCTGCACACCTTCTCTGATATCGAAGAACAGGTGATAGAAAATGCTTATTTGTTCAGTGTGAATCTATCAATGTTCAGTCATGTTGGAAACAGTATCAGAACTCAGAAGTTGTGGATACATCCATAAGCATGCGATGGGCAATACAAACTTTGAGCACCTGGAAGCCATGGAACAGGAGTTTGTAAGAATCTAAGATAGTTCCATAAAATATCAAGTCAAACATATAGGCTACTAATTAACGCATTCACTGTCCCACTAACACCTACATCTAAAGCCAATGATACTGCTCAGACAAAGCTTCTGGGATTCCAGAAAATTCAGGCGCCATAGTAGAATTCTCATAATCGGTCTGGACAACTATCGAAGCTATCTATCCTAGCTTGTGTGATCTGGCCTTCTGTTACCACCTACAATTCACATCAATTGCTCTCACTGTGTACACAAAACCCAGAAAAAGACGCTACTAGGCTAGTCAATGCTATGCAGGATCACCCATTTGACTGAATAATTTATATTATAAAAACACATCTTGCTGTGCACCTGCTACAAAAAATAGACAATACATAAAGGTGTATCCTCTCCAATCATCACACTTAATGTACATAGTAATTCTTGTTGAATGAGTAGGTTTGGTGGGGGACGGGACGTTTTGGAGAAATTGTGTCAAAAAGGGGTAATAGCACAAACAAGTTTGAGAACCACTGCTATATCACTAAATACAAAAACAACATCCATATTACCTAAAATTTTAATTAGAAAAGTTAGAAATAAACAAGTGCACTGTTTGAATGCACAAAAGAGGCACATACAATGTGCCATTACTACAATATACCTCTGTAGTGTTGACCTCTCAGATTCCAGATTAGAATCTATTCCAAAGTCACCCTCTGTTACAGCTAATGATGGCACAGGACTAGTGCTGCCACCTGTTACTTGTTGCACCTCCTTGTCTACATCTATGTCTTCTGTCCTCTCAGTCAATGTTGGATCTCCTGCATCACTCTGTGTATCTAAACAAAAACAACATTATTCACAAACTTTTTCATTATTATCATTTTGGGACATAAAAAGAATCACTGAGGATGACATGCTCTCTAGCTGGCAGTGATGTACTACTCTCAGAGGAAAATCAAATTAAAGCAACCATAATATATGCACCATACACGCACCACGCATGCACCATGCACACACCACGCATGCACCACACACATACAATGATAAATTCTCCAAAATGGAAACATCTAGATTTTTGACACGTATCACGGTTTTACATTGATCTTCAGCCAGTGAAAACAGGTTTTAACTGGAAAGCAGTTAAAACCTGGTTAAAAGTGGCCAAAACCTCTCTAAGTCAATAGCCCCCTGTTATGTTCTAGTATAACTATAGATGTAATTATCAAGTGACAGTGGTGCACATGTTTATTTCGTATCAGCGCGACACACAGACAGACAGACAGCGATAGTCCATGTCACACAAATGCGTTGTGTATAAGCTGTGTATAGTATTTGCACAAGTGTCTGCCACATACATTACAGTCCTCCACACCAGTTATTTTGCTAACGTCCAAGGTTACAACAAGAACTGTGAAACAGACAAAGGATACGCTGTCGTACCAGGGATTATTATGCCCAGGGCTACAAGACAGTTCTAGAGAGATAATCGGTCTGGAGCTTTCCGGATTCTCTCCGATCTGCGAACAGCCGACTGCGTTACTGGCGAGTGGACGCTGCTGCCATCAGGTACAGGAGCTACGGCTTCCGCCGTTTCGTCTACACGCTCAATGTCCCGTTCGGTTGATTGTTGGATTGCAGCCGGAGCAGCGATGTCTGCGGGTACCGTATCGTCCGCCGCGTCCGCATGTCGCAGACACACGTGATTTCGATGACGCCTCAAGTGGCGACCGTTGGGTGCCTCCGATATCAGCACGTCGTTGTGTAGCTCTTTCAGAACTGCAGGAATCTACTTGGGCGAATGATCAGCGTGGTTCTTTACGTAAACCGCATCGCCTGGACTGAAGCATCGCTCGTTCGATTTCTGGTTGTAATAATCAGTCATCTTCTCCTGCGATTGGTGCACTTTTCTGCCGACACTTGGTTGCACCGCGTCTAGAAGCGTTCGCAGCTGCCACCCCTTCAGCAGTTTACTCGGGGAACTTCCGGTAGTACTGTGAGGGGTCACTCGGTAGGTCAGCAAGTAACGAGCCAACCTTGTCTCCATCAAACCGTCCTTCATTTTCATCAATCCTCGTTTCACGAGCTGTACTGCCCGTTCAGCGAGCCCGTTCGAGGATGGGTGATAGGCTGGCGAGGTGATGTGCTGAATGCAGTTCTTTTTCATAAACTGCCTGAACTCAGCACTAGTGAAGCACGTGCCATTGTCAGTAACGATAGTTTCTGGCAGTCCATGTTCTGCGAATAACATCCGCAATTGTTCGATTGTCACTTCCGATGTCGATGAGCGTACGACCATCGCGGAGATCCATTTCGAGTAGACGTCTACTGCCACGAGGATCATCCTGTTCTCGATGGGGCCAGCGTAGTCTAGATGCACACGTGACCACGGTTCCTGTGGGAACAACCATGGTCGAAGTGGCGCTCTGGTCGGTTGACGCATGTTTTCCTCGCACTGACCACAGTGCTGCGCGATACGTTCAATCTGAAGATCGATGCCTGGCCACCAGATGTATGACCGCACTAACGCCTTCATCTTCACCACACCACTGTGGCTGCTGTGCAAGAGTTGGAGCATCGTGGCTTGCCCAGGCTCTGGCACAATTATTCGGACACCCCGCATCACGCATCCATCGTGCGTGCTCAGCTCATCGCGCACTCTGTGGTATTGCTGTGTTGTTAGGTCGCCCTCAGGCCAGCCTGTTAACACGTAGCGTTGAACTCGCGACAATACTGGGTCACGTCGTGTCCAGTTTCGAATGTGCGTTGCCGTCACCAGCGAGTCGTCCAGCTGCTCTATGAGCTGTGTGTACTCCGCAGGAGCAGGCGTCTCAGCGTTCTGCGTAGGTAGGGGTAGTCGCGATAGAGCATCGCAATTCTCGTGCGCATCGCCACTCCTATGACGAATGACGTAGTCGTAACCTGCCAATGTCAGGGCCCAACGCTGAAGTCGACCCGACGCTTGCGGAGGTATCGGTCGTTGCTCGTTGAACAGCCCCACCAGAGGTCGGTGATCGGTGATGAGAACGAAGGTCATACCATATAGGTATTGGTGGAACTTTGTCACCCCGAACACCAAACTGAGACCTTCCTTGTCGAGTTGCGAGTAGTTGGTTTCCGCAGGCGACAAGCTCCTAGATGCGAACGCGATCGGTCGCTCTGAATCGTCCGTCATCTGATGCGACAGGACTGCGCCCACCCCGTACGGCGACGCATCACATGCGAGCAGAAGAGGTTTGTCGGGGTCGAAGTGCACCAGTAGGGACTCCGACTGCAGCAGGTCCTTCGCCGCTTGAAACGCTCTGACTTGCTCCTTCTCCCATCGCCATTTCGTCTCTTTTCTGAGTAGAATGTGCAGAGGTGCTAGCGTTGTCGACAAGTTGCGCAGGAATCGTCCATAGTAGTTGAGCAGGCCAAGCCACGAAAGTAGTTCTTTCACGTTCGTTGGGCTAGGTGCATCTTGAATCGCCGTGACCTTTTCGTCTGTGGGATGCAGGCCATTTTGATCGATCTTGTGGCCCAGGTATACGACTGCCTCGTTGAAGAACTCGCACTTTTTATTGTTTAGCTTCAACCCTGCTTGGTCCAGCCGGTTCAAGACCAGCTGGAGATTCGCCATGTGTTCATCTCGAGTTTTCCCCGTGACGAGGATGTCGTCCAGGAAGATGCATACCTGTGGTATGCCAGCAAGCACACACTCGAGAGCTCTCTGGAATATCGATGGCGCCACTGATATGCCGTACGGTAAGCGAGTGTATCTAAAGAGTCCCTTGTGCGTGTTGATCGTAACGTAGTCACGTGACCCTTCGTCGAGCTGAAGTTGAAGATACGCATGGCTCAAGTCCAACTTTGTGAACGTCTCTCCTCCTGCCAGACTGGCGTAGAGATCGTTAACCCGTGGTAGCGGATATTTGTCTTCTACCAAACTTTTGTTGATCGTGACCTTGTAATCACCGCAGACCTTATCTGCCCGTTGGACTTGTGGACCGGAACGATCGCTGCCGCCCATTCTGAGAACTGGACTGGCTCGATGATGCCCTCCTGTTGCAGTCGGTCTATTTCATGTTCGACTCTCTCCTTCAGGGCATAAGGAATGGGTCTGGCCTTGAAGAAACGTGGAATCACATCGCCAGACACCACCACAATTGGCACATGTGCCGACTGCTGTTTGTATTCGGTGACGACCTCTATTTGTCCCAGCACCGGAATAGACTGACCCGTATAAGTGGTGAAGTTGATGTCCACTGTTTGTAGCTTTGGGGGTGGCGACCGCAGCCCGTGATATGTCGCCTCATTGATTATGGAGACTCCTGCCCCCGTGTCAACCAACATTCTCACTGCTTTACCATCCATGTGCACTCCTATCTCAATAAGCTGCTGTGACGTGTGATCCCCCTTGACATTGTACAGACAGTACTCAGCTCTGTCCTGAGTGGTGTTCACGAGATGAGTTTCGCCGCGTTTCTTGCGACATGCCGCCATGCTGTGACCTCTCTTTTGACAGAAATGACAAGTTGCATCTTTAAACTTGCACTCTTGATGCGTGTGGTTGCCGTTGCAACGGTAGCACAATTTCTGAGTTGTCTTGTCGTAGCCACGCGTGTGTGTCGTAGACCTAGCGGTGGTCGGAACTGGCCTTTTCTCTCTGTTTTTCCGGTTTGACACTACACTCACTGTACTTTTAGTGCAGTCGAAGCTGTGTCAGGGGGCTATCTGTTTAGCCTCGGTCTCCGCCACTTCGTCCGCCAGCGCCATCTGCATTGCCTGCTCGAACGATCTATCTTCGCTGAGTAGTTTGCGCTGAGTGCTGCCGCTTTTGATGCCGCACACGAGCTGGTCTCGCAATGCCTCGGCCAGAAATTCCCCGAAGTTGCAAGTGGATGTGAGCCTCCGGAGTTCTGCCACAAATGTGGCGACCCCCTCGCCCTCTTTCTGGTTGCGTTGGTGGAATTTGAATCTTTCCGCCACTGTAAGCCGACGTGGCTTCAGATGGCTTTTTAGTTTCTCAGTTATTTGCTCAAACGACAACTCTGCCAGTCTTTGAGGACTGACGAGACTTTTAAGAAGAAGATACGTTTCCGGGCCTACCAGTGTGAGTAGTGTAGCCACTTTCTTCCTGTCGGCGGCCTCTCTCACAGATTCGTCCACGCCGCTGCCTACTGCACCAACATTGTTTGCAACGAAGTACAGTTCTAGCCGCTCCAAATACGCTTCTAAGTCACTACTGCCGTCGTATGGCTCTATTTGACCAATGTATCCCATCCTCGTCGCCAATTGTTATGTTCTAGTATAACTATAGATGTAATTATCAAGTGACAGTGGTGCACATGTTTATTTCGTATCAGCGCGACACACAGACAGACAGACAGCGATAGTCCATGTCACACAAATGCGTTGTGTATAAGCTGTGTATAGTATTTGCACAAGTGTCTGCCACATACATTACACCCCCAAAGTTCTCTTGGCATACCAGTGATTCACAGTAATACACATCTTATTGTATGGGGCATGTTGATTTACTGAACATTTTTATTTATTTAAAAGATGGATGATCTCAGAATGCAAAATAAAAACTTGGTTTTTAGCAACATAAAACAAATTATACGCTTATATCTGTCAAACTAATGATGATTTTAAGTGTCTGATCATTTCACAGTGCAGAGTCTGCTGAATGCAACACTGAAAACCTTTTGTGTATAGCATAATTACTCCCAGAGAAATTTAGAATGCAGAAATTTAAGGACATTTTTTGGGAGAATTTGAATAAAGATTGCATAATGGATTTGATTACTTGATATCGACATGCTTAATCCATGACTAAAACTCACTTAGAAGTATGCAATTGTCATAGAAGTGAACTTTATTGATAGTATGCATACACATGCATCATAATCTGGCAGAAAACCATTTTGAGTATTTTTTGTCAAAAAACACCATTTTACCTGGGGTGTCTGGCCTTAATATTCAATAGCAATTGCTACTGAGATGCAGCCCCAAACTCCAAATTAAAACTGAACAGTGTTCCAAACTACACAAATACTCAACATTTTATTTCCTTTTGCACCATGGATATAGTCATGGCAAGGACACAACATATCATAATATGCAGTTAATTTTTTTTAATAATCTATATAACATATGTACCTACCGAAAATGTGATTTTCTGATTCCATTAATGTCACCCGGTGTATCTGAATGGTCTGCAAGAAGTAAATAGCAATAAATAAGGAAGACTCTAATACAGTAAGCATGTTTCACTTGTGCATGGTGATTAATATACTATCAATCAATATCATTAAAACAATGGTTTTCTTTACTGCTGAACACATAAATTAAACGTTTAAACATTACTGCTACATACATAACTAAATAATTAAGGCAGATACAATGCTGTTTCCAACAAGACTTTTTTAATTGACAACTGTTATGCAAATCATAAATCAAACTTTGCTTACAACACACAACATAAAGACAGAAAGTAACACAAATATTTCTCACCAGTTGTACAAAGGTTGTTACTTTCATCCGGCGAAAAATCTCATCTTTGCGGAACTTGTAATCTATAAAAAAATCAGTGTTACAAGGTGAATGTTCTTAAATGTTATAATAATAATAAGATAACTTCTATTGCGCCTAAATCCTTGGAAACCAAGCTCAGAGGCGCATCAAAACAAAAGGATTGGTCAATCTCAAAATCCATAAGTAGTATTCCAGTTATCAACAGATGGGTCAAGGCGCTAGGGAGCTACGTTGTAAAGATAAGTTTTTAAATTACGACGGAATTTTTTTATATTGTCAACGATCTAACACTAAGAGGGAGCAAAGAGTTGGTGCAGCAACAGAAAAAGCCCTAGTTCCAATGTTAGTGTTGACTCTAGGAACAAAAAGTAGGTCAGAACTAGATGATCGAAGCTGGATAGGTTTTCTTACAGGAGTAAGCAATGAATGCAAATAAGATGGTTGCTTACTGGACAGTGCCTGGTATGTAATGGTACAGATCTTAAATATTATACGATATTGTACAGGAAGCCAATGCAAAGACTTCAAAAATGTTACAGAGCGAGACAAATTAGGAGATCTATTCTTGTAACTACTCTTGCTACACAATTTTGGACGAGCTGAAGTTTTGTGATATCCTTCCTAGCGATATTATAAAGGAGGGAATTGCAATAGTCAAGTCTGCTGCTAACAAACGCTGTTGCAATGGTTTTAGCAACAGAAAATGACATATACTGGCGAATACGACGAAGATCACTAAAAAACAACAGCGACATGTTTGAAATATGTGTTGTCGGAAATTGAAATTACTATCAAACATCACACCTAGATTCCACACCAAGGTTGCTGGCATGATATACTGATTCAAAATACGCATAGGGAAAAAACCATCAAGTTTACTACGCTGCATTGGAGTACCAATAATAATCAATTCAGTTTTATTTGCATTTAATTTCAACTTGCTGTCAGTCATCCAGTGGAAGATATCTTGAAGGTATTCAGTAAGTTGGTTAAGGGAGCGATTTGTATCCGGGGTAGCCAACGAAATGTAGATCTGAGTATCATCAGCATAAAGATGATGATCCAAGTTATGTCTTTGTATAACAGAGCTTAGTGGCATGGTGTAAAGAGTAAAAAACAAAGGCCCAAGAACAGAACCCTGGGGAACACCAAATAAAGCCGGCAGTGCAGCTGAAAAGCAGTTCCCAATCTTTATAGTTTATATCTGTCAGTTAGATATGAAGAAAACCAGCTTAGAACTGTGCCAGATAAGCCGTACCACTTTAATAAGAGTTCAATGAGAATCTTGTGATAAATCGTGTCAAAAGCGGCAGAGAGATCTAGTAAGGTAAATGCAGTCACTTTACCATTACTAACGTTCAAGTTAATGTCATTATGAACTTTAAGAAGGCAGTCTCTGTTGAATGAAACTGTCTATATGCCGATTGTGACACATTAGTTAAGACAGTTGTGCTAATGTGAGACTTTAGACGACTTGCTACAGAAACAGGAACCTATATTCATCACAATAGCTGTAATGCAACGTGTATTGACAAGCAGACCGACAAGCTCAGCATTTCGCTGCTGACAGCTTCAAGAGCAGGCATTGTTTTTATCCAACTGTTATTTGTGTATGTTCATAATCCGTGGTACACTTATGAAATATCTAATCTCTGTGTAATAGTCACACCAATGCAGTGTTTCCACTGGTATATAATGAGCGAGGCAGACTGCCTTGCCATTTTTCTATGCCGCCTTGCTCAAAATTGCCACCTCGTAGCTGTTTTGTGCGCCCAATTTTTTTCGTTCATTCACGATATATTTAGCGATGGCGAGCAGCGCAAAATGAAACAACAAAATCACTTAATTTCCTGCAAAATCGCAGATTTGTGGCAACATCGTTTAGTAATCTCAAGGTCGCTGTGGTGGCAAAGACATGCCTGTTTTGAACTAATCATTTCTAATAAACGTTTTGAAGATACACTAATAATTTGTTCTCACACTCTGCCTAAGACATCAGGCAATACTCCATCCAGTCCGAAAAAGAATTTCTAGGTTGTTTAGTAACATTTCCATGCTTTTAAAGACAATTAAAAAATATGTCATAAATCACCTCAAAATGGTATTTTTTTTTCATTTTGAGAAATACACTTGTGCATGTTTATATACAAAAATATATTATTTACATTCATACGGGTTTGTTTTGGGAACCTAGTTCCTGGTTAAACAAAACAGTTTTTTTTTACAAAAAGGTGAACATCCTGCATCAACAGAAAGCTAATTGTAAAAATGGGCCAAGTGGCCCTGAAGTCCTTTGGACTAATACGTCTATATGTGACCCCGGCTGACCAAATGAGTGATAAGTCGGAAAAATTGTAACATTGTTTTCTTACATCCTTGTAAAGGTTTGGTAGGGTGCTTTACACGGTTTCAAAAAATATGACTGCTACAAAAATTTGTAAAGTTATGGAGCATTGAACTTGGTAGGGATCTAAAAGTGAAAAAGAAGAAAACGGCTGTTCAAGTTTTACATTATATATGCAAATGGATTGCATGGAAATATTACATGCACAACATTCAAATGTGGCACACAGTATGTAATATGTATGTTATGTTGCAATGATACACTGGAAGTACAAATGTGCTGCTACAAAGACTTATCAAGTTATGCCAGATTATGTCTTTATGTGTAAAACTAAGAGGACAGATTATTTGAGAGAAAAAGGTAGACTCACTGTTTGACACAGTTTAAAACCTACAGGCAACTGTCCAGTTTAACAGGGGTCTAGTGGCTTAATGCTGTCTGTTGACACAAGCTACTGCCAGTGACCAATTACACATTAGTCACAGTTTCCATCAAACAATAGCAGGCAGAGAATCTTAGCTCCACAGCTGGGTGTAATACACAACCAGAGCCACCACTGATTCATGGTCAAGTAGATTAGCTCAATGCACCAACTAAAACAATACACAACACTGTGAGTGACAGTGTCCAGAGTGAGGCCTAAGCAGTGTCCTCATTGCTGAATAGATCAATTAAACCTGCCAAGTGGGTGACATTCTGCACAAGTGTTCATTAATCCTTAGTGATTGTTCAGAACACCAGACTGACCACATACCTAAACAAAGCGAATGTAATAGGTGAAGAACAGGCAGTGTTCAAATAGGGGTATTGGTTGAATTGTATTTGTCTCAACGCAAAAGGCTTTATTGTGCCTTCATTGATTATAAGAAAGCATTTGATTTAGTAGACCGGTCCTCCCCGTGGTCTAAGATAATTTCATACGGTATTAATGGTACTGTGTTGAAAGTTGTATACAACATATACAAAAATTGGTCAGCTGGATGGTGATAGACCGTTTGAAATTGAAGCCTTTGTAAAAACTTTTGTCTCGACTTCACCGAAGGCGGTGTCCTGCTGTCAGAACTTCGAAGGTGTTACTCACCTAACTTACAAATATATAGGGAGCTAATGGAGAGGCCCATCATAATCCATAGCACTACAAAATGAAGTATCTGAAAGTCACACTTCATATACTGAGTGACACATCTCGTACTGTCTCTCTGCACTGTCGCAATGTCCAATAGTTTCCTATCACAACCCTCATGTACAATATACCAAAGCTATATATTTCTAACACCACAACATATGTATTATCATTGGATAGGTAATTGAATAATCTTTCAGATGAATGCAACTTGTAGCAGCAGAAAATGAAGCATACAAAAGTTACATCGTAAACAATGACATGCATTCTCAAAATGTGATTCATTCAAAAATTAGTGCTATATAATAGTAGTTTGTAAACAAACTCAAAGACAGTTGCAGCTTACTGTCCACCAAGCAGTAGCAGAGCAGTTTTATAATAATAATAATCCACAAGTTAAGTGGCAGTGATCTTCCTTTTATCATTTATGTGATGTTTATTGTGAGCACGGCGGACAAATGGTTATCATACATAGACAGATACAGAAAGAAACTTAAATTTTCTATAAAAAGAACACGTTTGCTTATCAATGGCATGTATTTCCTATTGTTGCTGTTTCTGCCGGGCAGAAACAGTTTCTGCCCGGCATAAATCAAACAACCCTGTAGGTAATCATTAATTAAATTTTTTTGGTGAATCATAGTTACAGATCATTAAGGATTATGATGGAAGTAAAATGTTTACATGTTTACTGAAAAAACAGCTCCACAGAACTAATTATAGTTATTGTTAAGATGTTTAACCTAGTTCCTTTATTTGACATTGTGCCAACAGATTGGTGTATAGGGATCATTAAGCCTATATAATTATTATATAAACATAGCAGCAGACACTGGGACAGTGTGACTGCTGCCTGGCTAAATGGATGCAATGGTGCTTTGAAGTTAGTTCTTCTGCCAACTATCCTTTTCACACAAGCCTATAGGTTTAGTAGCTGCCAGCACACTACTGAGCCTAAACTACCATGTGAAAAACGTGCTGATGTATTTGAACTTGATCCACTAATTAACTGTCCACCAAGCAGTAGCAGAGCAGTTTTATAATAATAATAATCCACAAGTTAAGTGGCAGTGATCTTCCTTTTATCATTCATGTGATGTTTATTGTGAGCAGGGCGGACAAATGGTTATCATACGTAGACAGGTACAGAAAGAAACTAAAATTTTCTATAAAAAGAACCACATACCTAAACAAAGCGAATGTAATAGGTGAAGAACAGGCAGTGTTCAGATAGGGGTATTGGTTGAATTGTATTTGTCTTGACAAAAAAGGCTTTATTGTGCCTTAACTATGTCAACTCTTCTAATGGTTGACATTTGGTTGTTTCAGGTGTCAACTATATTGTGAATCTGTAATTATTAGTCTATATTCATACAATTGATTTATACAGTACCATGTCTACACAAGGCATGGCAAGCGTAAACAGAACAGTAGAATGCATTTGATATAAATAAAGTGTAGGATATTTCACTCTATAGTTGTCCAGAATATTAATGTTTAACGTTTGTCATCTACAGGTGACAGAATATTAATTTTCTATGTTTGTCACCTACAGGTTTCTACAGACAATACATCTTTAACCAATAGACACCAAAGTCACACCATTTTATAATAATTAAATGAACATCAAAATAAACACAACTTGCAATTATAGAAAATCAAGTTTTGAAGATACAGTTTAAAAGTGTTAGGCAACTGTTCAGTTTAACAGGAGACAAGACACCACAGTCACACCATTTTATAATAATTAAATGAACATCAAAATAAACACAACTTGCAATTATAGAAAATCAATAGTTTTGAAGATACAGTTTAAAAGTGTTAGGCAACTGTTCAGTCTAACAGGGGTCAAGTGTGTCTACTCTGCCTGGGTGCTGTGACCAATTAAAGATTAGTCAAGGTCTCAATTGACTGGGCTGTAGAGATTAGTCACACTGCTGACTTTGTGGCACATTAAACAAAATCTACTGTTGGGGATGGTCTCAAGGGCCCTTCTCAAAACCACATCACTAGATAATGTAAAACTTTTGCACTTTGGGGGCCCCTCAGGTGCCCTTAGAATGATCCAATCAAATACAGATTTCTTGTATATAGTGGCAGCACCCTAAGATACATCTATGCAAAATTAGAAAAAAAGTTGTTGAACAGTTTTTGAAAAAATAGGCCAAATGTTACATTTTTACCAGTTTTGGGGTCCTTGGAGGCCCTAGGGAGCCCTTAAAATGATTCAATCAAATACAGATTTCTCGTGCATAGTGGCAGTTCCCCAAGATATGTCTATGCAAAATTAGAGAAAAAGTTGCTGAACGGTTTCTGAGATACGGCAGCTAACGGCGGACAGTGGACACAGAGTGATGGCAATAGTCCCTTGGACCTTCGGCCAAAGGACTAAAAATGGGCCAAGAGGCCCTGAAGTCCTTTGGGCTATATTGTGAGTTTGTAATTATTAATTAAATGTTTTTTGCTGAATCATAGTTACAGATCATTAAGAGTTATGATGGAAGTAAAGTGTTGACATGTTTAGTAGCACTCTAGACTATATGCATGCCAGTGAAGATACACCTGGAAATAAAGTATTCGAGTAGACAATTTCGTGAATATTGTATTTATTAGTTATTAGTTATAACAAAAATAGATAAGCGAGCGAAAAATTAACAACTCAGAACACGTCTAAAACATGAAATTCTACGGTCGCTAGCACCCTCACGGCTCGTCCTGTCCCGACAATCTTGGTATCATTTGAAAGGATGCACTTTTGTTATACTAGCGTCATCTAGATTTACCGGTAACCGTTCAAAGAACACCAATAAATGGACCTACAATCATGCTGTTTTCTGTGTTCTGTATGGTTCTGAACGATGTTGGCGGCGGGTACTCAGTACACTGTTTTCCTCATTTGCATAGGTTCAGACATGTGCACTTCGCCATTTCTTGATTTCATGTTATAAGCTCCACCCACTTTTAAACCGTGGCGAAACTGATGTGCTTTGATCGCAGCGAAACCAATATATCTCTACGTCGGCGTGACGTCACAGTAATGTACGCCAGCCAACGGGTCTAAATTTGTTGCATTGGTTGGTTGATATGTGATTGTGACGTCATGTCTACTTCGCGTATGTCATTTTAGCAGCCGTTTGAAAGTGGGTGGAGCTTATACCGTGAAATCAGACAGTGGTGCCTCAATCGGTAGATTGTGTCGACGAAACAACATCGTTCGCAGTGTCTAAGACACCGGAACGGGCCCGGTTGTAGGAATTTTAGGAATGATTATCAGGAAACCATTTATATGTTTGAATAGCAGAAAGCTTAAATTTTCAAACGACATCAATATTGTTGGAATCCGATGAACCGTAATGGTACTAGCAATTGTTAAAAATTTGTTTTTGGAACGTGTTTGACAGTTGTTCATTTTTCTCTCGCTATCTATTTTTGGTTATAGTAAAACATCTTAATAACATTCCTTATAATTTTGACTAAATATGCTTTAACCTTTTCGAGTATACCTAAGGTATTTTATTTTATATATTATTTTATACCTAAGTTATTTTATTTTAATCCTAGATCATATCGTTACATTGCATTAAAGTTTCTCAGGTTCTGCCAGTGCAGTAGGGATTCCCATTACACATTGTAGTTACAGCCCACATGGAGGCATTCTGTTTGACACTGGGACAATGGCAGGCAGTGAGTGAAGGCTAGCCCAATACAAAGGTTAACAGCTGGTCCCCCAACACAGCAACACCAGTGATCAGGGCAAAGTTCACTATCCAGTTATACATAGAAATCAGTGGCTGCACGAGGCAGCAGTTGAGAAATAGCAGGAAACTTTTACAATTTGGGGGGCACGGAGGTGCCCTTAGAATGATTCAATCAAATACAGATTTCTTCTGTATGGTGACAATAATCTAAGATATTTCTATGCAAAATTAGAGAAAAAGTTACTGAAGAATTTTTGAAAAATATATACACTATATACCGACGTTGGGTCACGTGAGCGTGGTACAATTCAGAGGGGGGGGGGGTCAAGCACTCTTCTAGAAATACGGATTGACTGAAGATGAGTTCCAGTGAGGTGAATTCCTGATGAAAAAGGATAGCTACCCATCTTCTCAGAGGAGGAACTTTCGATGTGAAAGACGGACCTCGTGGTGTGCCACAGAGCAAGTGCGATGACATTGTCAGAAAGCTTGGTCCATTGATGCCAGTGAAGAGAGTTCAGTTCTGGAGCGGAATGCCTATCAACGACACTTCTTTCGACATGATTGATGCTAAGTGAAACAACGACGACTACCTTACCTGTCGTAGTTTTTGCTTTTATACCGGTACTTTTGTTTAATTGCTGTTTTAAAGCAAGAATGTCAATCTATGATGATAATACGAAACTGCAAGTTTGCAATTTGCACCCCCGAGGGACATCATAGTAAAACAACTGACTGATTAAATTTGGTTTTAACAGTAAATCAACTTACTGATTAAAATTGTGTTTTAACGATTGTGTACTGTAATTTTTCAATATAATTTTGCCATCTCCAGTTAGTTTGTTCTGGCATGATTTAATAGCACTTGCTTCCTTTTGTTATAGAATTGTTTTGATATCGATCACCTAATAAAATGACAAAAGGGAGTAAGTGACACTACGTCACCAAACACTGTGTAAAACCCGAAGTACTGATATATAATAGTCATTCGTATAAATACACAATTGCCAGCTCCAGTTGTAGTTTGTTCTGACATGATTTAATAGCACTTGCTTCCTTTTGTCATAGAATTGTTTTGATATCAATCACCTAATAAAATGACAAAAGGGAGTAAGTGACACTAAGTCACCAAACACTGTGTAAAACCCGGAGTACTGGTCATTCTTATAAATACACATAGTCAGGTAGTTCATGCAACTGTGAATAATTGCTGAGCCGTAATATGCAAAAGTGCGCAAAAGAAAAACGCGTTTTGTCCGATATCTCAAAAGCACCTCGTTGTCACTTGCACCCTTTTGCCATTGCACGGGAGTATATGCATACCAGTGAAGATACACCTGGAAATAAAGTATTCGAGTAAACCATTTCATGAATATTGTTTATATATTAGTTAATGTGTTATTAAAAAATACTGTTGGATTTTGTATCCCGATACTCTGCTATTTAGGCCGATTTCCATTGGTTATAGAAACCTTGCAGGAGAGTTGGTGAGCTGCAATCTTGCATGTAGCACAGTAAAACTTTGTATAAGAAAATGCACATGCATTATATGTTCTCATTTTGTCCCTACCACCCTCCCCCAGAATGGGAAGAAGAAAGAGATGAACTATGATAATACTTTATTTGTTAACAAGGTACATATGCATAGCATGCATTTTGACTTCAGAACAGTAGTAATGACAATTAAAAACAGTAGTAACGACATAATACTGATATAACTGGACTGACGGAATAGCTGCAACATGTACAGTAAAACATCTGAATAATATTCCTTATAATTTTTGGCTAAATATGCTTTAATCTTTTCGAGTATACCTGTTATATTTTTATATATTATTTTATACCTAAGTTACTTTATTTTAATCCTAGGTCATATCTTTATATTGCATTGATGATTATCTCTACTGCTGTTTTAAAGTTCCTCAGGTTCTACCAGTGCAGTAGGGATTCCCATTACACATTAGTTATAGCCCACTGTTTGACACTGGGAAGATACAGCTTAAAACCTACATGAAGCTGTCCAGTTTAACAGGGGTCTAGTGGGTTAATGCTGTCTGTTGATTCAAGCCTCTGCCAATGACCAATTACAGAATAGTCAGTTTCCATCAAACAATAGCAGGCAGAGAACCTATGCTCCATAGTGGGGTGGGGGTGGGGTGTATGTTACACAATCAATTGGCATTCTGCCAACCTAGACCAGGCAGAAACAGACAAAATGTGAACATTTAGCTTTTTGGGAGGCCCTTAGGTGCCCTTAGAATATTTCAATCAAATACAAATTTCTTGTGTACGGTGACACTACCCTAAGAGATGTCTATGCAAAATTAGAGAAAAAGCTAGTTATTGAAATAACAGAAAAGACCTCTGATCCATGCAAGACACAGACTCCGCATGTGACAGATGTTATAGGAAAAGGGATTAGCTCTGTGATAGTGTCTAGCCAGCCAGTTATAAATAGGCGTTTCTGCTGCAGTAGACAATTTAGTTAGCAAATTGGGCATTTTAGGAGACCTTTGGTGCCCTTAGAATGATTCAATTTCAATGAAATACAGATTTCTTGTGGATAGGGTACTACCACATGAAATGTCTATGCAAAATTAGAGAAAAAGTTACTTAAGTGTTTTTGAACAAATAGACAAAATATGAAAATTTACAAGTTTTTTGGTCCTCTTTGGGGGGCCATTAGGTGCCCATAGAATGATTCAATCAAATACAGATTTATTGTGTATCGTGGCACAACCACATGAAATGTCTATGCAAAATTAGAGAAAAAGTTACTGAACAGTTTTTGAAAAAATAAGCAAAATGTGAAAAATTACCAGGGGTCCTTGGGGGCCCTTAGAATGATTCAATCAAATGCAGATTTCTTGTGCACAGTTGCAGTACCCTAAGATACGTCTTAGCAAAATTATAGAAAAGCTTACTGAACGGTTTCTGAGATATAGCAGCTAACGGCGGATGCAGAGTGATGGCTTCGGTCCAAAGGACTAAAAATTGTGAAATCTGTAGCAGCAGCATGGGTTAACTGGTCGGTGTCTAATGGGTTAAAGCTGTACACATTAGTCACAGTTTACACTGAGGCATTTATTCTGTTCAACACTGGGACAATGGTTCTGCCACAGTATTAAGGAAACAAGCAAATTTTGTGAAAATTTTGCATTTTGGGGGGCCTTGAGTTGCCCTTAGAATGATGCAATCAAATACAGATTTCTTATGGTATAGAGGTACTACCCTAAGATACGTCTATGCAAAATTAGAGAAAAAAATCACTGAAGCAGTAGAGAATTGAGTACGAAAATTTTGCATTTTGGTGGGCCCTTAGAATGATTCAATCAAATACAGATTTCTTGTGAATAGTGACACTACCACATGAAATGTCTATGCAAAATTAGAGAAAAAGTTAATGAAGTTTTTGGAAAAAATAGATAAAATGTAAAAATTTACCAAATATTAATTTGAGGGCCTTTAAAATTATTTAATCCAATACAGATTTCTAGTGCATAGTGGCAGAACCCTAAGATGTCTATGCAAAATTAGAGAAGAAGTTGCTGAACGGTTTCTGAGATATGGCAGCTAATGGTGCACGGCGGACGCGGAGTGATGGCAGAAGTCCGTTGGACCTTCGGCCCAAAGGACTAAAAATCGTAAATCAATGTTTTTTTTTATTTTGTTTGAGTGATTTAAATCAATGAATTAAATCAAATCATGTTGGTAATTATTAATCAAATGTTTTTTGGTGAATCATAGTTACAGATCATTAAGGGTTATGATGGAAGTAAAATGTTGACATGTTTAATGTTCACTTATTGCACCATGTCTTGCATTTAGAGGAATAATTATAATATTAATTAAATGTTGTGGCACCTATTTTAAAATACATGCATTGATGAGAAATCGGGAATTACTTTTCTGTGGCCTAAGAATAACTAATTTCACAAACTTCCTGGTTATAATTACACAACAGAAAAGACAACCTCCGTATAAAACAACTGCATAAAAATAGATATCCATGCAAGACACAGACTCCACATGTAACAGATGTTGTAGCAAAGGGGTATAGCTGTGTGACTTAAATACATGCATTGATGAGAAACCAGGAACTACCTTTCTGTGGCCTAAAAATAACTAATTTAACAAACATCCTGCTTATAATTACATAACAGAAAATACAACATCCAACCTCCATATAAAACAACTGCTTAAAAATAGATATCCATGCAAGACACAGACTCCGCATGTGACAGATGTTGTAGGAAGGCATATAGCAGCCAGGTTCTGTTTCTGGCACAATACACAAAATCTACTAGGAGGGGTGGTCTCAAGGGCCCTTCTCAAAACCACACCACTAGATAGTGTAAAAATTTTGCATTTTGAGGGCCCCTGAAGAATGATTCAATCAAATGCAGATTTCTTGTGTAGTGTGACACTACCACATGTAATGTCTATGCAAATTTTGAGAAAATGTTACTGAAGAGTTTTTGAAAAAATAGGCAAAATGTGAAAAATTACCAGTTTTTTGGGCCCTGGAGAGCCCTTAGAATGATTAAAACAAATACAGATTTCTCGTGCATAGTGGCAGTATCCTAAGATACGTCTATGCAAAACTAGAGAAAAACTGAACAGTTTCTAAGATATGGCAGCTAACACCACTCAGCGGCCGCAGAGGGACGGCATAAGTCCGTTGGACCTTCAGCATAAAGGACTAAAAATACTAACACCACATGTTAGTTTAATTTGACAGTTGATTTTTTATTGTAAATGTGTTTCTTTCAAAAATGGATGTAGGTTATATATCATCACAGGAGAATAGTTATAGTATACATATTCATGATTATCAATAGTACTGTATAATGTTTAGTAAATGTGATATGTTTCTAAAGAGTGAGCTTAAGCTAAGGTATCGAGAAACAAAACTTAATATTTTTATTATTGTAGTCCAATGAAGCATGCAATATAATTATGTATGTTGTCAGTTTCCATTTCATTTTCTTATTGAGACATAATCATGTATGCTTAACTACTCTCTTACATGTGAACCCTTTCACATACTCAATTGAGCGTAGACTAGAACACTGCATCAGATAGTGCTGAATAGGAATTTGTAGGCACTTGCTGTGAGAGAGTAGTTAAGCATACATGATTATGTCTCAATAAGAAAATGAAATGGAAACTGACAACATGCATAATTATATACAATAGTGTCTCCTCATCCCTTGATTTGTCAGCATCAGCAATACTTAAATACAAACCAACTATACATCAGTATATTTTTGTATTACTGAAAATTATATAGTATACCCACCTTGAAAAACCGTGTAATATCGCTCAAAACGGCATTAACGCGAACACTGACATATATTACCCTAACACTTTTACATTGACTGATGATATGCCAACCAGGTTTATTAAGAATGGTAGCTGCCAGTTCAGCAGACATTTACCGAAGGAGCCAAATGGAAGAAAAAAACAACGACACAATATAAAGGTGTCACAGTATTAAGCAAGCGAACGTGGTGTGCTCAGCTTTAGTTAACGAACAGTCCCTTCGTATTCGCAGAAGTGCACTCCAAAAACTAAGTCTAAGAGTCCACAGCCAGTAACGAAACAATCTGAGTAATTTTGTATACGGTTAACAACATATAACATATACATCAAGTACAACTGATAAATACAGAATAAAACAAAATGCAGTGTACATTAGCGAATAAATCGCAGGTACACCTACATTTTGTAACTCTTCTTGGCATACCTCGACTCAAAACCAAGTTTCTTTGCCTTTGCTTCATTGTTTTCGGGACGTTAAACTTCCGCTCTTTTTGGTGGTTCTTTTGACAACAGACAAGATGGTGGGACATGTCACTGGTACTTGTATTATTTAAAATCACAAACTGCTATATCCTTCACAAAATACCTACTGTCAACATGACCGGCGCAGCAGATGCGAGTCCCAACTTCCAAGCTGCGATATCGATGGCGATGAGATGGTCATCAAATTCTGTCGATTAATCTGTTTATAATCAACTCATTTATTGTCTTTGACATTTGTCGGAAAACAAACAACCCTTCACCGAAACATTTCCATAGCTGTCATCCAATATACTATGACTGGTTGCCATTAATCGAAGGCAACAACGCAACAACTGCTGAATAACATGGCCAACTTTGACCAGCCGCCAGTTTGTTTGACACATGCGACTCACGGAAACAGCCAAAGGCAATATGTCTTAGACGTTCTGTGGGGAAGCTTTCTTATTTGTGTAATTTTATGAAAACCAAATTTTTTTTATTTTTGGATGACATGATTGACTTACTTTGTATATATTGCATTTACTATAACGTTTTTTCTAACCTATTGATGTCACCTTTGAGGCTACTGTATGCCTAATAGAATGAATATGATATGTGTGTTCTTCACCATACTTACTTTGTCTAATTTCATCAATCTTCTGCATATATCTTGTGAGACTTGCACCTACAAATTATAAACAAACAACTAAATAAGGATGCAACCAAAATGTGGAATGGTACATACAGAGAAATAAATTACCCTGAAGCTTTTTCAATTTCATTCAACACAACTCATTTGCCCATTGTGAATCTGGTTTTTTTATGTTCAGATGTAAAGCGTGCTAATGATAGTTTAAGTAATGTGTCAGTCAGTTTAATAACAAATGCATATTTTTGAAACAGTCTAAAGAAATTATGTTTTCATTACATCTGGTAGCTTGTGAAAGCAAATTGCTGGCTGCAGAGTTGGGTTTCTGACAGTCAGAAAGGTATTTCTGACAAAACAATGTCAGAAACTGTCAAAAAACGGTGTTACATGTTAAATGTGTTACATCAACGTTCCGCAAACCCTGGCCTGAAAGGACAGAGTTGACCCGCGGGCGGTTTTCAGTTGGTTTGCGAGACCCTCTCTAAAAGTAGAAATATTGATAAAAAATGGTCCAAGTGGCCCTGAAGTCCTTTGGACTAATACGTCTATATGTGACCCTGGCTGACCAAATGAGTGATAAGTCGAAAAAATTGTAACATTATTTTCTTACATCCTTGTAAAGGTTTGGTAGGGTGCTTTACATGGTTTCAAAAATTATATGACTGCTACAAAAATTGGCAAAGTTATGGAGCATTGAACATGGTAGGGGTAAAAAAGTGAAAATGAAGAAAACAGCTGTTGAAATTATATATGCAAATGGATTGCATGGAAATATTACATGCACAACATTCAAATGTGGCACACAGTATGTAATATGTATGTTATGTTGCAATGATGCACTGGAAGTACAAATGTGCTGCTACAAGTTATGCCAGATTATGTCTTTATGTGTAAAACTAAGAGGACAGATTATTTGAGAGCAAAAGGTAGACTCACTGTTTGACACAGTTTAAAACCTACAGGCAACTGTCCAGTTTAACAGGGGTCTAGTGGCTTAATGCTGTCTGTTGACACAAGCTTCTGCCAGTGACCAATTACAGATTAGTCACAGTTTCCATCAAACAATAGCAGGCAGAGAATCTTAGCTCCACAGCTGGGTGTAATACACAACAAGTTATAAATATAGCTACTCTGAGGTAGACAATTAATTTTAGTTAGCAAATTTAGCATTTTAGGGGACCTTTGGTGCCCTTAGAATGAATCAATCAAATACAGATTTATTGTGTATAGTAGCACTACCACATGAAATGTCTATAAAAAATTAAAGAAAAAGTTACTGAAAAGTTAAAAAAAAAAAATGGTTCAGCTGGATAGTGATAGACCATTTGAAATTGAAGCCTTTGTAAAACTGTTGTCTCGACTTTACCGAAGGCGGTGTCCTGCTGTCAGAACTTCGAAGGTGTTACTCACCTAACTTACAAATATATAGGGAGCTAAGGGAGAGGCCCATCATAATCCATAGCACTACAAAATGAAGTATCTGAAAGTCACACTTCATATACCGAGTGACACGTCTCGTACTGTCTCTCTGCACTGTCGCAATGTCCAATAGTTTCCTATCACAACCCTCGTGTACAATATACCAAAGCTATATATCCAACCCCACAACATATGTATTATCATTGGATAGGTAATTGAATAATCTTTCAGATGAATGCAACTTGTAACAGCAGAAAATGAAGCATACAAAAGTTACACCGCAAACAATGACATGCATTCAAAAATTAGTGCTATATAACAGTAGTTTGTCAAAATGTAAACAAACTCAAAGACAGTAGCAGCTTACTGTCCACCAAGCAGTAGCAGAGCAGTTTTATAATAATAATAATCCACAAGTTAAGTGGCAGTGATCTTCCTTTTATCATTCATGTGATGTTTATTGTGAGCAGGGCGGACAAATGGTTATCATACGTAGACAGGTACAGAAAGAAACTGAAATTTTCTATAAAAAGAACACGTTTGCCTATCAATGGCATGTATTTCCTATTGTTGCTGTTTCTGCCGGGCAGAAACAGTTTCTGCCCGGCATAAATCAAACAACCCTGTAGGTAATTATTAATCAAATGTTTTTTGGTGAATCATAGTTACAGATCATTAAGGGTTATGATGGAAGTAAATGTTTACATGTTTACTGTTCACTGAAAAAAACAGCTCCACAGAACTAATTATAATTATTGTTAAGATGTTTAACCTAGTTCCATTATCTGACATTGTGCCAACAGATTGGTGTATAGGGATCATTAAGCCTATATAATTATTATATAAACATAGCAGCAGACACTGGGACAGTGTGACTGCTGCCTGGCTAAATGGATGCAATGGTGCTTTGAAGTTAGTTCTTCTGCCAACTATCCTTTTCACACAAGCCTATAGATTTAGTAGCTGCCAGCACACTACTGAGCCTAAACTACCATGCAGGTGTAAAAAACGTGCTGATGTATTTGAACTTGATCCACTAATTAACTGTCCACCAAGCAGTAGCAGAGCAGTTTTATAATAATAATAATCCACAAGTTAAGTGGTAGTGATCTTCCTTTTATCATTCATGTGATGTTTATTGTGAGCAGGGCGGACAAATGGTTATCATACGTAGACAGGTACAGAAAGAAACTAAAATTTTCTATAAAAAGAACCACATACCTAAACAAAGCGAATGTAATAGGTGAAGAACAGGCAGTGTTCAGATAGGGGTATTGGTTGAATTGTAATTGTCTTGACACAAAAGGCTTTATTGTGCCTTAACTATGTCAACTCTTCTAATGGTTGACATTTGGTTGTTTCAGGTGTCAACTATATTGTGAATCTGTAATTATTAGTCTATATTGATACAATTGATTTACACAGTACCATGTCTACACAAGGCATGGCAAGCGTAAACAGAACAGTAGAATGCATTTGATATAAATAAAGTGTAGGATATTTCACTCTATAGTTGTCCAGAATATAAATTTTCTATGTTTGTCACCTACAGGTGACAGAATATTAATTTTCTATGTTTGTCACCTACAGGTTTCTACAGACAATACATCTTTAACCAATAGACACCACAGTCACACCATTTTATAATAATTAATTGAACATCAAAATAAACACAACTTGCAATTATAGAAAATCAAGTTTTGAAGATACAGTTTAAAAGTGTTAGGCAACTGTTCAGTTTAACAGGAGACAAGACACCACAGTCACACCATTTTATAATAATTAAATGAACATCAAAATAAACACAACTTGCAATTATAGAAAATCAATAGTTTTGAAGATACAGTTTAAAAGTGTTAGGCAACTGTTCAGTCTAACAGGGGTCAAGTGTGTCTACTCTGCCTGGGTGCTGTGACCAACTAAAGATTAGTCAAGGTCTCAATGGACTGGGCTGTAGAGATTAGTCACATCTGTTGATTTTGTGGAACAATACACAACATCTAATGTTGGGGGTGGTCTCAAGGGCCCTTCTCAAAACCACATCACTAGATAATGTACTTTTGCACTTTGGGGGCCCCTTAGGTGCCCTTAGAATGATTCAATCAAATACAGATTTCTTGTATATAGTGGCAGCACCCTAAGATACATCGATGCAAAATAAAATAAAAAGTTGCTGAACAGTTTTTGAAAAAATAGGCCAAATGTTACATTTTTACCAGTTTTGGGGTCTTTGGAGGCCCTACGGAGCCCTTAAAATGATTCAATCAAATACAGATTTCTCGTGCATAGTGGCAGTGCCCCAAGATGTCTATGCAAAATTAGAGAAAAAGTTGCTGAACGGTTTCTGAGATACGGCAGCTAACGGCGGACGCAGAGTGATGGCAATAGTCCCTTGGACCTTTGGCCAAAGGACTAAAAAACCACATTGAGAATAAAAAAAATTATTTGTTGATTTCTACTCTATTGTTGAATCTAGGCAACATGAGATTAATTTGGAGTTGCGTCGTCAACCCATTTTCATGCAGTTAGTCCTACTGTCATACAAAACATTTCGTGTCTTGATCAACATTTATGTTGTGCGCGTTTAATTAATTCTGCGCAATTGTCCGATGGTGCTGCGTTGGTCGTTATGCATTTTTATATTAGTTAATCTTGATTTTTATTTTGTATCGAAGGCATTTGATTGATAAATTACTGATGGCATCGCTATATTACCCTACCCTTCTTCCAGGAACCAGATGCATGCACGGGTTCTCTAATCATTAGTTTGTTGAAATTATAATAATTGCTTGTCAAATAGTGAAATAAGCAATAATATTAGTAGTAATCATATAAGCACTACCAGTCAATTGTGCACATCAATGAATTGCACCCCATATTTATGTTGTGTTAAGATCGTCTCTACGCTATTCAGCTCCGAAGACCATCTGAATCAGTTCAAGAAACGCTTTGAGGCATATGTGGACGTGCAGAGTGAGTGTCAGTTTTTGCTCAAGGTGCAAGTTATCTCAACGAAGCTAGCTATCACATTTGTTACTTCCTTGTGCAACACCAGATGCCATTTGCTCACGCCGAAGTCTTCAAGACAACTTTCCTAACTGGTGCTGAAGTTATGCTTGTGGGTTTTCCAAACAAAAAGAAAATTATTATCGAACATATTAGCAAACTGCCGCTTTCAGCCGACACGTGTACTCGTCGCTGTGATAACCTGAGTGACGACATCTTCAAGTAACTGTTGAGTAAACTGCGAGCCTGCTCTGCATGGTCGATTGCTGGTGATGTCTGTGCGATACTTCGACAATGACGTTTGTTCTCAGCCCACTCATGTTCATTTGTTACATGGCACCATTAGGAGATATCGCACATCAGCATGGAATCAACATGCCTCTATATGCTGATAATACCCAACTCTACATCGTCTTCAGTCCTCCCTCAGAGGAAGACACAACCCAAGCTGTGAAGCGCATAAATAAACTCATTGCTGACAAAACAGAGGCTATAGTAGTATGTTTGCCGCACATCAAGAACAAACTTTCTATGCTGCACATAGAACTTGCCAATAACATCGTGCATACTTCCACTTTGGCTAGGAACATTGGTGTTTTTTTCGATGATGCCCTAAACATAAACAGCCCTATCCAGTACATGTGTCGTGTAGCATATTTCTATCTACACTAACACAGTATTGGAAGAATTTGAAATCTTCTAGATAGGAAAAAGAAGAGATGATGGTGGATATCTACGTGACGTCTCGTCTTGACAATGGAAATGGCCTGCTTTACAGGATTTCTGACCATCTCCTCACCAGATTCCAGACAGTGCAAAATGCTGCAGCCCGTCTCATAACCAGAACTAAGAAGCGCGACCACATCACTCCTGCTCTAATTGCGCTTCATTGGTTGCCGATTAAACAGAGCATCGAGTACAAACTACTCCTGCTTACGTTCCGCAGTTGCATGGCATGACTGCATCACACCTGGCAGACCTGCTAACTCGACACCAGCCCACTCGCACATTACGCTCCGCCGACACTCACATGCTCGAAGTCCTGCGCTGCAAGCTTTGTACTCAAGGCGACAAAGATTTTTTACGCACAGCGCCACGCCTCTGGAACAATCTGCCCCTTGCCATGTGTGCTACAGACTGCCTCATCGTGTTCAAGAAGCAACCGAAGACACTTCTTTTTAAACATGTTTTTCCTCTTTAAATTAGATGTGTGGACAGTGGCGAACTCTGGACTTTTTAATATCTACCTTTAACTATTATTATTATTCTCTCTTAACTTGTCGTTTTAATTAGTATTATTACTATCCTTATCTATTTACTATTGATATGTACATGTATGTATATTTTAATGCTTTTATTTATTTTATTTTTATATTTTTATTTTATTTAATAATCTTAATAGCTACAAGCCATGTTTTTAGGATTGTAATGCACCTCTGAATGGTAGTAACTGCCAGATTTATGGCACAGAGAAATGCAGTAAATTATTATTATTATAAAGCGCCGGTGCGATTTCTAGCGTTACGAGAGGCTGCACAAAGGTTCCTAGTAGGCCTACTCTTCGGTAGCATGTGGTCGTGTGAGTCGTTAAGAGAGGTTGCACAAAGGTTCCTAGTAGGCCTACCGGGTACTCTTCCGTAACATGTGGTAGTGTGAGTTGTTAAGAGAGGCTGCACAAACGTTCCTAGTAGGCCTACCGGGTACTCTTCGGTAGCATGTGGTCGTGTGAGTCGTTAAGAGAGGCTGCACAAAGGTTCCTAGTAGGCCTACCGGGTACTCTTCGGTAGCATGTGGTCGTGTGAGTCGTTAAGAGAGGCTGCACAAAGGTTCCTAGTAGGCCTACCGGGTACTCTTCGGTAGCATGTGGTCGTGTGAGTCGTTAAGAGAGGCTGCACAAAGGTTCCTAGTAGGCCTACCGGGTACTCTTCGGTAGCATGTGGTCGTGTGAGTCGTTAAGAGAGGCTGCACAAAGGTTCCTAGTAGGCCTACCGGGTACTCTTCGGTAGCATGTGGTAGTGTGAGTCATTAAGAGAGGCTGCACAAAGGTTCCTAGTAGGCCTACTCTTCGGTAGCATGTGGTCGTGTGAGTCGGGATTCTCGCCATGAATTATATCAAGAACTCACTTCGAGGCCGATTGACGGACAAGCAATTGGATGCGCTTCTGCGACTATCGATGCTGACTTTATTGGCGATATTTTGAAATAAACATGATCACTATGCAACGGTATTAATTTATTTTGGTGGATTTATGACGCAGGATTTCTAAAATGCACTAGGCAAATCGTTGCGAAGTGTCATGGTACCCCTGCTACCTCGTGTCAACTGACGTAAACAGGGATGCAGGCGGAAGGCGCTAACATAAACCGTTTCGTGATCATTGTCTGGTTGTTTGCCAAGCACATTGAAGATATGTTGTTAAAGGTCCTCAAACAATTCATTTGCCCATCGCCAATCCGGTTCTTTTAGGTCCAGATGTGTAATGTGTGAATAGTTTAACTAGTGCGCACAGTCGGTTTAATACGCGAGATCGGCATCCCATGCATTCAAAAACAATAACAACACACTAGTGCTTTGGTGTATCAAGATGAAGATTCCAAAGTGGTTGTACGAAAGTACGTATTACACTATCGCATCAAGAACACGTAGCCGTGTATTAATTCAACGAGAATTGCAACTTGCGAACGTCTACACTCGACTCGAGGCTGACTAAGCCAGTCACCAGGTCCATGACCATATCAGCCAGAGATTCAGTCAGAGGCTGTGACAACGAGCATAATATTTGATATGCATTGTATTTGGTTACATAGGATCTTGTAAACTATGTTATTGCGACAATACGTATAGAGAATAGATGACGTGAGGGTACGAAATGACAAGTAACATTGGTTTGGCAGTAGGCCCCTGTTGCTCATGCAAATAACTTAGTCAGGGAGTATCCGTAATTTCGTGCAAAAGAATGTCAAACACGGGAATATTATATTGGTGATCATAATTATTAAAACAGTGTTTTGTGACTCACATTTTGATACTATTACTGCAGAATGTTGTTGATTTGCATTGCAGTTTATGCAAAATAATTGAGATTTTTTATATGACAACTATGATGGTGATGATGATTTTATTCAATATAAAAATATAAATGGGTAAATACATAAAATATAAATACAGCTAGAGTACACCATATATAAGGATTACACAAGATAATGCTTGCACTGGTTTCCGTTGTGGTCCTTGGTGCCTATCCTGTGATAGCTTTCAACTGATATATGCCAGCTATTCTTGTGTATTTACCAATATGTGTATTTGGTTTATATTACTTCATGAAAACATAAACAAAAAAAGTGTAAAAATCAATGGTTTGCATGCTGTCAGGATTGAACCGGTGTCACCCGATTGTAAAATAAATGACAAGAAACCAGACTCATTTAAGTTGTTAGGATAAATTGTACAACTCCTTCATATATCGATATTCTAGTGATATTATGAGATTATATACGTTACTTTCTGTAGCTGGATACAATATATGTTTGCTATGTATGTTTATTGGTGTAGATTATCTCCCATTGGTTGCATTCGATATCATTATTCTGAAAACGAGCCCAAGCTCGGCGAAACCTATAAGGCCCATTCGCATTCGTTGTTTTGAATAAAATTTGATTCATGTGGAACCGTAAAGTAACTGCTTGTTCCTCTATGATGACTAGTGTTTGTATTACGTCGGAATATTGCACAATAACTCATTCTAACGCTCGTTTCGACCCAAAAGCTATACTTGTAAACATGCTCTGAATGCATGGAAAGGGTCGGCCTGATGCGAGTTTGAGTCATAAGTGACATCACATCTTGGCATTCCGAAAAGCGCGCCAAAAATATGCATATTCGAAAATGTCCGGATGCACAGCATAAAATGTGGAATTTTTAATTCATCGAATTTCTTTTTTGGCTTGGTGGACATGAATTCAAGCAACAGGTGTTTTTATTCCCTTTAATATGACATACTGGGCAATATTTGTCCAGGATCTCGGACAAGATTCTACAGCCATGCAGCATGCTGCATATTATTGGTTTGTCATGTGAATGTCCACCGACTGATCCCAATTGTGTCGTGTGTTGCATTCGTGACAAATTCCCCAGTGCCGATGGGGTGTACACTGGCTTCCAGATCAGTCAGTTAGCTTAACTGACTAAAAACCAATGTAGAATGCAGGTTGCTCGACATACGAATATGGAACGGTGGGTGCAGATATAGCATGAGTCTTCGGCCAATAACTCTTGACGCTGTGAGACAGGTTCAGTGTCGAGCATTCGGTGAACTACATCGGTTTGGATATCGATGACATCACTGTATGTGTTCGCTGTCTTCAATGGTACTGCATACCAGTTTCCTGACATTTTGCTGTACATCTGCACCTACCTATACCGGAGACAAAGTGACAATTAGCATGGCTCTGACATGTATTATATTTTATATGTGATGACACATTTATCAAAAGCAGACGTGGGGTTAAATACATTGAAAAGTATTTAAATGCAAATACTTTTCAAAAATATTTCAAATACTTTTCTAATTCTATTGACGTCCTTGTGTCAGTCACAATAAATAATGACAAAAAAGAGCTATACTTGACCACTGTTTATCCAGAATTAAGGGAGTACACCGAGTCAATAGTGCCATGCTATAATTGGTCACACATTGTTAAATTTCCCCTCTGTGACAGGTTAATCCTGTTTTCCATTTCATGTGCCCACTGATGCATTGTCTTCCAATAAAATTAAAATAAGCCACCCACTGTTAATTAAATGCTTGCTAACCTGACCCTGTGGCAGGCCAGCTGATACACTGATCATCCATCTGATAATGACCAAGTTAAAGCTGAGTTAATGATCAAAGCATGCAACTGGCTGCAGTTGGTCAGCTAATAATAGAGCTACAGGAAGGCCAATTTTCTCTCAGTGAATGTCATGCCTTGGTGATCACATAAGTAACATGAGTGACCTGTATCAACTGCCTATACCAAGCAACAATTTAATTAAGCACAGCTGTGATAACAGATTTCATTGACAGAATTAAATGCTATACGTATTTTATTTTTCAAATACTTTTAAAATGCATTTAAATGCAAATGTAAATAGTTTTGGCTCCAAATTTTCAAATGCAAATACTGGATCAGTCAGATTTAAATGCATTTAAATGCAAATGCATTTGACCCCATGTCTAATCAAAAGTTAATAATACACGGTATTTGTATTCAATTCAACCTTAACTTTTAGCAGTGTCCATGAAAAAATACACCAATTATCCAGCATTGTTACAGTGGTAGGGTTTCATTGTCTTTGTGTTGCTGATAGTCAGTGGCAGCCAGCTGAGTTCTTGCAATATACACCAGGTACTTGTTATGTACAGCACAAGTTTGTGATGAAGTAATCGTATTGAAAGCCTTTTCACATTTTTCAACAACAATCTGTTGATACACTGACGGCAGCATTTTACTTGTTTAAAGGAAATAAAAATAAGGCATTAGCTAAAATCCTTTTTCCATGTGTACACAAAGTTTAACATTAAAAAAATAAAAAAAATACATTTGTAGCATAAATTTGATTTTAAGCCCGTCTGTGAAGCGATTCCCGCGGAAAATCAAATTTTAATCAGCTAGGCGATCACGTGGTATCGTGACGTCACTTCTGACACACACTCGCATCAGGCCGACCCTTTCAAACACTAGTCATCATAGAGGAACAAGCAGTTATCTTACGGTTCCACATGAATCGAATTTTATTCAAAACAACGAATGCGAATGGGCCTACAAGTCGACTAGGTTTCGCCGAGCTTGGGCTCATTTTCAGAATAATTATATCGAATGCAACCAACGGGAGATAATCTACACCAATAAACATACATAGCAAACATATATTGTATCCAGCTACAGAAAGTAACGTGTATAATCTCATAATATCACTAGAATATCGATATATGAAGCAGGAGTTGTACAATTTATTATAACAACTTAAATCAGTCAGAAATTTTCCGCTGGTGCCGCTAGCTCAGTGGGTAGGTGTATTGGTTTCTTGTCATTTATTTTACAAACGGGCGACGCCGGTTCAATCCTGACAGCATGCAAACCATTGATTTTGTTTACACTTTTTTAATGTTTTCACGAAGTAATATAAACCAAACCATTTAGTATATTATGATGCACAGTTTGTAAATATTTTTTTTTTTGTAGTAATTATTTATTGGCCACAAAAATGAAAATATCATTATATATAACGATGTTTCTAAATTGTATTTATCCAGACAGATCACAATCTGTTTTCACATATATAATTACAATATATTACCGTACAATATATTTACAATTAATAAATTATATATCCATTACATTATATTTGTTTGGATAAATAAAATTTAGAAACATCGTTATATATAATGACCATATTTTATTTTTGTGGCGAATAAATAATTACTACAAAAATTTTAAAAATATTTACAAACAGTGCATCATAGTATACTAAATGATTTGGTTTATATTACTTCGTGAAAACATAAACAAAAAAGTGTAAAGAAAATCAATAGTTTGCATGCTGTCAGGATTGAACCGGCGTCGCCCGATTGTAAAATAAATGGCAAGAAACCAACGTGTCTACCTACCGAGCTAGCGGCACCAACAGGAATTCACTGACTTATTTAAGTTGCTATGATAAATTGTACAACTCCTGCTTCATATATCGATACTCTAGTGATATTATGAGATTATACACGTTACTTTCTGTAGCTGGATACAATATGTTTGCTATGTATGTTTATTGGTGTAGATTATCTCCCGTTGGTTGCATTCGATATCATTATTCTGAAAACGAGCCCAAGCTCGGCGAAACCTAGTCACTTGTAGGCCCATTCGCATTCGTTGTTTTGAATAAAATTCGATTCATGTGGAACCGTAACATAACTGCTTGTTCCTCTATGATGACTAGTGTTTGTATTACGTCGGAATAGTGTACAATAACTCATTCTGACGCTCGTTTCGACCCAAAAGCTATACTTGTAAACATGCTCTGGATGCATGGAAAGGGTCGGCCTGATGCGAGTTTGAGTCATAAGTGACATCACATCTCGGCATCCCAAAGAGCGCGCCAAAAATAGGCATATTCGAAAATGTCCGGATGCACAGTATAAAATGTGGAATTTCTAATTCATTGAATTTTTTGATTTTTTTGGCTTGGTGGACGTGGAAATAGATAGCAGGATGTAATATAACATGAATTCAAGCAATAGATGTTTTTATTCCCTTTAAGTTCTCTATGTATCATAAGGACTGTTATTATACTTTTCATGCCACGTTTCATATTTCAAAATTATTCTTTTTTATCACTGGTTTACATTCTCTCAAATAATTTACATTACATTTTCACTTCGCATGATGATTATACATCTGTACACATTGTACTAATTATTTTATAAACAACACTTGAGCAAAGTTAGTTCTGATATGGTGTAGTATCCAGTCCTCGGGAATGCTGAAAGCGCTTTATACTTTACTCCCTGGCAGATCTGTTAAATCAAACACCATCTCAACTTAAGTGGGAAGCATTCAGCCACACTGAAATTAATATGCGAAGACTATTCGTACAAAAATACTGCGGTCTGTAGCCGGTACTCTTCATACAGCTGAGTAAACCTGAGTAATGTAGCATGTAGTGATTGTACATGCAATCCTCAGTCACATGGCGATGACCCTGACTAGTCTAGTCACTATTATTTGCAAATTGTAAACATACATACCAAGCATAGCATAAACTACAAAATTTTATATCATATTGATGGTTTTTTAACAAAGAACCATAAATTATGATTCTTTGTTAAAAAAACAATTATGATTCATAACAGTTATTTTTATTTGATATGTACATATTACATTTGTTCAACTAAACATCTTCCGTCATTTTTTTCATACAAGGCATGTATAAACTACAACTAGCATTTGATACCACGTGTACTAGTGTTGTTTTTTGTAACAAAGAATCTTGATAAAAGTGTCTGTTTGTTTTTTATATATACCTGACATTTTTTTAACCTCTTCCTTTTTGTTTCTATTGTTGTTTTGCATTTTATGTGCATGTGATATTAAAAAATATTACATTATACACATCAAGTGCAGTGATTGTACATGTCGCTGTATTGTACTTTTCATTATTTTGTAGTCAATCTCATCAAATAGTTTCAATAAAATGTTTTTACTTTACATTGTCTTTAATTTAATTCACATGCATTTCTAACAACAATATGCAATTTAACGAGGACACACATTACTGCAAAATCCTCATGCAGACAAACAAAACTATCACATACAGGGATGGATCCAGAAATCGAGTCTGGGGGGCACAAAAACATCCACTGGCAGCCGAACCAAATGGTGTAGTCTAAATTTGTCGCTACCACGCTGCCATAACTTCACCCGCTCCACTGGAGTGGTGATATTGGAAGACGCCATAACTTCAGCTTATTATTATCACCTAAACTGGGGCACATTTAAAACGGTCTGGGAGGACACAGTCGCGTGGGCCCATTATAAAAGATTTGCAGACACGCCAAATTCTTAAGGTCTAGGGGGCACCTGCCCCCAGGCCTGCCTGGATCCGCCTATGACATACTTGTTTATTGCTTGTATTTATAATTTTGATAACAGGTTTGGTGACAGAGTAGCCACATTTGACAACACCCGTTTATCTGAAGGTGAAAAGCTTTGAAGCATACATCTGCATGTGGTGTTGACACACCTCGAGTTCTGAAAAAATAGTACATATATTAATAGTCAGCACTGATCGTTTCTAACAATAATCATTTTAATGTACTTGCAAAAGTTGCAATGCAATGAACGACCACCTGCCAAATGCAACCAATGCCAAAGGTCAAAAGCTATCTATATGTATTTAATTTTCACGGTATTGAGGGGCGCTGGTTTTCTGAACAAAACAAAAATTCACAGAAGGGGCAATCAAAAAACCTGGTGAAACTACTGGAATATTCTTTTCCTTGTAAATAATTAAATACCAAGACTACATACAATTACAATTGAATTCAAATTAATTTTTCAAATGTCCCATAATAGTAATTTTTAATATAAAAGTAGATTAGTTAAATTACTATTACAGTACTGTTGTTAGTAAATTATGTATATATTGTTTTTGTTCAACCTATTACCGGGTACTATTGGTTCAATAATTATAATCGTTACGGATCATTTATAATGCATTTATACTACTACTATTTTCCCAAGCCTACTTAGGCAACTAGACACTACCATATACGACATAGACATAATATAGTCACTATCATTGACATAGGTATATATGCCATAGCATCGTACTGTTAGCTGATATTAGTCTATAGTAAACAGGGCCCAGCCATGCCGCCTTTACCGCTATTGCCATGACTAAAAGTATAAACAATCAAATAAATTTAGTAAAAGCAACATTAATATGTATACTCATACGTCTAAATATACGTGATTATAGCTGAATAATTCGAAATTACTAACCTGTCTGGAAGAACCTTTGCGAACGCTGCATCTCATCTGTTGATGTTGTGACTGACACCACAGCATGGGCAACGGCCACAGTCCACTGGCACTGTCGCCAACTCCTTCTGTTTACTTTGTTTCGTTCCATAGTCATTCATAAATAGAAATACACCTTTATGTGTGGGTACTGTTTTTGTGTCTAATTTAGCCAATTTTGCCGTGTCGGTGGCATATATGTTCGCGGACGTCCACTCATTCCTAAACTCGGAATTCCATAACATCAACAGCGCCAAAGGTCAATATCGCCCATAATTCGCGATCACGAGAAGACAAGAACGCGATTCCATGCAAAGTTCAATGTCCATACTCAGCTAAAATCAAAGCAAAAAACCGGATCAGTTGTTTTACTAAAAACAAGAGTTCGCAGTTTTTGTTTTAATTTTAAAAAAATGAACTAATACTTATGCATAAATGAACTAGGATATCATTGGGGAGTACTTGATTTCTCTGTTTTTTGTTAAATTACTAAGAAACACGAGAAACGAAACAATCGTATTGGTTGAGTACCTTTAATTAAATATACTTGCCACATCGTTAGAACACACATTGGTGTACAGATTCCGGTTTCGAACACAAAACTCAAAGGAATAATAACAGCCTAGGTTACACTTGGTCAAAGTCATAGTCTGGGTGTTGTAGTTCTAATAAATTATGTTGGATGACATCATATATGGCGCTAGCTAAACAAAAATAATTAGTGAAACAGCACCAGTGATTTGAACATTCACAATTGTTAATATGATTGCTTGTAACATTTACATTTGTTAATTTATATATTACGCACTGCTGCATTAGAAATAAACAGTAATTTTTGTTATTGTGTGACAGAAATTATTTTAAATATTATATAAATTGATTATGTACAGTTGTTACTGTGTTGCAAATATTGCACAAATAAATGTTGTTAGAAAAGTTCACCACACAGTAAAACAGTATTATTTAGATGCAGTAACATTGTAATATTTTAGATATTTCACAGAATGTATTATTTTTCAAAGTTAATTTTGAAATTAAATATTTCTTTTCTAAACAGAAATGGGCTTCTTTAGGCAGTATGCCATTTTAAAATGGAAAATGTGTCATTTGATATGGAAAATGCATCATTTGACACGGAATTAGTTTTTTTCTTAAATGGAAAATACGGTGTTTGAAACGGAATTTGCCTGTTTCTGAAACAGAAAATCAGTCCCAATTATTGGCTATTCATAAGACTAATTTTGGTTTTTACATTAAGTAGAAACCTTTCATTACCTGCAAACCATACTGATGATAATAATTATGCCTTAGGCTTGATTAATCGAGCTACTTTTTAACTTTATTATAACTAACATACACGCACAAGCTCATGCACCCATATATATTATTATATATATATCGTGCGTGAATATGCGTACAGTAATGAAAGCGCCACTGTGAGGAATTTCTGTGAAGCTCGACACAATATCGAGTTTACGGTAACAGCGGAGCAACGGATGGTCGCCACCGTAGAAGTCAAGTTTCACTTGAATTTGTTTTGCGAAATTTGGTAGTGGTAGGAATGTAAATTAATTTTTTGGTAACACAGTGTTCTTATATATGCATATAAGATATGCAAGAAGAACTTTAGCGGCTGTAGGTGGTCGTTTTCATGGTTAGGTCAGAAAGTAAAAGATCGCAGAGATCATTCACATTTTTGTGTCAGATCTGTCACACTTCTAAATCAATGTGTCCAGCAAAAATTTCTACAATGATAATTCTGTTTTTGCAGTGTATACTGGACCACTCGGTTTCTGCCTTACGCAAGCATAATATGCAGTTTTCACCAAAAAAAATTGAAATCATTCAGCTTATTTCATCAATGGCATGCAAACGAAGCATCAAATAAGTTGTTTTAGTGAAATACTTACAATATTTGTAAGACGATAATCACTTCACACGCTAAACGGAAACACTCGGTTCCTGCCTCATCGTGTTCAAAATCACCACTGTGCGACAAATCGCAATGCATTCACTGTATAAACTCCACGGGCTGTTCGTTAACTTTCCTGTGGTGATTAGGGTGAATAGATGCCTACAATTTCGCTTGATAAATTTAAATGTTACGGTTGTTTACATTAGCATCACCGATATGTTGCACTGTAGTCACGTGGTCTGCATTTGCTATCAAAATATCTGTCAAAAATCTCTTTGCCTCGTTTTAATTTGAGACAAATAACTTTGTTGCAAGTTTGTAGGCGTCCTTTGCTCATTGTGTCCGATATATATGACTAAATATGTAGGCGATCTTTTACTTTCTGACCCAACCATGAAAATGACCACCTACAGCCGCTAAACTTCTCCTCACATATCTTACATACATATACACACTACGTTAAAAAAATATTTTATATTCCTACAACGATCAAGTTTCGCAAAACAAACTCAAGTAAAACCCGACTTCAACGGCGGCGACTATCCGTTGCTCTGCAGTTACCATAAAATTGATATTGTGTCGAGCTTCACAGAAATTCCGTACAGTGGCGCTATCATGTGTGTGTGTTAGTTATAATATTGACATTGTTTCTGTTAAAGAGTAGATCGATTAATTAAGGCATAATTATTATCATCAGTATGGTTTGCAGGTAATCAAAGGTTAATGTAAAAAAAAATAAGTCTGATGAATAGCCAATAATTGTGTTCCCGTGGGTCAATTCTTTTTCAGTTGAAGACCAACTAATGAGTTTGTGCTCCAATGAATAACACCATTTTGGGGGGCATTCCAGACCTGGGGCGGAAGTACTCGGTACTCGAGTACATTTTTGAAGTACTCGTACTCATAAAACTTATGGGTCATGTACTCGTACTCATAAAACTTATGGGTCATGTACTCGTACTCATACTCATTGTACTCAGATTTTACGAGTACATCTGAGTACTTTCTCAATATATACTGGGAACAATTAATTTATTTGCAGTTATAAAATCAAACTTTCCTGAAATATTGAAATGCTCAACTATTTTGTTTAATACTTTGTTATTTCACATAGAATGCCACCTTGTACATCCTCATTCTCTGATAGCCATGAGTCCATGACTATGATACCCTAACATGGCAACAGGCAGCATCTTTCCCCAGTCAGAAACACCCTGTTAAGCAAACAATAATTGTAGGCTATCAGTTCAGGCCATAAAACAGTTTAATCAAGCCACCAGGATGTCCATAAAGAGCCAACTACTAGTAGCAGTTAACCCACCTGTTAGACAGGGAATGCATTTAATGTAGTCTGGAGACCATGCCACTGGCCGACAGTGCTAACTGCTAAGAACAAGAACTGCCAGTCTTCCTCTGTAGAAGTAAGGTGGCTCAAGTCAGATGTCACCCTACACTAATATAATCCTGTGCCAACTTAGTGTGACACCAGTGAAGCCATGTGGCATGATAGTCTAGGTCAGAGAGAACATGCACTGAGGGAGCAGAGATAAGAGAAATGCTAAACAAAGACATGTAGCCAGTGGGATGCCAGGTAACAAATCCTCCTGTTGGTTGCTTTGTTTTACATGCTTAACCTGGAGACAACCTGATTGGTTAAGTTTTTTTCTCAAATGTCAATCGTACTTTATGATTGGTTTACATGTGCCTAGTTGGTCGGTGACTCAATATTGCCCCTAGATATATCATGACAGTGATACCACATGCCTACATTGCAGAGAGATCCACTAAATTGTTGATTAAGTTAACTGGAGTATTGTTTGTTCAACTTTGTTGCAAGAGCTGAAGTATAAAACTAGTACTAGTAGCATGTCGACTGTACTTAGCCATTTTGTGATACTACCTAACTCCACAGGGAATTTGTTAGGGAAATGCAAATACTGTAAGATCGAGATAAAAGGCCACATGAAAACGACTTCAAACTTAGTCAAGCATCTGAAGGTAATTGTGATATTTTTGTCTATGGTTGCATTGGTATTGATATTGTTAATTTAATCACATGTCTTTTACCCAAAAATCAAATTACTGATTCTCCCAGTGCACACTGTGTGTTTCACTAATTTCGTTCTCCATGCTATTTTACCTGAATCTAGGATATCTGTTGTACCTATGCCCATTGTTAGAAACACAAGTGCTAGCAATTGATCAACTGCCATTGTATATTCACTTGTGCTGAGTTATATAAATTAGATTAATTTTAATAATTTTACAATACGTTATTATTTAATATTTATATTTACAAAAATGTACTTGTACTCGTACTCGTGAGAATGTACTCGTACTCAGCTTTTAGCAATGTACTCGTCCATCGTCAAAGTACTCGTACTCATAAAAATGTACTCGGCCCCAGGTCTGGGGCATTCAGACTTAGAATGAATTAAATATATTCATTTATGTACAAATTGTGTTAAACTGTGCATTTTGCTAAGCTGGGAAAGTAATTTCCATAATTAGTTAATGTGACAAACTCAACTAAGAAGACGCATTTCTCATTTCCATGTAGTTTTTGTGTCACCATTAAAAGTGCAGGTTTGGAACAAGTTATGCACAATTTGCTGCCACTCTGTATATAAAGGGAAACTACTTGTGATACATCGATTGGTGGTGAACATGGCAATTCGACGTAACTGCTGTGAAATTATGATGAGTTTAATTTGAAGATGAATTTTATTGTTTAAGTCATTCTTATTCACCATATTTCATTATCATTTATTCATTATTCTTAACAAGTAATGAATGTCCAAAAATGTATTAATATTGTTATTACATATCTGATGGTAGCATTATATTTCATTAATAGAATAATAATTTGTATTAATTTTCTTATCAAAAGAATGTATTAGTGCAGACACACACACACACGCACATACATACGAACACAATTATTGACTATTCTTAAGACTTATTTTGTTTTTTACATTAAGTAGAAACCTTTCATTACCTGCAAACCATACTGATGATAATAATTATGCCTTAACTAATCGAGCTACTTTTTAACAGAAACAATGTCATTATTACAACTAACACACACACAGTCACGCTCCCGTATATATTAACGATATAAAATTATTATATTTATATATCGCGCACGAACATGTGTACAGTAAAGATAGCGTCAATGTACGGAATTTCTGTGAAGCTCGACACAATATAAATTTTACGGTAACTGCGGAGCAACGGATAGCCGCCGCCGTTGAAGTCAAGTTTTACTTGTATTTGTTTTGCGAAATTTGATCGTTGTACGAATGTCAAATAAAAAAATTTTAAACGTAATGTGTGTATATGTATGTAAGATATATGAGAAGTTTGGTGGCTGTAGGTGGTCGTTTTCATGGTTAGGTCAGAAAGTAAAAGATCGCCAAGATGTATTTAATATGAGATCCAGCTATATAATCGTAATACTAATGTAGTAATGAGGCAGAAACTCAGATAGGGCAGAAACCGAGTAGGTGACTATGTCTATATAGGTGTATTGTGATGGTACTGTCCTGACCAAACAAAAATAGAAGTATTAGGTTTTCCAATGAAATGGTCCAATCATAGTGCCGCTATTGCAAAGTGTTGTCCCTTTTTGAAAATCCGGTTGGAAAAGTTGAGCATGACCATACCTGTATCGATCGTCGGTTTGACATGTTTGTATCGTGGATTTTCAGGAATCTTCTTCGCCAAAGGCTGTCAAAGACAATTGGCATGTTGACACGTGGGTATTACCAACATATGTATGCATATCATAACAATTCAGAAAATATGAATTGGAAATACATATAATATCAACTTACATCAATTCTTTTCACACGCGACGTTCTACCGTACGCAGACATTTTCGTAGTCAATGAAAATATTTAGCCGTCTTCAAAACCCGCGCATGCGTCCAAATGGTGTATTCGTTTAGTTCCTGGATTATCCGTCACTAGTCGCCAGTAGATTTCTAGATAATCTACGGTTTCGTGAAACCCATTTAAAATTACGCTTTGTTTGTTTATTTAATTTAAATTTACTAAGACAATGTTATCAATAACTATATCATTCAATTCCATAAGCAGACATTCTCAAATGGTGTTAGGTTATGACAGATACTGTAGTGCTAGTGAAATGTTTGTTAACAATAATTTACCTAACAGTAACAGTGCTGCTGTTATTATAAATTTGACATATACATTTATATGCCGACTGCAGTTATCAAAAAACATATTGATTCGTAGCATTATTAATAGTGACGTGAAATACATGTCTTGAATATGAAAATACTGGATCAATTCCCTGTATATAAAAATTATACATTTTGTTGACGGGTGATTTTTCATTCTGTACATTGTAACTATTATTTATAACACAACTATAGAACCATGATAATGTACTTGTATGTTGAATGGAGTCTGGCAATAAAGCAATTAGTATTATCAAACAATGCTAAATGCCCGACTGTTCAAGCACATGACGTCACCTATATTTACATGCCGCGCATGAATAAATCAGACACGGCGCCGTTAGCGGGTTAACCCATTAGACCTCAAGTCGGCCAAACCCGCCCGAGTTCCTACTCCTCAAGTCAGCCAAACCCGCCCGAAAAGATTAGTGTCATAGTTTCATCTATTCCAGAGGCGCACTCTGGAGGATACTTTTGAAACACATTCAAAATGTCTCATTAACATATTGGCAATGAATTGTGGGTATTTCTGGTGTATGTTGCTATTCGACTTATCAAAGTTTTATGCATTTTTCCAAGCTGCTCCAGTTTTTTAGAGAACAAAATGGCGTCTGTTGGTCCTAGTCGTTTGTCTGCATAAGTCGTGTGTCTGTGATGACAGTGATATCAAAGAAAGTGATTCAGACATCTATGTTCATGTAATTATATGCGACTATTCGATACTTCGGCTGGACGATCGTTGTTGTTGTCAGGGAAGCTGGTCGTTCAAGCCCATTTTGTAAACACGCTACGAGACCAGTTCCGCATTCTGTATTCCTTATTTTTGCACGAAGTCAATACGCTATTTATATTTCGATTAGGACATTGTATGACGATGTTATAGTTGTATTATTTTGTGAATGATAAGTGTTGTAACTTGCGGGACTGTCCTGTTGTTCACTTGTTGTTTTGACCGAGGCTGCCCGGGGTGGTAGTGCTGACACTTGACAGCTACAAGCCTACATGTGCCTGTGACCAGACACTCCCATTCCACAGTAATGAAGTATATATCATTCTAGCCATCAGAATTTAACAATGCAGGTATCATTGTGTAGGCATTTATCTGCTCTTTATAATAAAATAAAGTTGTAGCAGTACAATATTGATCATAAAAAAGTTACACAGCAGTCAATCATTATGTTCGGTGTAGAAATTATTGTCCAACAGGGTTTTGTTTTACCACATATTGTTTGGGCAAAATACTTATGATACAATAACATATGTTGTACCAAAATATTGTTTTAATTACATTTTAGTATCATATAAATTACAGCACTGCAACAAGCAACATGGTGTGCATTTAAGGTAGACTCCGTACAGTGATGTACCCCATATTTAATTTTAGCTTTGCAAATTTGTCAAGTATGCTTCCATTGTATTCCAGTATGTGCAACGTATATTTTAGATATAATAACAATTTTTATACCAAAATGTAAGTAATTAAATTATCTTTCAAATAAACACAACTTGTAGCAGTAAGAAATGAAGCATAAAAAAGTTATGACTCATAATATGACATGTTGTAGTGAAATACCTAAATACTGGCACGCCTACCGAGATATGGACAACTATTGTTATTCATACAAAAGCATATTTACTCCCAATGTGAAGAACATTCTAAGTCCTTTAAAATAGTTACAACTTGCAATAATGGAATTTCAATAATAAAAGAGCTATGCCACAAAAACGGACACTCCCAAACATTTTCAGAATGTGACCTAATTCTCTGAGGAACCAGTGGCTTTACACCGAAACACTCTGAGGTCTAAAGGGTTAACGAACAGAAAATGGAGGGAAACGGTTTATGAAATATGCCAGTTTGTGAAATATGTTAGTTGTTTTAGTAAATCATTATAATGCTACCTTCGGCTTCGATAGGTCGTTGCATTCTTATTCGAAAAGTGACTATGCCAAGTAGAATGCGTCAACCGTAACTGACTAGAACACAATTATTTATGATTGCCAGCCTTCCTGTGTGTCGGGTTTGTGTCGCCATGGCCATGCCAGCCATCAGGGAAATGCAACCCTTGCATGGCGTCCACATCCTCTAAAGCTACAAACTTATGTATATAGTGCACCACTTGTTTTTATCCGCACTTTTGTTTGGTTTTCGTTTTTTTTTTTTCTTTATTTTGAACATCCTTGCTCACAAAATGTCAAAGAAACAGCTTACCAAACCCTTGTCCGACCACAAGTTGAATATGCCAGTGAAGTCTGGAATCCCAACACAGCAACATGAATTAACCGCATAGAACAAATCCAAAGAAATGCTACAAGATTCATCTTCTCCGACTACCGAAAAGAAACACATATTAAAACACTCATAAACAAACTCAACTGGGACTCGCTCCACACACGTCGCCTCATTCAACAACATCAATGTTTTACAAAATCCACTACCACATGGTCAACATCAGCCCTCCGCCATGTTTCCAGCACGCCACACATATCTCCAACAGAATCAGCCATCCGCTTAAATATACCAACACAATAATTCCAACCATCAATACATGTAAATATACATTCTACCCCAGAGCAGTATCCATATGGAACAGACTACCACCATCTGCTGTTGTACACATCACGCCATCATTGCCAACCTTCCTGTGTGTCGCCATGCCAGCCATCAGGGAAATGCAACCCTTACATGGCGTCCACATCCTCTAAAGCTACAAACTGATGTATATAGTGCACCACTTGTTTTTATCCGCACTTTTGTTTGTTTTTCGTTGGTTTCCATTGTTTTTCTTTCTTTATTTTGAACATCCTTCTACACAATTTTTTCCCTTTTTGTTCGACTGCCCTGACGATACGCACCGCACAAATCCCAGTTTAGCTGTGAACAGCTGTACAGGGATTATTTTACATCAAGCATCAAGCGTGATGATTATGTCGGATGGTAATGGTCACCCAGCTAACACATAACGTTTTCACAACGTTGTTGGAATGTCGTATTAAGGTTATGTCAGAAATAACGTTGTGGCAACGTTTTTGTTATGGTCCATCTTCCACATTTATCAGAATGTTTCTGTATAACGTTGCAAAAACGTTTTATTAAAACGTTTCAGTCCAACGTTTTCTAAACGTTGTTATGAAACGTTATCCATATGTTGTGGGAATGTTCTTCGAAAACGTCTCAGGGAAAACGTTTTTAAAACGTTTAAACTTGGTAATTTTTTTTAAATCCACAAGTTTAATGAAAAATAAAAAAATAAATAGTTAATTTCATGCAACATTTTTATGGCCCATCTTCCTCATTAATATAAACATATTTATGAACAATGTTGCAAAAACGTTTTTAAAACATTTTTTTTAAATATCAATTATAACGTTGCAAAAACGTTTTAAAAACTTTTTTAATGTTTCAGTTATTAACTACTTTGCAAAATGCTTTTAAAATAAATTCTGACCCCACAAAGACTGGTCCAAACAAGTTTGACCCCTCCTTGAAATTTAAACCCCCCCAAGAAATGTTATATCTAGAACTAAAGTAGGTCAGTGAGACACCTGAACACACAGGGGTAAAAAAAACCACCACATCAGAGCTAGGGGTCCAAAAATGAATGTTTAACACCCCTTCCCACCGCAGCCAGCACGCCACTCTCGTATGACAGCATATCAGGCTCACCTTTAAATATTTAAAGTCATGCCTTTAATTAATTAAAGGCATGCCTTTAATTATTTAAATACGCGAGTATAAAGTTAAAGGCGTGGTTGTACCATTAAGATAATGCCTTTAATTAATAAAGTACGCCTATGTAAAATTAAAGGCATGCATTTAATTAATTAAGTACGCCTATTTAATTGTAAACAATCAGAACCAGCGATGTATATTAACAGAAGTGTGTATCGCTGTTTCCGATTGGTTACAATTAAATACGCGTAGGTAAATAATTAAAGGCATGCCTTTAAATAATTAAATGCGTGCCTTTAATTATTTAAGTACGCGTATTTAATTGTAACCAATCGGAACCAGCGAAATAATTCTGTTAACACGCTTTCTTTTGTTCTGATTGGTTAAAATTAAATACGCGTACGTAAATAATTAAAGGCATGCCTTTAATTGTAACCAATCGGAACCACGGAAACATCAGAGCAAGCGAAACAAAACAAAACGAAACTGCTACAAATAGACGTCCTTGTCTTCGAGCGTGTAAGTGCAACGTCGGCAGGATGGAGGAGGAGGAGGATGTTTGTTAAGTCCCAAACATAAAACTCCCTCGGTGGAGCTCTTCCAACAGATACACTCGAGGCTGATGTATCAAAAGGTGCAATGATTTCATTCTTCATTCTCTTCAGTGGCATTGATTGTATGAATTACTTTTAGCAATGCATTTATTTTACAATACCTAGCGTAACTTTGTAAACTTAAAAACAACATTTATTTTATGTTGTTTTTAAGTTTACAAAGTTACGCTAGGTATTGTTGCAGTGTTAATATGAATACTAATAAGGAATGTAAATTGATTGAAAATAGCATCCGTACATTCAATTTTCAGAAAGAACAGGTACATGTGTTTTAATGTTCAGAGATGAATCCAGGATCTACAGTGTCCTCTGTGCCATTGAGGTTTGTTTCATACAAGCCAAACATGTGAGACGACAATTAGCACAGTTGAACTAATGAATATAATTGCAAATAAACGTTATATATTTCAGCACTGGCTGACTTGTCACAAACGACATCATCCGAGAAGACTGTTGTGATACAACGTCACGATGTCGTTATGGCTCTGCTGAATCTGTACCGCCAGGAAGATGTGACAGCGTATCATTTCACTGTGCAATTCCAATGTGAAGAAGGGGACGATTTTGGCGGACTTACTAAGGATATATTTACCATCTTCTGGAGGGCAGTCGCGGGAGAGCTGTTGTGTGGGGAACATCGCGTTGTTCCAAGACTTCCACTTCATCGCGAGAGAAAGGAAGCGTGGAAGTACGTGTCGTTGGGGCGGATTCTTTCCCATACAGTGGCCCTCACTGGAACGTTGCCAGTTATGCTCTCGAAATCAATGCTACTCAACGTTATTTTCGAAACCGAAGTTGCGCAGGAGTGCTTGTTAGACGACTTCCTCCTCTACGTCACTGACCGGGAAAACTCTCTTCTCCGCAAGGCTATGGGGTCATTCGCTGGCTTGACCGAGGGTGAGCGGAACCGATTGCAGCACTTCTTCAGTGCACACACACACCTTTGCAGAAGAGGAGATGGTAAAGCGGCCAGCCTTCATATATGCGCAGATCAGGAAGGGTATCCCTGAATCTCACCGCGCCATCTTCTGGGCACAGCTCAGTATCGACCACCTGAAGTACATGCAGGAGCAGCAAAGACCCACACAGGAGAAGGTGGTAAGCTGCTTAGTCACATAGAATAACGACCTGACAGGCCAGGAGGACACTACCTACTACTACTTGCAGGAGTTTATCAGCAACCTTGATGAGGATCATCTTGTGAAGTGTTTACTGTTTGTCACCGGGTCGGTCATATAGGAAGGCTGGCATATCTTCCTGGCGGTACAGATTCAGCAGAGCCATAACGACATCGTGACGTTGTATCGCAACAGTCTTCTCGGATGATGTCGTTTGTGACAAGTCAGCCAATGCTGAAATATATAACGTTTATTTGCAATTATATTCATTAGTTCAACTGTGCTAATTGTCGTCTCACATGTTTGGTTTGTATGAAACACACCTCAATGGCACAGAGGACACTGTAGTTCCTGGATTCATCTCAGAACATATTAAAACACATGTACCTGTTCTTTCTGAAAATTGAATGTACGGATGTTATTTTCAAACAATTTACATTCCTTATTAGTATTCATATTAACACTGCAACAATACCTAGCCTAACTTTGTAAACTTAAAAACAACATAAAATAAATGCATTGCTAAAAGTAATTCATACAATCAATGCCACTGAAGGAATGAAGAATTAAATCATTGCACCTTTTGATACATCAGCCTCGAGTGTATATGTTGGAAGAGCTCCACCGAAGGAGTTTTATGTTTGGGACTTGAAAAACATTCTCCTCCTCCTCCATCCTGCCGACGTTGCACTTACACGCTCGATGACAAGGACGTCTATTTGTAGCAGTTTCGTTTTGTTTTGTTTCGTTTGCTCTGATGTTTCCGTGGTTCCGATTGGTTACAATTGAAGGCATGCCTTTAATTATTTACGTACGCGTATTTAATTTTAACCAATCAGAACAAAAGAAAGCGTTTTAACAGAATTATTTCGCTGGTTCCGATTGCATGCCTTTAATTATTTACCTACGCGTATTTAATTGTAACCAATCGGAAACAGCGATACATACTTCTGTTAATATACATCGCTAGTTCTGATTGTTTACAATTAAATAGGCGTACTTTATTAATTAAAGGCATTATCTTAATGTTACAACCACGCCTTTAACTTTATACACGCGTATTTAAATAATTAAAGGCATGCCTTTAATTAATTAAAGGCATGACTTTAAATATTTAAAGGTGAGCCTGATATGCTGTCATACTCTCGGCCCGCGGGCGGATCTGAGCGGCTGGCAGGCGGAGGAATGCGCCGGACGTTTGCCGATAACAGCCCGCTTGATGCCAGCCGCGCATGAGGCGATCCCGTTAGCGGGAGGTAATTTATCAGTCCTCGGACCGAGGGAGGCCGGAGCACTAATATGTGATGTTCCTTACATCTATTACGTGCATCAAGTTTCACAAGCAAGATAATGTTTCCCGCGCAGTAACGCACCGCGCGGGAAGTGTAATCTAAACGAAACTAAAATTCGTTCTACTTGTGTTCTTACATTTACAAACAGAGCTCCACAATATATAATACATTTTATTGTAAACTAGGCATGTTTAATTTATATAAAAGCATAAAAATTGTAAATATTATTAATTTTTTACTGCGAATCTACGTCGTCCATATTTGAACACTCAGCTAATTTTTACAGTTACGCGCGCAACTAACTATCCACAAGACAAGGTACATCTTTAGAAATTAAATTGTGAATATTTGGTACATATGAAATATAGTAATTTTGGCATGTTTCCGTAAGCACACATTTCGATTATTTTCTGCCAAATCCCGGCTAGCATCGTAACATTGTTTACGCGTCATGGATATAATGATGGATGATGGAGCGTTTTCATGCACTGTCTATAGTCTAGACAGTCTCGATCTACTGTACCTCGACCAACAATATTTATATTTGTTGCCAATAATTAATTTATCAGAACATAATTAGGCGCGCCCATATTTATATTGTTATACACATAATTTTTATATAATTATAATCTGTGAAATCTTCTATTAATTAATAGTGGTCTGCCCGGTCTCACTCTCTGTTGTTTCGGGTTTGGCATTCGATCGTTCACAATCATCTTTGCCTTTATTTGCGTCCCCTAACTTCGGGAATTGTCAAATTCTGCAGGCAACTTGGAGGTGTGTTTTGATATCTCGGACATAGGTCATTGATTAGGACTATTTAGAGTACCGGTAGTCATAGAGTATGGCTATTCATGCCTATTGTGCTGGGACTTGTAATTGTCATTGTTTAACTGAAGTCTGCAGTTATAACAGAACCAGTGGCAGTGACAAGTGTAAATTCGGCCTAAATTAAAGGCTTTTTGGCATTTTGCAGCCCATTTTTATTAATCAAAAGGACGAAGAGAAGGAGCTAGGATTAAGGTCACAGTTGAACATTTTAAGGGATAAAGATTATGTTCATTCGTTTTCAAAAGAGTATGCATAAAATAAAACATCAGAACAAAGTGGTAGTTGTAATATTTTGTTAATTCCAGAATGGATGAAGGCAGAAAGAAGAAGTATGACTATAACAGAAAGTGGAAAAAGAGGAAGCGATCGATCTCCGCTGTAGTAAATCAAAATTTACACATATATAGCGATGATGAAAGTGACCAGGATCAAGCATCTGCAGGCAACAGTCTAAATTCAAACTTCACAGGATCTGATAGTAATCACTATGACGATGATTTTGAAGAATCAAACAGCATCTCCCAATGCAATACACAGCCAGACAGTGATAATGAGAATGGAGATTGGAACTGGGATTGCATTGATCAACATTCTACCCTGTTTTCTGACTCAGAATCAGATGATGGAATCGGACAACACTCTGATGTATTACTGGAAGAAGGTGTAGCCTCCTGGGTGAATGAATTCCAAGTAAAACACAATGCAACTGATGCTCTCCTTAAATTGTCACATGGTCATGAAAGCTTGCCAGCAACAGCTAGAACATTACTAAAGACTACAAAACATGTACCAACACAATTAAAATCTGGAATGGAATGTATATATTTAGGTGTGAAACAACTGCTGACAAAGTTGGACAGTTACTCTTTGGAAACTAGAAGAAATATTCAAGAACTAGAAATTTCTATCAACGTAGATGGTGTGCTCTTGTTTAAAAGTACGAAATATTCAACTTGGCCAGTTTTGTGTGGCATTCACCTGAATCCAGTAACAGTGTTTCCAGTGGCACTCACATATGGACAAACTAAACCAAGCAACTTAGATTTTTTACAAGATACAATTCGAGACTTAAATGAAGTCCTGAACAATGGTTTGGAGTGTGATTACAGGATAATCCCAGTCAAGCTAAGGTGTGTTGTTTGTGATGCACCTGCAAAGTCACTAGTAAAGGTGACCAAATTATATTCTGGCTACTTTGGCTGTGACAAATGTGACCAGAAAGGTGTGTGGTTAGGTAGGATGACCTATCAAGAAATTAACTTTGATCATCGGACGGATCATTCATTTAGAAATCGGGTTCAAGTGGGACACCATCATGGTGTGTCTCTCTTTTGCGATCTACAAATGAATATGGTTAAGCAATTCCCCCTTGATTACATGCACCAGGCATGCCTTGGAGTTCAGAAACGGATTATTCTGCTCTGGAAGAAAGGACCAAAGTCTGTAAGAATGTCTGCCCAGAAAATTGCTCAAATAAACACACGGCTAATGGAGCTACAATGTTCTGTTCCAAGCATCTTTGCACGCAAACCAAGATCATTAGAAGAGATTGATCGGTGGAAGGCAACAGAGCTGCGACAGTTCATGCTGTATATAGGAAAACTTGTGTTGAAAGACATTCTGACGGCAAACTTGTATGATCATTTCATGTCATTAAGCATTGCTATGTGCATCCTTGTTTGCCCCAGGCTAGCCTCTGAACATTTGGATTATGCTCGTCAGCTGCTTGTGTTCTTTGTCACCAGAGGGCGTGAGCTTTATGGAAAAGAATTCCTGGTGTATAATGTTCACAGCATGCTTCACATTGCAGATGATGTGGAGGAATTTGGAAGTCTTGATACATGTGGAGCATTTGCTTTTGAAAATTATAATCACCAGCTAAAGAGGACAGTGAGATCAGGGAAGAATCCGCTTGCCCAGATGGTCAAGAGGATAAGTGAGCTAGATGCAGTTGAGGTGATTAAAACACCTGGAAAGTCCTGCTCAGTCTCCATACACCAGCCTAATAACATCTACATTGTGAATGGGTCATCTTGCTGTGAAGTTGTGGCTGTCACCAACATAAGAGATGAAGAGATCAACAAAATGTACCTGTGCAGGGTGTATGACAGACCTCAACCTGTCTTTGTAGAGCCATGTGATTCCAGATTGGTTGGTGTGTATCATGTTCATGTACGGAATGTTCAGATGAAACATCTATCAGAAAACCTCTTCACCAGAAAGGCTATGATGGTTCAAATGCAACATGGTACCCAGGCTGTATTCCTAGCAATTCTCCATCAGTTCTAATTTCTAACCAGTAAGTTGGCTCTTCTTATTCTAAAATAGATTTGAATTAATTTGATACTAAACTTTACGTTAGAATTCTAGAATCGAGTTTGAACTAATTTTATATTAACATTTATAGCTCTATACCTAGATCGCCATAGCATTTACTTTTTCAGTGTCAGACTGGGGTGTCTGTGAGATTATTATTTTCTAGGTGCTGCAGGCAATGGCAACATAAGTTACCCAATGTTGACGCCAGTATTACATCACACATCAGTGATGGGAAATCAGAGCGCTAAAGGTTAAATAATGTAGCTATAACATCATTTTTTAAATAACGTACATTGTACAAGATTTCCCACAGAAATTGAGAAGGGGAGACTGTGTTCAGTGGGCTATATCTTTAAAAGTTTTGTAAAAAAAATTAATTAGAGCTGATATGTTTTACACAATTGTTTATGATTTAAAGAGTACTTGATCAGCCATGGCCAATTGATAAATAATTGATTCCAGCATACATGAAACTCTCCTACATCAGGTATAGTGGTAATTCAGATGGAAGGACCAGTATTATATTGTATGTAAATAGCCATTGCAGCTTTCAGCTCTGATGAACACTTGGGGGGATGCAATTTTGAAAGATATGGTCCACTGAACACACTGTCTCCCTTTTTGTGGAACACACTGCACATGTACTTGCACTGTCTAACAATGTGTAAATTATATGAAGTGACACCTCACACTATTACAAAATTGCAGAATCTAATTCTGCTCTCTTAATATTGCTGTTGTAGATGCCTGTCAAAGAATTTGTTGTGGTAGAGTTTGATGGTGAGAAGTCTGTGGCAGTGGCCCATCGGTCATGGCTCTCGAAGGTGGTACCTACCGGTGTAAGTCAAATCTGTTTCATGTGAATATTAGTAGAGCTCTGGACAAGTACACGGTATTAACATAACATCGGTTCGATGGCTTCGATATTAGAACCGGTATTCCATTCTTGCCCATTCGATATTAATTTTGATACGTTTTCAGGCCGAAATACTTTAAAAGTGCATGAAGTCTACATCTTTTATGGTAGGCAGTGTTGAAAAGTTGATCGTCATTTTTTTCTGACATGGGAAGTACATGTTTCCGCTCTTTTGCATGGGCATAAGATTCTCACAACGCACAAGATTTCCTGCTGAAGAAGACGAGAAGCCATTTTTATTATATATTTTATATATATATTATTTGATAGATATTACATATAGTTTATTCTTACCATGTAGCTTAACCTAAATATAGGCTCGTGATGTACAGTATTCAGCTGATGGTATTCAATTTGACTGTTGTAGATTCATATTCTGATATAAATAAACGTTGAAATTGATAGAAAATATTCTGATAAACTACTTTCATGTTGCCATCACCTAACTTGCTGCACTTGAGTTGTAGATTGTTGAATCAACATTTTAACAATTATGCCCGAAAATCTATTTTACTGTTGCATGTTTTGTGTATTTTCAGGAACTCATTTGCTTCTTTCCAAAGCATGATGCAGCAAAGCGTGCAAAGTCCATGGAAATCCCAGACAAGAAGAACTGGAAACCTTATGAAGTCAGGATACTTAGTTCAGCGGGTAAGGGAGTGGTCATAGGATGCAGTTTCACTTAAAAGTATGTGGGGGAGACAAGAAGATAATTTGAAATCTATGGAGGGTGTCAAGTAATGTGAAATGTGGAGGTCAAGAACAATATATACATTGTTGATAAGGAATGTAAGATGGTGGGGTAGGTAGGTTTAAATACTTCTAAGTTTGAAAGAGTGGGGGGATCTTCCTGTGCCCCTCACTTACATATTTCTTAAGTGGAACTGCCTTAAAATAGCTAAACATGATATTTGTGTCACATCCATCACACCATTCTGGAGACTATTCAGAAATCATTATGGAGAAGGAGGGAGGAGTGGATGTTTTGAATTGGCCAAAACTCAGCACACCTGTGATAATTTCTAAATGGTTCCCAAGTTCATAGAAAAGTGATTGAGGTTTGTCAAAGGAATTTATAAAGTGAATATATAAATGAAAATAAAGAAACTATTTTGTCAGTTCATATTTACTTAGTAAATGTTTAAGTTAAATAGTATGATAGATATTCTAATTTGATAAGGATAGAAAAATCTTAATTGGCTGAAATCAGTTTTCTGTACATGTAACTTTGTAATTTGCATACCTTTGCACATTAATCTAGATACGTACGTCAAGGCAAATGAGCATCTGAAAAGGGCAGAAGATACATCAAATATCGAGAGTGGGACAGAGGAAGAGATTGGTGGGAGACAGGCGAAGAGACCTGCACGCTATGACAGCGCCAATGATCATGGTAAGTAGAATAGCAAGGGTGGTTTCATTTAAAAATAGGGAGGGTGCAAATAGTTTTGTCTCGATGGTACAGGTAGGTGGTAGTACTCCAATTACAGTGACTAACCTAAGTTGAAGGCAGCACAATGTCCAATTTAGCATATTGACCCAGTAAAATGGGTTTCATCATTAGTTTGGTTAAAACCATAAAGGACTGCTCTGCATTTTATATATATATATGTTTATAGATGAAAGTGATGACAGCGAAGAAGAGAGGCCTCAGAAAAAGAAAAAGATGCAAGCAGTTTCTTTGCCAGCTGCACCTGCGTATGTGACACCATCATCATCTACTTATCGAACCATATGTAAGGTTTCAATCCTTTGTTAATCCAGTTATTATTGTCAGTTATTATTGTAATTCAAAACCAAAATGTCCTAGAAAATGTAGTTTGGTTTGATAAATACATTTGACATGTGGGAACATTCGGAGGTGTGAAACTCTATGAACAAAGATGCAGATGAACATGAAACAAAAGATAAATATGGGTATTCCTATCTTTTTAGGTTCTACCAATGATAAGAGAATACTTTCACCCATGGGAATTGGAACATATTCAACTGTACGGAACAGAACTCTAACAAGGAACAAGACAACCTCACCTCGGTCGCCTGTATCCTCAGTCTGCACAGAGACTGAAAGGGGACAATCATCCTCACCTCAGAATAGGACAGAATCTGGTTCCGACACGCCATCTTCTGGTAATGGCTATTCCAGAAAAAAACGTGGGGGTCACAGGCTGGAACTTTTTTACCCCCATCCCCCAAATTCAAATAGGTAACATCCTCTCCTCCCCCCAAATTGAAATACGGCAGGACCCCCTCCCCCTAATTCAAATCCAACCTCCCTTCTCCCAAATAGAATATCAACCCCTTTACCCCTCCCCAAACTGAATTATGTTGTCACCCCCTCCCAGCAATTTAAATAGACTTCCAGCCTGTGACCTCCTTACATTTTTTTCTTAAACAGCCATAAGCTTTTTGTTGTTGCAACCTTGTAAGTGGAGTAAGAAGGGGCATGGTAGACCTCTACAGACTCGGGCTAATCTGATGTTAAAAGGGAATATTTTGTACATAAGTATGTCCCTATAAAGTATGTACGGCACTTCGTAGCAATAAGGGGGGGTAGTAAAACATTTAAAGGGGGTTGACATAGTTTAAATCGGGCAGGTAAAATAATTTATATCTGGGGTGGTTAACATAATTTATATGGGAGGGACAAAAAGTGTTTACATGAGTTAAATTTTAATGTAGGGTGTGCGACATATTTTAATTGGGAGTGGGCATGACATTTTAACTGAAATATTTCAACGTGGGGGTGGGGTGGAGATCAAAAATGGTACATTTCTTTCTGGAACACCCATGAATTTAAAACAGTATTAAACAGGAACATAAATATTGGTACATGTACTAATGTACGTATGATTATTGAAACAGGCTTTCAGTTTCGAGTTCTAATGAAACTGGACAAGATAATTCAAAATCAGAGTGAGGAGATAACACTTCGGAAGAAGTTAGTCATCACAACTGGGGCGGCAAATGTCGATGGCAATGAAGATGTCTTGCCAGCGCCTGTGGATGGGGAGGAGCAGCTGCTTGCGCTCTGCGAAAAGGTCACCAAGGAACAGCTGTTCCGAAAACAACTGGTGTGCAATCACTTTAATATATTATATGATAGTCTGTGCAACTATAATATTGTTTAGTAGGTGGTACTGTGGGTCATGTGATTAGGGTGGTGAAATTTGATTGAATGTTCCAATTTTAGTGAAGAAAATACTTTTACTGTATATTATATTTATAGGAACCCAAAAGGGTTAGCTCGGTCTAGTGCCACCTACTAAATAAAATAGCTAAAAATAGTTACATATATAAACTATCATCAACAAAACAGAATTACAAATACTGGTAGTATTACATATTAAACAAACATCTGCATGATTTACACATTTTTATATTTGAATATTAAACTTGGCTAGATTGCTTTCTTTAAATATTTCATTGAATCTTTAAAAAACATTACAAAGATTGCTGACAGTTACATTTACCAGTATATTTACATTTATATTTGTTCTTCCTCAGCTTACCTACCTCACATCCCTGGGGGCAGTAAACTTGGGGACCAGTGTCCGGACCATGCTAAGGAAGGTGGGGACAAACTCACTTTGGTCCCTCTATTCCCTTAAGGGGAGGAAGGGCAAGAAGAAGTTTGCTGATATGTCTATCTGCAATCTTGTGATTAGTAAGTATTATATAGCAACATAAATCGGGGAAATACTCAGCAGCTGAAAAAATTCAATATAAATACGTTTTGGCATTGGAGCAAATGTTTCTCAATTTTAAAGCAGGGGATGGTGACAGGTTAAAGATATAAATCTTAGGACAGGATTTGAATAAGTTTGTAGATTAAACTATTTTATAACAAATTATATGTATCTATTATGTAGACTACCCTACAATATTTCATATATTAAATAAAATTTTGTTATCTTTTATTTTAGGGGCATGTCTGAAGAACCATCCCAGGGCGAAGATTGGGGATGTAGAGTTGGAGATTGTGGAGACGTTAAAGCACGCACCCAACAAAGTGGGAGGAAAGAACAAGGTGAGAGAAACTTAGATACAAACACAAGTGTTGGTGTATGTTACATGGTGAAAAGCATGTTTTAAGGTGTGACACTAGAAAACACCTCCATTTATGGGGTCATCATCATTATTTACGGAATGGGGGGGCGACGATTTAGGAAAATAAGATAATGTGAATTTTATCACCCCCCTCCGCCATCGGATGCCCCGGGTATCTTTCACCCCTCCCATTGAACACACACAATATCTTTTACACACCGCACCCCCCTTCCTGTCAGACATGCGAGCTTGATTTACTGATTTGCATCATAATGACCAAATCACTGTTTTAATAGCATTGATATTTGGATTTATAAAACTACTATTGACGTATTTATTAGTTAATAGGATCAGAAAATATACTTAAACTTATAAATTTTGTATAAATGTTGATTTAATGGTTGTGGAAGTATGAATGTTTTGTTAAGCTGAGAAAGATGGTGTGTAACGCCAAACATTTTAGTAAAAATTGTCTCATTTATGATATAATATGCTGTTTTTGACCACTAATAACAAGTTGATTTTTATCCACTACCGACAAGTTGATTGTTATCACCCCCTTCCACTCATCAGAGGTTGCATGATTTCTTTCATCTCCCCCTTCCGGAAATAATGATGGCCCCCTTAGTATAAATATCCCCACTGTCTTTGATTTTACATAGTCAAATTTAAAGGTCACATTATGTGTCGGAAAGTACAACCCCAAAATTACCACGTGTGATTTATCAGAACACACCTATGCTTGTGGTGCTCCCTGGGGCGTCACATTGGACAGGTGCATTAAAAATATTACAGCATTAGGAGCTGTTCCAGAATTTCTGATTTGGGGATGGGGTGGAAGATTTGATATGGAGAACCCATCAAAAGTTATTACCCCCTTGAATTTTTGTCAAAAGTATTACCCCTCTCATCCCCAATCAGAAATTCTGAACAGCCCCTAACAGAGATGGTCAATTATTAATGTTTTTGAGCTACTAAAGTTGAACATTTTTGAAAATTAGTATTAATTAACTCCCGCTAATCTATGGAAACTTTGTGATCCTGTTTCAGAAGGCAGCTGCAGGGAATGCTAGTGCAACAGAGCCAAGTCAGATGCCTTCGATGGACTTGACTTCTGATGAAGATGAAATTTAAATTGATACCTGTGTAATAAAAACAGATTAAATGTTATAAAAAAACTTTATATTCTGTTCTTATCGACATCATATTATGACCCCTTCATATTGTGGGAATGTTGCTGGAAAGTTGTGGGAATGTTGTAGGAAGGTTGTGGGAATCTTATGCATAACGTTTTGATAAAACGTTGTGGCAACGTAACTGGGACCATCCGTTTGAACGTTGCTGCAACGTTTTATCAAAACGTTGCCACAACCAAAGTGTAACGTTGTGGCAACGTTATTTTGTTAGCTGGACAGGGTGCCTACTGTAATAAATGCCTTGTAGTTATATTTCTACAAAATCAATTCGGTTACTTTCATGCGACAAATGCAGGAGAAACACCTGGCCAAGAAGAAGAAGCTCTACCTAGCCTTTGTCGACCTGGAAAAGGCGTTTGATAGGGTACCAAGGAAGGTGATGAGATGGGCCATGAGAAAATCGGGTGTGGAGGAGTGGCTGGTGAAGGCAGTGATGACGTTGTACAGTGAGGCGAGCACTGTGGTGAAGACGGGGCATGGAGACAGCAGCAGCTGGTGGAGTGGCGCACGAGCTTGGTGGCCGAAGGACTGAAGGTGAACGCCTGAAAGTCTTAAAGTGATGGTCAGCATAGGTGACAGAGGATTGATGTTAGGGTCTGATGCATGGCCATGTGGAGTCTGTAACAAGGGTGTAGCCGCAAATTCGCTTCAGTGTACATCGTGTACGAAGTGGGTCCACAGGAAATGCAGTGGTGTGAAGGGCAGCCTGCAGGCAGTGAGCGCAACGTTTGTGTGCAAGAGGTGTCGGGGAGAGATATCACCTGCAGAGGCGACGGAAGAGGGCTTGGAGGTGGATGGAGAGACATACAGCAGAGTAGACAACTTCTGCTACCTGGGCGACATCCTAAGTGCGAAGGGTGGGGTGGATGCAGGCGGTAACAGCGAGAGTGAGGTGTGCCTGGCAGAATCTCGGAGTTAACGCCCTTCCTGACTTCCAATGCGCCCCCCCTCCTGAAGATGAAGGGCCAGGTGTACACAGCTTGTGTCAGAAGTTGCCTGTTGTATGGGTGTGAGACGTGGGCGACGAGGACCAATCATGACACGAGGATGGAAAGAGTTGAGATGAGGATGGTGAGGTGGATGTGTGGCGCATCACTCAGTGACAGACTGCCCAGTGCAGAGCTTAGAAGAAGAGTAGGAGTGGAGACGATTGGGGATATGATCAGAAGAAGCAGGCTGAGGTGGTATGGGCATGTAGAGCGAAAGGACAACGAGGACTGGGTGGAGGGCTGTACAAAGTTAATGGTGGAGGGGACAGCTCCCGACAGCAGACCAAGGAAGACCTAGCAGAACTCTGTGTCTGCGGACTTGAATCTGATGGGTATCGACCATCGGGATGCACGGGACCGTGTCAAGTGGAAGAGGATAATTGGAAGAAAGGCGAACCCAGCAGAGCCTGCAAACACCCTCTAAACGACGATGATGATGTACTTTTGCTTTTGATAGTTTTGGTAAGTTTTGCAGTTTAGGCCCGCACTTAAAAAACATGAAAACGGTCACCTACAGTCACCAAACTCCACACACCATATATCTACTACTACACCTATTATCACGGGATCAAAAAAAATTACTGTTTTTTATCGATCAAAATGTACAAAAGTTTTTATCGTTTTACATGTATTAATTTTATTAATTCCACCGGAAACTCCGGCAGGTGGATGCCTTCAGGCATGGGTATAGATCATAATTCATATTTCATTTTATTGACTTTGACAATAATTATTATTGTCAAAGTCAATAAAATACACGATATTTCATTAAATTAATTAAATAAGGTTACGTTAAACTTAATGTTGACAGTAGCTGAGGGTATTTATTACGGTTATTAGTCATTATTGCTGCATTTTAATATTGTCTACAGTGTTTTAAAATATGTGTTCGTGCATGCTTTATACAGATTGTGAAGGTGGGGCCAAACTGGAAACTGAGCGTAGGTGCAGTTAATTTTTTGATATATTGTTATGGTCATTAATGATTACTAAAACATAATTCTAATGAAATAAAGGCATATAATTACATGAAATAATCATATTAACAGGATTATTTAATAATTGCGTACATTACAAAATTATCAAAGAATCGCTTGAAGTTTTACTATTATTATTTATTATATTTAATGTGTACATCATGGATAGCACAGTACAGCATATAAAACAATAGATATAATTAAATTTTGCAATAAACAAATTGTTAGTAAAAACAAAATAAAAATATAATATTTTGTTTTTACTAATAATTTGTATATTATACAGACTGCATCATAGTATAATAAATTACCTCTAGTAGACAATATTAAAATGCAGCAATAATGACTAATAACCGTAATAAATACCCTCGGCTGCTGTCAACATTAAGTTTAACGTAACCTTATTTAATTAATTAATTAATTTAATGAAATATCGTGTATTTTATTGACTTTGACAATAATAATTATTGTCAATAAAATGAAATATGAATTGTGATCTATACCCACGTCTGAAGGCATCCACAAAGTGGCGCCACCTGCAGGAGTTTCCGGTGGAATTAATAAAATTAATACATGTAAAACGATTAAATTGTTTGTACATTTTGATCCATAAAAACAGTAATTTTTTTGATCCCGTGATAATAGGTGTTGTAGATATATGGTGTGTGGAGTTTGGTGACTGTAGGTGACCGTTTTCATGTTTTTTAGGTGCGGGCCTAAACTGCAAAACTGGCAAAAGCAAAAGTACATCATCATCGTCGTTTAGAGGAGGTGTTTGCAGCTCTGCTGGGTTCGCCTTTCTTCCAATTATCCTCTTCCACTTGACACGGTCCCGTGCATCCCGATGGTCGATACCCATCAGATTCAAGTCTGCAGACACAGAGTTCTGCTAGGTCTTCCTTGGTCTGCTGACGGGAGCTGTCCCCTCCACCACTAACTTTGTACAGCCCTCCACCCAGTCCTCGTTGTCCTTTCGCTCTACATACCCATACCACCTCAGCCTGCTTCTTCTGATCATATCCCCAATCGCCTCCACTCCTCTTCTTCTAAGCTCTGCACTGGGCAGTCTGTCGCTGAGTGATGCGCCACATATCCATCTCACCATCCTCATCTCAACCCTTTCCATCTTCGTGTCATGATCGGTCCTCGTCGCCCACGTCTCACACCCATACAACAGGCAACTTCTGACACAAGCTGTGTACACCTGGCCCTTCATCTTCAGGAGGGGGGGGCGCATTGGAAGTCAGGAAGGGCGTTAACTCCCTGAGATTCTGCCAGGCACACCTCACTCTCGCAGTTACCGCCTGCATCCACCCCACCCTTCGCACTTAGGATGTCGCCCAGGTAGCAGAAGTTGTCTACTCTGCTGTATGTCTCCCCATCCACCTCCAAACCCTCTTCCGTCGCCTCTGCATGTGGTATCTCTCCCCGACACCTCTTGCACACAAACGTTGCGCTCACTGCCTGCAGGCTGCCCTTCACACCACTGCATTTCCTGTGGACCCACTTCGTACACGATGTACACTGAAGCGAGTTTGCGGCTACACCCTTGTTACAGACTCCACATGGCCATGCATCAGACTCTAACATCAATCCTCTGTCACCTATGCTGACCATCACTTTCGACTTTCAGGCGTTCACCTTCAGTCCTTTGGCCACCAAGCTCGTGCGCCACTCCACCAGCTGCTGCTGTCTCCATGCCCTGTCTTCACCACGGTGCTCGCCTCACTGTACAACGTCATCACTGCCTTCACCAGCCACTCCTCCACACCCGATTTTCTCATGGCCCATCTCATCACCTTCCTTGGTACCCTATCAAACGCCTTTTCCAGGTCGACAAAGGCTAGGTAGAGCTTCTTCTTCTTGGCCAGGTGTTTCTCCTGCATTTGTCGCACGAAAGTACCCGAATTGATTTTGTAGAAGTATAACTACAAGGCATTTATTACAGTAGGCACCCTGACCATTACCATCCGACATAATCATCATGCTTAATGCTTGATGTAAAATAATCCCTGTACAGCTGTTCACAGCTAAACTGGGATTTGTGCGGTGCGTATCGTCAGGGCAGTCGAACAAAAAGGGAAAAAATTGTGTAGAAGGATGTTCAAAATAAAGAAAGAAAAACAATGAAAACCAACGAAAAACAAACAAAAGTGCGGATAAAAACAAGTGGTGCACTATATACATCAGTTTGTAGCTTTAGAGGATGTGGACGCCATGTAAGGGTTGCATTTCCCTGATGGCTGGCATGGCGACACACAGGAAGGTTGGCAATGATGGCGTGATGTGTACAACAGCAGATGGTGGTAGTCTGTTCCATATGGATACTGCTCTGGGGTAGAATGTATATTTACATGTATTGATGGTTGGAATTATTGTGTTGGTATATTTAAGCGGATGGCTGATTCTGTTGGAGATATGTGTGGCGTGCTGGAAACATGGCGGAGGGCTGATGTTGACCATGTGGTAGTGGATTTTGTAAAACATTGATGTTGTTGAATGAGGCGACGTGTGTGGAGCGAGTCCCAGTTGAGTTTGTTTATGAGTGTTTTAATATGTGTTTCTTTTCGGTAGTCGGAGAAGATGAATCTTGTAGCATTTCTTTGGATTTGTTCTATGCGGTTAATTCATGTTGCTGTGTTGGGATTCCAGACTTCACTGGCATATTCAACTTGTGGTCGGACAAGGGTTTGGTAAGCTGTTTCTTTGACATTTTGTGAGCAAGGATGTTCAAAATAAAGAAAAAAAAAAAACGAAAACCAAACAAAAGTGCGGATAAAAACAAGTGGTGCACTATATACATAAGTTTGTAGCTTTAGAGGATGTGGACGCCATGCAAGGGTTGCATTTCCCTGATGGCTGGCATGGCCATGGCGACACAAACCCGACACACAGGAAGGCTGGCAATCATAAATAATTGTGTTCTAGTCAGTTACGGTTGACGCATTCTACTTGGCATAGTCACTTTTCGAATAAGAATGCAACGACCTATCGAAGCCGAAGGTAGCATTATCATGATTTACTAAAACAACTAACATATTTCACAAACTGGCATATTTCATAAACCGTTTCCCTCCATTTTCTGTTCGTTAACCCGCTAACGGCGCCATGTCTGATTTATTCATGCGCGGCATGTAAATATAGGTGACGTCATGTGCTTGAACAGTCGGGCATTTAGCATTGTTTGATAATACTAATTGCTTTATTGCCAGACTCCATTCAACATACAAGTATATTATCATGGTTCTATAGTTGTGTTATAAACAATAGTTACAATGTACAGAATGAAAAATCACCCGTCAACAAAATGTATAATTTTTATATACAGGGAATTGAACCAAATGGATATCCGAGAAGCGCAATTGCTTACCAGATGAGATGACATGCTTGGTGTATTAGCAGGACAGCCAAACAATGTCAATATCATTGGTAAATATTTGTGAAAACAAGGGTTACGAATGTTCCACCTTTCATTTGGCATAGATGTTGACATGGCATATATGTTGTACATGGAGAACACGAATTTGATAGGACACACATAAGAATAATAGTTAGGCAGTGGGAGTGAGGACATTCAATAAGATATTAACTTTTCGTAACTCTAACACAATCACACTGATGACGTGGACCACATTGATGAAACACTGAAAACCATCATAAACCTCTGCAAGATGTGTCACAAGCGTCGTTGAAGCATGTCCTAGAAAACAGGTCGTGTGCCCACATCGTGTATCTGTTTGAAGTCTACCTTGAATTCTTGCTAGTTGGAAATGGGAACATCTCATCCTTCTGATTGTCCTATCTGGACATGGTCGAGGTTTTGCTAGGCCTGCTTCGAACATCAAGAGAAGGACACTGGATGCTACATCTGGCGATATTCGATATCCATGCAATGTTTCGCATATGACAGGCTTAACTACACACGCTATCTCTGGTACTACTATGCTCGGATGACCCAACGGCCCGTCGAACTCCCAGATGTCCAGGTTAAATTTATGGAATTTCGGTTCAGCTCTGCTCTGCTCCAGGAACCGTTTTGGGCGAATCCCTGTCGACAAGAAGATTGAGGAAACATTTAACAAAAACACGCAAACACCGGGTGGAACAAAGGGGTCAGTTTGAAACCAGGAGCTGTGAGCAAGTATTACCTAACAGCCGAGTACAGGACCATCTACTTGAGAGAGCTGACATAGATGGTTGGTCTAGGCGATTCCAAGTTGCTTGGCTCATTCAGATCTCCAAACGTCCCGTATATGGTAAGACGAAGCAGATGTCGAGTCCCTGGTTGTCCTGATGGAGAACAGCTGGCTGGATCCAATGTGTCCTGAAGAGACTGAACTTGTCTGCTTATCCACAGTACTCTGACCACAGCTGATGTTGCCTAGGATTTTTTGGGAGTACTTCAAGTAGGCGAAGAAGTATACCAGATGTTAAGAAAACATGCTTAGAAGAAGACATTCTCCAATGTAAATGCAAAGAAAACAGGTTGTGGGGGTAAACCAAAGAGGTGGTCCTGGAGGCGAAGATAAATTTATTTGGCCATGTGATCCTTGTTGTTCAGAGTACACAGCTGCACATGAGTGATGTCACCCACTAGGCCCTCTACCCTGAGACTCGCAAATGCTAATGGGTCTTTGCGAAGAAGAACAAGGCTGTAATCGCTAGAGATTTGGAGAAAACGTTTCTCCAGGAGAATATATCCCTGACCCATCAGCACGCATCATTGATAGAATGAGCATGGTGCAGAAGCTGAACGGCAACAACAAAACGTTTGCACAACTGGCAGAATTTGTCATGTCTCTAGTGGTTCATGATGGGTCACAGAGTCACTTGATTTATGTGGTACATGACGTTTACTGGAAGACGTTAGTAAACAAATTCGGATATGTGCAACCGGAGATCAAGGACAGCTTTTCAGTACAAGAATATTGCAGCAGTCCACACTATCCAGCAGTGGATGACGTTCCTGTTCAGTTCCTGCAAGAAGTCCAGCTTGATCAAATGCAATGGAAACTGCCGAACTACAAGGATAAGCTAGAAGACAATTCACTGTATGTAACCCGTGAGAAGGTCTGCTACAATATGACCAACGATGGCTGGGTGGAAGTCACTGAACTGAGGTCTACACAAGAAGAAGCTGATACTCGTGTGCTCCTACATGCCCTGCACGCTGCAATGACCGGATCAAAGGCAGACAGCCAAAGATACAGATGGTCCTCTGCCTTGCTCCATCTATCAGAAGTCTGGAACTAGAAACCGCATACGGTTCATCGACATTGGGAAACTGAAAATTAATTGGGAGACAACGTTTTTGATGCGCTAAATGGGTTACATGCCCTCACAGACTGTGACACTGTGAATGTCCTTACAGGGCGTGGGAAGCTGGGTGCCCCCGAAACTGATGAAAAAGGACAGCACATACAATGAGAGTTTCAGACAACTTGGTCAGTCCTCGGAAGTCTCTAAATAACTGTTTAACAACGTACAACCGTATACCTGCGACAACTGCCAGCACTGACGAGAGATCGAGTCCAGTCAGCTTCCACCATATAGAGATTGCCTCAACATGCACGTTCTTCGAACTAACTACCAAGCATCAATCTGGAAATGCTGCCTTCAGACTAAGCCATTTGTGGCAGGCCCGAAAGAGAGTGGTTGGATGACAGATAATAACGGCCAACTGGTCATCGAATGGATGCGCACTCCTCCAGCCCCAGATGCATTTTTGGAAATGTTGTAATGCAAGTACCTGCGTTCCTGCAACGTTTTTAAAGATTGTGACATTTGTTTTGACGATCGCCATCTTTAGAAATGGCGGATGTGAATGTCACAGAAGGTCAAATTAAAATCAAAATATGTTCCATAGACAGTACTATTTCAAAAATCACAACTTCAATTTGCCACGCCCCCCCCAGATGATACCAATAAGTGAAATTTCTGGTCTTGGCCCATAAACTAAAACGTCCATGCTGCATTGACCTGTTTGGAGATCGCCAATTATTGCGCATGTACGCACATGAAATTGTGGGAAGCTTGCGTTTAAAATGAAATGTAAATGTAAACAGAAGAATGCATAGCAACAGTTGTTTGTTTGCAATATGATTGGACTGCCGATTATTTAAAGTATTTATGTATTGCCTGTGTTATACCAAATTCACTTTACCTATAGGCATCACAGTTGTTCTAGTCACTGATTGGTTAAATTGTATTTCGCGCTGTGCAGATGAACACAATTTTACCAGGATACTTTGCGTAGTGCCGAAATGAACCGATCTGTGAACAGGGCAATGTTTACATATTGTATTAAATACTTAATAGAAAGTAATTGTTTCCGCACATTTGCACTAGAAAATTATCTGTAAGGTATTTGCTAGTTATGTATCCTTAACGTATGGAGACGACTCGAAGAGTTTCTCGGAATGTCGATGTCGCTCGGAGTTTACGTCGGGTTTTGTTTGTAGCCTGAAAGCCACTCGATCATGACGGCTTTCTGAGCAACAATCAAAAACCGAATAAACACATTTCGGCCTGCGTCTGTTTTCGACTTTATTAAGTTTTCTTCATCTTCTTCCGTCTTACACCATGCCACGCCATCGCATATTCCAGACGAGTTTAGTTCTAACGTACTTTTAAAAACACACACACAAACACACAAATACACACAAACACACACAAACACAAACAAACACGCACTACACGCACGTACACGCACGTACACGCACGTACACATATACACACAAGACTCGTTTGGTGTTGATATCACGGTGTTGACGCATGTGACCACACGGCGACTGAGACAATGTTGGTGATCAAGTCTTAGACGCCACATGTCAGGTTTCACCGGATGTCTCTCCCCCACTGACAACTCTTGTTAAGTTTCTCTCCCCCACTGACAACTCTTGATAAGTTTCTCTCCCCCACTGACAACTCTTGTTAAGTTTCTCTTCCCCACTGACAACTCGTGTTAGGTTTCTCTCCCCCACTGACAAGCTCTTGTAAGGTTTCTCTTGGCCCAACGACAACTTTTGATTATGTTCCTCTCATAAAATTGATCTAAACCTAATATATATATATCAACTTTGTTTATCCATCTGAAGGTCAGACCTGAGGTGTAAGATCTACAGGTGAAGAGGTCAGACTTATTGTGTAAGAAATTCAGCGGAGGAGGTCAGACCTGAGGTGCAAGATGTGCAGGAGAGGAGGTCACACCTGTTTTGTAAGACATACAGAGGAGGAGGTCAGACTTGAGGTGTAATATGTATAGGGGAGGAGGTCAGACCTGAGGTGTAATATGTACATTGGAGGAGGTCAGAGATGTTGTGTAAGACATGCAGGGGAGGAGGTCAGACCTGAGGTGTGAGATGTAAAGGGCAGGAGGTCAGAGAGAGAGAGAGAGGGGGAGAGAGAGAGAGAGAGAGAGAGAGAGAGAGAAAGAGAGAGAGAGAGAGAGAAAGCGTGATATACATTTAGATGACGGCGAAATGAATCAATAGGGAGTAAGTTCCACAAAGTTGGTGCAGCAATATAAAAGGCTCGAGTTCCAACATTCGTCTTAACTATGGACATAAAAAGTAGATCAGGGTCTGCCGACCGAAGCTGTTTAGGGTTCTTTGCTGGAGTAAGCAGAGAATGTAGGTATGCATGTTGTTTGGAAGATAGGGCTTGACAAATAATTATACAGATCTTAAAACCAATGTGATGTCGCACAGGTAGAGGAAGCAGTAATTTTAGAAGTGGCACTGAACGATAAAAACGAGGAGATCGTGTAACAACCCTTGCCAAAAAATGTTGGACAAATTAAGTTTTGTAATGTCCTTGTTAGATCATCAGGACTAGTTTGCCCAATTCATAGATCATAATAGGATGGACTTTACATCTTATATCCGGTTTATAGGTCGATTTTGTCCCACATATTTGTGGAGAACGAATTTTATTATGACTAAATAAAACTACTTAGATTTCAAAATGGCAGTCACATTAAACTTCAAGCTCTTCTTCATATATGTTGTTCTACACCTTATAAAAGGTTTATTTTGTGACTGAACACACATAATTGATAACATGGAAGTTGATTTTGACAATATAACGTTGCTTTATTATCGCTATCTTGGACTTAGAGATGGCCGCTATTTTGAAATTGCATTATATATGTGTGTGTGTGTGTGTGTGTGTGTGTGTGTGTGTGTGTGTGTGTGTGTGTGTGTGTGTGTGTGTGTGTGTGTGTGCCATATTTAACTTTTATTTGATTACCAACACTAGTCACAACATTTTATAACTAATCTTTCTTCTGAGTCACACAGAATTTATTTTTTATGACTACCCAACTGTATATAATGATGTCATGTGTCTAGTGGTTTATTAAAAGTAAATATTTAATTTAACTATTAGGTTAACCTGAGTTGTATAACAACATGCAAAGCCTTGGACAAATTGTTATTTGTATGCAAAGTTCTGTTAAAGTGCCACCTGTATAGTTACATTGTAACAACCTTTATTCTCAATTGCCTAATCTCCAACATCTATCACAACAGTGCTGGTGCTGCAACAGCCCTTGTTTCTTTATCACTTGCATAAGTCTGTGCACTCCAGATGATGACTCGTGCAGATCTCCGAACGTAAAGCACAGTTGCATTAACAGTGTCACAGCTGTCTCTGGGGTAGCTCTCATCTTAGGATTGTGACATGTCATATCTATGTTTAAAATGTAATCGGGCTAACAGAGGTGTTACTAGAGCAGACAAACTACAAAATAGCCATGTCAAAGAGGTGATATTCAGCCTTCAACCAGTCTCAGATGTCACCAAACATAGAAGACTCCGGTGGTTTGGACATGTCTGCGTATACCATATGGAAAGCTCATAAAATAGCTTTCAAGAAAGACTTTAAAAGAGGAAGAGGAATGCCACGAAAGGGGTGGAGTGACCAAGTTAGACAGGACACTGAACTCCTGCTTTTAACAGCAGAACGGTGTGCTCTAGACAGGACGAAATGGAGGGGTGTGACATCCAGGAGGATAGCGAGGGGTCAAAATGGCCTATGCAATTAAATCAAGTAAGTAAAAATGTAATCGATACGGGCTACGGGATAAAAGTTGTCATTGTATGGATACGATGTGCCAGACCCGCCCAGCCTGAACCAGGCAGAATGGATTGATGAGTTGTCTCATTTGAAGGCCTACATCTGATACATTTCCATGAATTTGTATTTTTTTAGTTTAAAGTTATGAAAATAAGATTCTGGGTGTCTACATCGTTGTCTAGTTCAAGCAAATCTAAGAGTTTACTAATCACTACTAAAAACAATGTTGTGATTATAACCTCATAATGAAAACCTTACCATCTAGTAAACAAACTTCGCAAATGTGATAATTACACATTAAAGGATAAAGGTAAAGGGAAAGGTAAAGATAGCGCAGTATCCAGTCTTCAGGACTACTCAAAGCGTTTTACACTTACACCAGGGTATGATGTGTTTGCTCAACGAACACGCCATATCCTGGTGTGTTCTTACTTAATGTTTTATGATATTGTATTGGCTTGAGAGATTGAAAGACGTAGATGATGTCTATACGACTGTGTGCGTATACTTACCATCTCATTAACGCCCACATAACAGAAAATGTCGTTTTCTTTTCAAAGCACCCTTGTCACAAGCGGTGGTTTCGCGCGTAGCCCGGTAGCAGTGGTGACAATTCCGATACGGGTGAGAATTCTCATTGTCGGTCGGCACCTCAACGATGTGATTTATTTAGGTAGCGTCGAGGTCAAACACAAATAGGCGGGCGTCACACGTTTGTTAGTGCTTGCACCGATCAAGAAATGCGACCGGATCTCCATACGTCCAGGGCGAATGGTGAATGCTAAGCATGTACCATTAATATGGAATGAAGACAGACATTAAGCCTATGTCTGACATACACAAGTTGTTGTTACGTCGACACTTTGATTTGACTTTCGCTGGAGAACATCTTCTAACAGATACGTCCGACCAGTTATCTGGCAACATGTGCTGGAAGTCGATTGTCATGGAAATGCAACTCGTTGAATTCTTCGGCCAGTCTGTCCCCTCAATCGCTCTGGCGACAAAGGGCTTGGCCGCCTACTTGCTTTGTGATTGACCGATATAAATTAATGATTATCGTTGCAACAGCTGGGTCTCTGTCGATGGCGCCAAAACGACAGGTTGCGTACAATAATACATTCACAGTAGAGGGTATTACTCTTTAGAAGGAAATGTGTTAAAACAGCTTTGCGGTTTTCACAAGACTCAGACCACAAGCTACACCCTGTTTTGGTATCAGGCAGATGTTATGCATAGAGAGACTACAGCCTGAATTCAGTACCTGTATCCATAAATACGTATGCCTCTGGGACTATTAAGTAGGCCTACTTTTGACAATTATTGCGACATCATTGAACTATTCAGGGTCTACACGCATAATTATGTCAAACAACTGCCACTGGATTTATTGGAACAGTTGTTTTATAATCGCAGTCAACGTTTATGATATCGTCGATTGAAAAATAATTATTATTATTCTTGGTAGATAAGCTACATCCATGTTTGTCGAGTTGCTTCGTTGTGGCCGCTATACCTTTATTTCTATCGCAACCATGAGTGGTATAGTCTCAGCAAACACTCTCACGTATTATACCTCACGTAGGTATACGTGCACTTACGGACACATGTGCGCATACGCACACTAACACATAAACACACACACGCTCTCACAAGCACCCACACACACACACACACACACACACATACACACACACACACACACACACACACACACACACACACACACACACACACACACACACACACACACACACACACAAGCACACGCACACCGAGATTGGTCTTCGTATTGATTGGTTTGTGCTTACCTTGAAGCCGTGCACCTTTGATGCGTACTTTCTCTGTGTCGGAGCTGTCAATGCCACTGCCGCATATATAGTGACACGATAAATCAATGAGGACCCGGCGAATGTGACAGCTGACGAGGCTCGACGGCGTGGCAGCGGCACCAGCTGCCAGTGCCACCGTTGGCTAGTTCTCACCGCAAGGCTCCCAGTCGACAGAATCAACAACGGCAGTGTCACACACGAGACAGTGGAATAAGCACATTGATGGGAAGAAGGATGCACTAACGAAGTACACATAAGATCAATGATAAAATGATAGTGCGTCCGCATGCACGCACACATGCACGCACACATGCACGCCCGCACACACGTTCGTCTAACTTCATTTTCGAGTTTCGTAAATATTGAACAAAACTCACACATCCGCCCATTTTGTCGTTGGGTATATATAGTGTAGTCTAGGCAAAATGTGTTTGGATATATAAGTATGATAGGCACGGTATGTATAGGATTCACATAGGGGTGTAACAATACATCGAACTATCGATGCATGGCGATAATCGATGTCGCGATGCAATACTATCGATAGTAAATTTAAGTATCGATAGTTATCGGCAATAGCACAGTGAGCAGTCATAGTTACCATAGTTGGCCAACACATCAGCAGCTTTGTTTGTGTCGCTGTAATACTATTCGCAGACGTGATTTGTCAACTTTATTGCGCAATGTTCACATATTTACCGAGTCCAGCGACCCAACGTCAACAATTGTCGATCAAATCAGAATCACTCACGGATCGTCATTATGAAGTGACTGACTCCAACCCTGAGCGATGGCGCCACCCGTCAATTTTGACTGGTTCCATGCAATACGTAGTTTAATCCATATCAAGTAAACTTGGAACATAAGCATATCTTGTTTCTATTATACTATCACATTAGTATCATGATAGTCATGACACTGCCACGATACCATCGCAGAAATAAAACTATCCCCGAGAGTCACCCCTAAATTCGGGGTCATTGGTATATATTTGAAAGACGCTGTGACATGCCAAATACGGTGGCTGCTGTGTAGCTCGCAGCTCGATATGCATGCGTGAATAGTTAAGGGGAAGCAAAGTGCATTATATTATATTTATTAATGACACAGCTAAAATGACACAGCTATCACAATAATCCGGCAACAGCTGCCTGCATTAAGCCTGTTTTTTAATTGTGAATAACGAAATCCCCAGCGTACAGACGAATTTCGAAAAATCATACATACCTCTTACATGCAAAACTGAAGGAGATAAGTTCCATTTTAAAACTGTGACCCCCAAGATCCCCACCCCGGACGAATTTCAAAATAAATCTAAATAATACGAACCACCCAAATGGGGCCGCTAGATAGCACACAAAATGTCAGCCCCTTACACGCAAAACTGACGGAGATAATTGCCATTTAAAAAATGTGACCCCCAAGATCCCCACCCCGCTCGAATTTTAAAAAGATCTAAATATACGACTCACTCCAATGGGCCCGCTAGATCACATAAAACATGTTAGCTCCATACATGCAAAACTACTGGAGGTATGGGTCCACACACACACACACACACACACACACACACACACACACACACACACACACACACACACACACACACACACACACACACACACACACACACACACACACACACACACACACACACACACACACACACACACACACACACACACACACACACACACACACACACACACACACACACACACACACACACACACACTCACACACACACACACACACACACACAAGCAGATGGCTAGTGAACCGTATTGTTTTATAATATATATTTCACTAGAGATTTAATCCTGATACGGTAACATATCTATTTTTTATTCAGAGCTATTTTGAAACTCTCAGTGAATGCAAATATTGAAATTCTGGCCAAAATAGAACCCACCCACCAGGACTGGGCAGTGGTACTTTACTTTGAAATATGATATCGTTAAGTACAAGTGCATGTATTTTTTTGACAAAGTACTTATGTGCGCCATGGTTTGGGGAAAAGTATTTGGGGAAAAGTACTTAAATACATTACTAGTACATCCAAAAGTACTTATAATAATAATAAGTTTATTTTCTGTGGCAGCCATAGAGGCTGAAAAGTACAATAGGTACATTAAAATTAATAAAACAATTAAATAAAGTAGATTAATAAAACACTAAATGGAATATACAACCTAAATAAGTTAAATTACAACTAATTGAAATGTATAATTTACTAAATAAGTAAATAGAATAAATAACTAAAACAAGATTCACTGTCAATTGCGAGTAAATCGTAGGAAATAAAATGTCCGGTTACTGCCAGTGATACAGTCCATAAGTTATGAGTTCTTAAAGCATTCGGTCCTACACCGAGGAGCACTGTACACACGTGCGTTTCGGATTGCGTATGGAGGTGTCCGGGAGGGAGGCAGTAGATAGTGCAGTTTGTGGTTAGGTTGTTGTATGTTCGTGAATAGAGTTCTGCACAACGTCTCCCTCCGGTCTGCCAGCGTTGGTAGTCTCGCTGTGGCGATGGCTTCATGGTAACACACGTCGTGGAATATTATCCGCATAGCTCGTCTCTGGATACTTTCCAGCTGCTTGGTTTGCTTTTTCGTTAAACTCGTATGCCACACCTGGCAGGCATACTCAAGGACCGATCGAATTAGTGTTGTATATATCTTGACGAGATGATGGGGGTCGACTCCTGCTCGCTGGAGTAGAATTAGGAAATAATTGTTTATAGTCTTTGCGACGCTTTAGCAGTGATTTCGTCGATGTGAAGTTGCCACGTAAGATCATGTGAAAGTGTGACACCTAGTAGGCGAGTGCAGTTTACTTGTTCTGTCTGTCTGTCGTTGATCATTATCGGCTGGATGTCTGGCGTTTTGTTCTTGAAAAATATGCACATTTCATTCGTTTTGCCGTAGTTCAATGCCATTTTGTTGGTGGCAGTCCACTGTGCTACTTCGTCTCCGCTGTTTGGAGCGAGCTATCGAGGCCTGAGGGTGAACATTATTCCCATATTGTGCAATCATCTACATATTTGACATGTTCACAAGCTGAAGTCAACGAGTAGTACCCGGATCATGGTTCCGGTGGAATCGAGCGCTGATTTCCACCTGTGCACTAGCTCGATTAGTGCGTCCACTGTGGACGTACCCTTTACTGAATCATATTGTTGAAGGTCAATTTGGTCTCCAGCGATGGCCGTTATCCAGCCACAAATGAATTGCTCCAGGCACTTGGACAATGCCGGCGTGAGTGATATTGGGCGCAGGTCTTTATGGACGAGCTTCGGCGGTCGTACTTTGGGTATAGGTGTGATGTCGGCGCATTTCCAAAGCAGTGGTACAGTTCCTTCCCGCAGGCTGCTGTTAAAAATCGCGCGCACGGGGGAGCAAGTATGGTGGCGTAGTCGTGTAGATTCCAGTTAGGTATTTCGTCGGGGCCGACAGCTTTGTCTGTTCTAATCCGTGATAGAGAATTGGCTACTTCTGCGACACTGATGATGTAGGTATCTGAGATGGTAGTATCAGCTCCTACCGGAAGGAATGTATCGTCCGGTGACAACGAAGTTAGATCGTTCGTCACAGATTGGAAGAAATCGCACACGTCGTTGGCGAGAACGTCTAAATTTCCGCAGCAATGCTCGTTAGCGAGTCCCTGCAGATTGTCGCGGTTTACTTTGACACCAGCAATGTCTTTAACATTGCTCCACCATCGTTTCGGGTGATCTTTCTGGTATTCCCTCAGCATCTATCTCGAGACCAACACTTGCTATGCATCCTCCTGGATCCTCTGGAGTCTCTTTGGTTGGTATTGGCACATTGTATGCGTTGACTACAAAATGGAATGCCACATTAGCAGTCGCATATGGCTCACAGTCGTCTGAGGATCATGCATTAGAGAACACTGTCACGGCAGAGACCGGATAATTGTCAATTAACAATTTGAACCCCCTGGTGTAAAATGTACCTTATATATATATATATATATATATAGGGCTTATCCTCCAGAATCACCACAATTGTTCACATCGTTCCAAAAAAAAAATTTGGAACAGCGTTAGATATGGCCATAAACTTTCATATTTTCGTAGGAGCCAAAATGGGCTCCTGCTGTGGCAGCGATATTGCACAAATCCAAGGTGGCCGCCACCAGGAGCCAGGTTGTGCAATAACTTGAGAACCAATAATAGAAGAACCATCAATGAAACCACGTTTCATGGGTTTTCGAGTATGGAGAATCTATTTTCAGTGTTATTTTTATGATCCCAGGTCGATGTTACGAGATACGGTCACATTCAAGGTCATCTTGGCTCAGAATATATCTTTGTTGTACACAGGATCACTGTATACAGCGAAATGTTCCAAGCATGTTATCAAAACTTTATTATGATGTCAATGGCCATGTCAATGTATTGCAATAATAAAGTTAATATATGTTTTGACAATTAAAGACCCTAGTGGAAAATGTACCTTAGTCACATTTCGGCGGAAACTGAGTTAGGCATGCCATCTTGCAGTGCTACTTATACTGCATCCATTGATGTACTCATTGGTCATGGCAGATGTTTTGAGCTATTGGATGTGCCGCTTTGTGCGCTCTCTGAGAGAAGGTGACATCCTTCTCTCCGTCCAAGTGTGCGATGAGCTTTGTGCGTGGTTCTTTGTCCTGGACCACTACCGATTCACGTCAGAAACATGGTCAAGCTCCCTGCGAAACATTCAGTGGTGTATGCGGAATACCTCAAAGGAAACTTCACGGTTCACAAATACGAGCACAAGTTCAGTCTCATAATAAAAGATCAATCCTACAAGCAGATGAATGAAATACTCCAAGCCAATAATGACCTATATGATCACACCGACACCATAGCATTGTACATGTTGGCTGGTCCAGATTGCGTCAGAATGATTGAAGAGTTCGAGAATGTTCACAAACTTATGGCAGCAACATATATTCACCAAGAAAAGGCACGTACCCGGCAATCTAGGTTTCTGAGAGACATGCAGTCTTTTATGAAGGTGGTGAGCATATACGCAGTAGCACAATGTTTCTGGATGCGATAAAAACGATAGTTATTACCAGTGGCGCGGGAACGAAATAATTCACATTGCGGGGGGCTACCGGAACTTAAACACCACTGACAAAATTTCGCCACCGCCCGCCGCATATCTTCACATTTTCCTTCACCTTGTGGCTGTCTCCGTTGGCTCGACTGTGACATCGGAAGACGGGTGAGGGTGCTGTTGGAAAAACGTATCGCCGCCGCGCCGCCTATTTCTGGGGGGGGGGGGCAGAAAACCGCCTGCCCATTAATCGTCTCATAACAGTTTTATTTCTACCCGCCATTGACGCTCGCCACAAAAACAAACATTCACGCTCACATTTAATGGGGGCAGAACCAATCCCCCCCGGAGAAATCCCAGGGCGGGCAGCTGCTCCCATGTCCCCCTGTTCCCGTGCCTATGATTATTACACAACTTGTTCAACAACATATTAGAGACGTTACCATGTTCTGTAGAATTGAAATTCTGCCACCTGCATGTTGAAGATGCAGTATTATGTTGCCTGTCCGCTCAGCTTTGAGAAACCTTCGCAGAATGTCCATCATGTTCAGATATTGTATCAGAGTATCGCTGTCCGCGTAGTATTGGTCTTATTCAGTTTGTTTTGGATCGTAGCGGAGTCGGCAAATAGTCCAAAATTTGTTGAGCAAATCAGTGCAAAATATGTTTTAAATGTTGGGCAACTGTCCAGTCTGCCGTCCTCTAAATGCGGCCGTGTTTGATAGTAGAGATATGGAACAAACTGATATTTAGGAGCCATAATCTCATTCTATATATTTGAAACCACTCATATATGTTATCTGACAGCAAAGCTGTTGCAAACTATTGTCTGGTCACTGGTGGCGATATTGGTTTCATGCAAATTATACATATTTCCCCAGTAGGGATTTCTTAGGACTTTAGTATAGTGTTTTGTAGTGTGGTGGTGACACGGGTCTGGGTGATGTGTCTAGAGGATCCCTAATTCAAATGTGTCTTCATCTATTCAAAGATATGAGACAATACTAAATAAGATTCAGCACTCAAACCATCAGGTTATAATTGGCACTGATCAACATTTTGACTACCTAAAACTGGACTCATATAAACCTTCATCCGACTTACTATACTTACACCTAGCTGCTAACACCATTCCAACAATTACCAAACCAACGCGTATCACCCATACATCCGCTACCCTTATTGATAACATATATGTACGACATACAACTCCATTTGTTCATTCTGGCATATTATATAGTGATATATCTGACCACCTGACCATATTATGTTTAATTGGTAAGCAGACGCCTTGTAAAAAATCAAATGAGCCGTTAATATTCAAACATAGACCTATGTCTGACAAATCCATTGGTCATATAACATCTACATTACGCGAACTTGATTGGACGTATTTACACCAGTTAGATACAGATAATGCGTTCAGGGAATTTACTAACAAACTTAACTATGTTATTCAAACATTCGCGCCGGAGAAACTTCCTAAAGTTAATCCCAAATACGTAATACGGAATGAGTGGATGACTAAAGGTATGTTAAAATCGTCAGTAACATCAAACAAACTCTAGAAAATGTATCGGCAAATCTAAGACATATTCTACTTATATCCGTTATGTATATTATATAATATGTATAATAAACTGAAACAAATTGCCAAAACAACATAACATGCGAATGAGTTAAAAACAAAAGAAAGACTCTAAAAAAAACTTGGAAATTACTTAGAACCATGATTGGGAAAAACAACGATAAATCAGGCATTTCGTCACACTTTAAATATAAATACGATATAATTAAGGACCCTCATCAAATTTCGAATATATTCTGTAATGTTTTTACTAATGTTGGTTCAAACCACGCAAATGCAATCCCTCAACCTCAAGAGCAATTTACTAAATATCTTCAGAATTGTCCTAAACAAAATCCAGGAAGTCTCTTCATGAGTCCGACCGATGTAAATGAAATCAGGCAAATTATAATGTCTCTCCAACCTAAGACCAGTTCTGGATATGACAATTTTAGTCCTCGTCTCATGAAATTATTTGGTGAGCAAATAGCCTTACCAATAACTATTTTAATAAATAAATCAATAGGAGAGGGAATAGTGCCAGACGAAATAAAAATAGCAAACATTATACCTGTTTATAAGTCTAAAGCTACTGATGACTTTTCTAATTATACACCAATATCTTTGTTACCTTCAATTTCTAAAATATTGGGAAAAGTTGTACATAGAAGAACTTATGATTTTATACAGAAAAACAATATATTGAACAATAACCAATATGGTTTTCGTGAGAAACATTCAACAACCAATGCTATTACCGTTTTTACTAGTGACGTCATTAATGCACTAGAAAAAAAGGACTCGGTCCTTGCTGTTTTTCTGGATCTAAGTAAAACATTTGATACTATCAACCACCAAATCCTATTACACAAACTTGAAATTTACGGTATAAGGGGTACTCCACTGATATGGTTTAAGAGTTACCTTTCAAACAGGAAACAGTATGTTAAGTATAGTTCTAGTGATTCACTTCAGCAGGATGTCACACACGGTGTCCCACAGGTCCGCTTTTGTTTATATTATATATTAATGACCTTCCATTCTGTGTAAATATGTGCAAAACAATTTTGTTTGCTGATGACACTACTATATACAAAACTGGAAAACAAATTAATGAAATATATAAAGATATGAATAACGAACTTGAAATATTAGCTGACTGGTTTCGTGCCAATAAACTATCTTTAAACATTTCTAAGACAAAATGCATGTTATTTTCTAGATCTAGTCCTGCTCAGAACGAAGAATTATTATTAGCGATAGCTAATAACATAATTCAGCGAACAAAATGTATAACATTTCTAGGCCTTCATATAGACGACAGACTTGATTGGCATGAACATATAAATGCATGCAAAAACAAGCTAACTAGTGCTTTATACATAATTAATAAAGTTAACCGCTACCTTCCAGTAGCTGCACTTAAAACAATTTATTACACTTTAGTTTACCCCTACTTGACAAACGGAATCATTTTGTGGGGATCCACATACAAAATACATATCGAAAAAGTATTCATTATGCAAAAAAAAGTTCGTTCCATTCTTAAAACAAACTATTGGGAACATTCACATCCTCTCTTTACATGTTTAAATGTCATAAAATTGCATGATATTTATGAAATTGAAGTTGTAAAATGTATGTATAATTATGTCCACTGTAGTCTGCCACATTCATTATCGGATATTTTTACATTACCTATGACATTCACTTTTACAAAACAAGACAAACATGTAATACACGTCCTATTATCAGTTCTACTCAAAGATCTTCGAACAGTTTGCTAGGTAAAGGTCCGATGATCTGGAATACAATTCCAACTGTTATACAAAATAAACCCAATTTAAATAGTTTTGTATTATCATTAAAGGCAAATGTTGTAAGGGGGTATGGTGTTCTAGTTTAATTTCATTCCACCCCGAAACGTCTGACATATGTGTTTGATATAATGTTATTCTACTTAGGTGTTATACCACTGCTGAAGCTTGGCATAGCCACATGTTTTTTTCCGCAAAACTACTTATGTGAACATTTATCATCTAATATTAATGTTATTAAATTTACATATATGTTCTATTGGTTATAGCAACGTAACCAACACACTACACGTGAAATCATTGTTAACGGCGACTAGTTTACGTAATCATTAGCATCTTATATTGGAATAATTAAAACAAACTGGTTACAGCCTTAATTGGCTCCGCTGTCAACCTGGAATTGTATATCATTTTGTCAATTGTTTTACGGATTGTTTATATTTGTATGTATGATTTATACAATTCCAAATAAAACCTACTACTACTACTTTCTTTTAGCTACGACCGCCAGCTAGCCCCCTCACAGGGGTAAAAAAAGGACATGAGTGCATAAGTCTCCCATACTGGTACATAACTTCTCCACAAACAAGACTCTAGCATGACCTCCAGTGTGGTACATTACGGTATCTGGGCACCTTACGGCCGTAGGCGAGTATGCTAGAGATCTAGGAGAATGACTTTGATTTCAAACCTGGGTAGGCCCGACTAATTAGCCTATGCAAGCAGTGGGTCTAGGAGAAGGAAAACTCTGATTTCAAACCAAGAGACTTTTTCCTCATACAGTCTCTGAAATAAATGTAAAGAGGTTGGGCGTCAGGTCAGCGACCTGTCCCGGTGAAAAAGATATGCTACGAAAACAGTTCAAAGCACACAAACGGATCCTCCGCAGATAAGACGACGGTCGTCTTCTACAGGAGACACGATGACAGATACATATGAAAGACGTCCAACGCAAGTTGGTGCCCCGAAGACCAGAGTTCTCTCGGCAAAGAGTAAGACCTGTATGAAATGTCCTAACATTAGGTAAGAGTTCAAAGCTCGCACAGTTGATTAAAAAGATGGAAAATTACAAGATCAACATACCAGGTATCAACGAAGTTCGCTGGACTGACTCAAGAAAATTCAAATCAGGGAACAAGACCATCCTGTTCTCTGGAAGACAATACGATATCCATCGTGGTGGTGTCACCATCGTCCTTGACAAAGACGCAAGCTGTGCGCTTACAGAGTGGACCTCAGTGAATGAACGATTACTTACGGCAAGATTTGTAACATCACATGCGAAGGTCACCATCATCCAGTGCTATGCACCTCCCAACAACCACGATGACTATGAAAAGAACAACTGCAAGACCTGGTAGGCAAGAGTCCACATCACGACACAACCATTGTTATGGGAGACATGAACACCCAGATTGGTGGTTTTCAACATGTCATAGGATCACATGCATTTGGGAGACGTACAGAAAACGGCAACCTCTTTATACAATTCTGTGCAATTAACAACTTGATGATCGGATCCACTCTCTTTGAGCACAAAGACTTTCACAAAATAACATGGTTCTCAAACGACTACAAGACCTACACACAGATCGACCATTTTGCTATTGGACCAGGCCGGTGGACTTGCATGTCTGCAGGATGTCCGAGTGTACCGTGGAACACACATCTGTAGTGACCATCACTTGGTTATTGCGAAGATCAAGATCAAATCGAGGAAACAAAAGAAGAAGTCAAACACAACTAAGAGATCCGACATGAACAAGCTCCAGAACCCTGTAACCAACTGCGAATTCCAAGTAGTCCTGAGAAATCTTTTGATGCCCTTGGAGATCCTACACCAAGCTCAGTGGAATGGTGGGAGAAGATGAAAGATACGATGATGGTAGCGGGCAAAAACATTCTTGGATACCAGAAATTTCTGAAGGAGTCTTGGATCAGCGATCAAACATGGGGATAGGTTGCAGAGAGGATATTCCTGCAACAGATATGACAAAATAAGGCCAAGAGCACAGCTTGCTACCGAGCCTATATTAAGAAGGACGGAGAAGTGAAGCGCAGCGCTCAAAAGGACAAACGCGAATGGTTTGACATACAGGCAAAGGAGGCAGAGAATGCAGCTGCCCAAAATTACATGAGACAGGTCTACCGCATTGCCAAGAAAATGACTGGCAGCACGGAGGCAACGTCTGGACCAATCAAAGCCAAGGATGGATCTCTACTACCGAAAGGAGAGGAACAATTGGACAGATGGGCAGTACACTTTCAAGAGGTTCTCAATAGACATGCACCTAACACACCAGCCCACTTTGAAAACCCACAGACCGTGCTCCCAATAAACACACAAGAGTTCACGGAGGATGAAGTAAGGAAGGCCATTGCGACACTTAAGATAAACAAGTCACCTGGCATGGACGGAATCACAGCTGAAATGATAAAAGGGGGTGTTGAAACAATTGCACAATGGATGTGCGGACAGTGAAACCAGATCTGGGACTCTGGCACCGTTTATGCGGACTGGGAAGATAGTGTTGTTGTTTGTATCCCCAAAAAGGAAATTTAACTGAATGTGACAACTGGAGAGGTTTGACATTGCTGTCAATACCAGGGAAAGTGTATTGTCAGATGATATTGGACCGAATGCGAGATATGGTAAATGGCAAACTGGTGGAATTTCGCCGGGGCGAGGGCAGACATATGGTTCTGCTCCCATTAAATGTCAGCGTGAATGTTTTTTTGTGACGAGCGTCAATGGCGGGTGGATATCTAAATTTTATGAGACGATTAATGTGTATCTTTGTCGACTGTGAAAGGTGTGTGCATTTGGAGAGAAGACATATGGTTTTCCCCAGTAATAGGTGGCGCATTGGCGAACATTTCCAAGAACACCCCCCCCCCGCTCGTCTTTCGATGTCACAGCCGGGCCAACTGAGGCAGCCACAAGGTGAAGGAAGATATGAAGATATGCGGCGATCTGGGGCGAAAATTCGTCAGTGTTGCTGAAGCTCCGGTAGCCCCCCAATATGAATTTCGTTCCCGCGCCACTGCATCCACGTGGAAAGTCTTAATCACATACGGAATCCCACGAAAAATTGTATTAGCAACTGAGAAGATATATGAAAACTCGAGATGCTGTGTAAAGCAGAAGATGGCTACATCGACTGGTTCGATGTGGTGACAGGTGTCAGACAAGGTTACATTACCCCCTTCTCTTTGCCGTGGTCATGCTGCTGGCAACCAGAGTCAATGAAGGGATTGTGTGGGTTAAGGAGGAGTGTTTATTATACCTGAACTTTGCTGATGGCGTTGCCGCCCTTTCAGACACCACCCAGGCCAGAGCCTGCAGCGTCTCGTGGAATCAGTCAGCAGATACGCCAATGGTCTGGGACTCGCAATCAGTGAATGGAAAAAAACATGATGGCAAACACCCACAGATGTTTTGATCAATTAGAAAAAAATAGAAATAGTCGAAAACTTCACATACCTTGGCAGCTCCATCAACAACTAAGGAACCACCGATCACGAACTAAACTGCTGAGTGGGGAAAGCGTCATCAGCCCTCAACCAGATGAGGAAAATTTGGAACAACAAGAAATTTACCTTGATATCTAAACACCGCTTCTATAACTCAAACGTTATATCAACCCTCTTTATGGATGCGAATCATGGCTACTAAAAACAAGCCAAGAAAACAAAATTGATGCATTCGACACTAAATGCCTGCGAAAGATCCTAAGCGTTCACTGGAGCGACCATGTGACGAATATAGATGTCCATATACTATAAGGACAACCTATGTCATCATCAACTACATGTAGAAGATTAATGATCTGGCTCGGACATGTTACGAGGCATACACTTACCAAGCCTACCCAACAAGCACTGTGGTGGACACCAGCTGGCCAGAGAAGGAGAGGACGACCAAGAATGAACTGGCGCCAGACAGTTAATCGTGACCTCCAGCTGGTCTACAAACGATGGAGCGACGTCAGAACTCTAGCAAACAACAGATATGAGTGGAGTGCTTTGACTGCCTCATGCGTATACAGATACGGGAGCCGCTAAATCTAAGTAAGTAAGTTTGGCGACCTCATAGAAACACACTGTGTTAAAACAATTATATTAAGTTGAAATATGTTCCAAGGCAAACCTTAGTTTTCATGGACTATTACACATATTTATAGGCTACTACACTTGCCTGCTAATTCATTCTGTGTAAGAGTGGAATCGTAGCCTATCCGAATTGTTTATACAAACCTAATATTCATCCCAACGTTTACCTAATTAACTGTAGTACACGTTGTCACGTATTCGTATACGCTATTTGTTAATACATTGAATTGGACCAAATTAAAATTGACCATAAACACTTAAACGTCTTTATTCTTCCCCGCATCGTACTTACATCGCATTGGGCGATTACAGCTCTAACCGTGTTGGCCTACGCACAGTGAGGCAATGGTACTACTCTAACCGTGTTGGCCTACGCACAGTGAGACAATGGTACTACTCTAACCGTGTTGGCCTACGCACTGTGAGGCACTGGTACTGCTCTAACCATGTTGGCCTACGCACAGTGTGACCCTGGTACTGCTCTAACCACGTTGGTCTATGCACAGTGTGACACTGGTGCTGCTCTAACCATGTTACCTACGCACCATAAAACACTTATATAGCTATAAACATGTTGTCCTACGCACAGTAAGACACTTATATAGCTCTAACCATGTTGGCATAGGCACAGTGAGGCACTGGTATTGCTCTAAACACATTGGCCTACGCACCGTAGGACACTGATATAGCTCTAACCATGTTGGCCTACGCACAGTAATACACTGATATAGCTCTAACCATGTTGGCCTACGCACAGTAATACACTGATATAGCTCTAACCATGTTGGCCTACGCACAGTAATACACTGATATAGCTCTAACCATGTTGGCCTACGCACAGTAATACACTGATATAGCTCTAACCATGTTAACCTACGCACAGTAATACACTGATAAGCTCTAACCATGTTGGCCTATACACAGTGAGGCACTGGTACTGCTATAACCATGTTGGCCTACGCACAGTGAGGCACTGGTACTTCTCTAACCATGCTGGTCTACGCACAGTGAGGCACTGGTACTGCTATGACCATGTTGGCCTACGCACAGTGAGGCACTGGTACTTCTCTAACCATGCTGGTCTACGCACAGTGAGGCCCTGGTACTGCTATGACCATGTTGGCCTACGCACAGTGAGGCACTGGTACTGCTATAACTATGATGGCCTACGCACAGTGAGGCACTGGTACTGCTATAACCATGTTGGCCTACGCACAGTGAGGCACTGGTACTGCTATAATTATGATGGCCTACACACAGTGAGGCACTGGTACTGCTATAACCATGTTGGCCTACGCACAGTGTGACACTGGTACTGCACTAACCATGTTGGCCTACGCACAGTAAGACAGTGATATAGCTCTAACTATGTTGGCCTACGCACAGTACGACACTGATATAGCTCTAACCATGTTGGCCTATACACAGTGAGGCACTGGTACTGCTCTAACCATGCTGGCCTTCGCACAGTGAGGCACTGGTGCTGCTATAACCATGTTGGCCTACGCACAGTGAGGCACTGGCACTGCTCTAACCATGCTTGCCTACGCACCGTAGGACACTGATATAGCTCTAACCATGTTGGCCTACGCACAGTAATACACTGATATAGCTCTAACCATGTTGGCCTACGCACAGTAGTACACTGATATAGCTCTAACCATGTTGGCCTACGCACAGTAATACACTGATGAGCTCTAACCATGTTGGCCTATACACAGTGAGGCACTGGTACTGCTATAACCATGTTGGTCTATGCACAGTGTGACACTGGTACTGCTCTAACCATGTTGGTCTACGCACAGTGTGACACTGGTACTGCTCTAACCATGTTGGCCTACGCACGGTAAGACACTGATATAGCTCTAACTATGTTGGCCTACGCACAGTAAGACAGTGATATAGCTCTAATCAAGTTAGCCTATACACCGTGCTGCACTGATACTGATCTAACCATGTTACATACGCACCGTAAAACACTTATATAGCACTAACCATGTTGGCCTACGCACAGTACGACACTGATATAGCTCTAACCATGTTAGCCTATGCACAGTGAGGCACTGGTATTGCTCTAACCATGTTGGCCTACGCACAGTAAGACACTGATATAGCTCTAACCATGTTGGCCTATGCACAGTAATACACTGATATAGCTCTAACCATGTTGGCCTATGCACAGTAATACACTGATATAGCTCTAACCATGTTGGCCTATGCACAGTGAGGCACTGATATAGTTCTAACCATGTTGGCCTACGCACAGTAACACACTGATATAGCTCTAACCATGTTGGCCTATACACAGTGAGGCACTGGTACTGCACTAGCCATGCTGGCCTTCGCACAGTGAGGCACTGGTACTGCTATAACCATGTTGGCCTACGCACAGTGAGGCACTGGCACTGCTCTAACCGTGCTGGCCTACGCACAGTATGACACTGGTACTGCTCTAACCATGTTGGACTACGCACCATAAGACAATGATATAGCTCTAACCATGTTGGCCTACGCACAGAAAGACAATTGTATAGCTCTAACCATGTTGGCCTATGCACACTGCTGCAATGGTACTGCTCTAAATGAGTTGGCCTACGCACCGTAAGACAGTGATATATCTCTAACCATGTTGGCCTACGCACAGTAATACATACAGATATCCACCAATGTAAATAGCCAGGTACTCATTCATACAGCTGAGTGAACTGAAGCAATGTAGAGTAAACGAACTTGCCCAAGGTTCGACACCGCCGCACGGGATTTGAACCCGCGTTCTCTTAGTCGAAAGTCCAGAGCTCTTACCACTGTGCTACTGTGCTCCACAACTCCATATAGCAGTAGTTCACATGACCAAACGCAACTAAGATAGAGCAGTAGTTCATATTAACAAAACTACAATAAGACCATACAGAACAGTAAAACAAATAAAAGTTTTTTTTCACTTTTTACACAGAGCACTAGCTCACATGGACCAAACTCAACTAATACACATAGAGTAGTAGATCACATGCACAAAACTCAACTAATACACATAGAGTAGTAGCTCACATGGACCAAACACAACTACTACACATAGAGTAGTAGCTCACATGCACTGAACTCAACTAATACACATAGAGTAGTAGCTCACATGTACCAAACACAACTAATACACATCGAGTATTCGCTCACATGCACCGAACTCAACTAATACACATAGAGTAGCAGCTCACATGAACCAAACACAACTAATACACATAGAGTAGTAGCTCACATGCACCGAACTCAACTAATACACATAGAGTAGTAGCTTACATGGACCAACCAAAACTACTACACATAGACCAGTAGCTCACATGGACCAAACACAACTAATACACATAGAGTAGTAGCTCACATGTACCAAACACAACTATTACACATAGACTAGTAGCTCACATGGACCAAGCACAACTAATACACATCGAGTAGTCGCTCATATGGACCAAACACAACAACTACACATAGACTAGTAGCTCACATGGACCAAACACAACAAATACACATAGAGTAGTAGCTCACATGGACCAAACACAACTACTACACATAGACTAGTAGCTCACATGTACCAAACACAACTATTACACATAGACTAGTAGCTCACATGGACCAAGCACAACTAATACACATCGAGTAGTCGCTCATATGGACCAAACACAACAACTACACATAGACTAGTAGCTCACATGGACAAAACACAACTAATACACATAGAGTAGTAGCTCACGGGCACCGAACTCAACTAATACACATAGAGTAGTAGCTCGCATGGACAAAACACAACTAATACACATAGAGTAGTAGCTCACATGGACCAAGCACAACTAATACAAATAGAGTAGTAGCTCACATGCACTGAACTCAACTAATACACATAGAGTAGTAGCTCACATGGACCAAACACAACTACTACACATAGACTAGTAGCTCACATGGACCAAACACAACTACTACACATAGACTAGTAGCTCTCATGGACCAAACACAACTAATATACATATAGAGTAGTAGCTCTAATGAACCAAACACAACTACTACACATAAACTAGTAGCTCACATGAACCAAACACAATCAATACACATAGTGTAGTAGCTCACATGGACCAACCACAACTAGTATACATAGAGTAGTAGTTCACATGGACAAAACACAATTAATACACATAGAGTAGTAGCTCACATGGACCAAACACAACTACTACACATAGACTAGTAGCTCACTTGGACCAAGCACAACTAATATACATAGAGTAGTAGTTCACATGAACCAAACACAACTACTACACATAGTGTAGTAGCTCACATGGACCAAACACAACTAATATACATAGAGTAGTAGTTTACATGGACAAAACACAATTAATACACATAGAGTAGTAGCTCACATGGACCAAACACAACTACTACACATAGACTAGTAGCTCACATGGACCAAGCACAACTAATATACATAGAGTAGTAGCTTACATGGACCAAGCACAACTACTACACATAGACTAGTAGCTCACATGGACCAAACACAACTAATACACATAGACTAGTAGCTCACATGGATCAAACACAACTACTACACATAGACTTGTAGCTCACATGGACCAAACACAACTAATACACGTAGACTAGTAGCTCACATGGACCAACTACATGGACCAACTACTACACATAGTGTAGTAGCTCACATGGACCAAACACACCTAATATACATAGAGTGGTAGCTCACATGGACAAAACACAACTACTACACATAGACTAGTAGCTCACATGGACCAAACACAACTACTACTCATAGACTTGTAGCTCTCATGAACCAAACACAACTACTACACATAGACTAGTAGCTCACATGAACCAAACACAACTACTACACATAGACTTGTAGCTCACATGAACCAAACACAACTAATACACATAGTGTAGTAGCTCACATGGACCAAGCACAACTAATACACATAGAGTAGTAGCTCACGTGGACCAAACTCAACTAATACACAAAGAGTAGTAGCTCACATGGACCAAACACATCTAATATACATAGCGTAGTAGTTCACATGGACAAAATACAACAGTGACGAGTCCTGACGAAATGAGTCGGATGTACAGATTTGTCGAACGTCAAGAAATGCCAAAATGTGTTGCAACCGCAACATTAACGATTGTGCGTTTTTTCAATAAACTTGGTCCTTAATATGTATATTATCGAATTATGTCGTTATTTTTGTTAAATGTGCGTTTATTTGCTGCTTATAGAGTAGTTTTCTGATAGCTGTGTAAAATGTCATGCATGAATCCGCTAAAACAAAGCCAAAAACGCAACACTTGTAACGCAGTTTTTCGCGGAAATTGTGGGCTGTCCCTCAACATTTTGATACCGCCAGAGAGCGCTGGATGACGTCTTTCTAAATATTGTGAGGTCGCCTTGACCTGGTTTGAATTTGGCCAATAGGAGGGCTTGACGTGCGAGCTATGATGTAAACATTCGACGACTTGTTGCTAGCCGCATGACTAATGCTACTGCTGTCATTGGCTGCGTAGCTGCGGCGCATGCGCATTGCGGCTTTCTTTGTCAGTCCCTTTAAAAATGGCGCTCGAGTTAGCGAGGTTGATTAATTGCAATGTGGCGGATTCCGATAGAGAAAAGATCGATAGTTTGTTGGAGGAGTACATGTGTGGCAAGGGTGACGAACCAGACACAGATTCAGAAGTTTGTAATAACAGGTCATCCGACGAGGATGACCATTTTGATGACCGAAGGAACGACTTCGACGATGCCATGGAAGTGGCTGCCGAGTCTGAGGACATAGTTTTTGATTCGGTGGACGAAAATATTATATACAATATGAAATTATTATTTGAATGTCGGCTCACTGTCTGTGGGTCGTTATATTTATATTAACAGTGGCACAAGCCATTGTGACTGTCATGATTGTATTTGGGTGAATGCATGTGCACGTTATCAGGCCATCAAGGGTGAGATCATGACAGATTAATAATTAATTAGATTGTTACTATAACCAAGCCTAATAGACTATGCTGATGCGAGTTTCATTAAACTGGTGTTAGTCAGGGCTTGACATAAAGAATAAATTAAAGTTGTGACTTTCTGTGATATGGAGGAATGATGTCAGACATACTGATACACCACTGGCACTGAGTCAGTGAGTGATAGTAGGATTCGTTTATTAATTTCTTATTATTATTATTAATGTAGCCTAAATTTCCACTTGTGTCTACAATACTGTTTTTGGCGTAACTCTTAAAAAAAACAGATTCTTTACGCATTTCAAAGGGACATAAAATTATATTGCATGGCATGGTAATGTTTTTTTAATGTGCGTCATAACAAGGCATTGGACTATTATGATTGGCCTTTTTATAAATGCATATGAATTTATTTTTGCTGTTTGTGGACGTGCTTGCCATAACTGCTCGCATTTCACAGGAACACCTGCGAGTTGTTGACATGGCCAGGACATTCTACAACGAGATGGTGACAGCTGCCAAGCAGACCTGCAGCGAGCTGAAACTGGTGGAGTTCAGCAGGAGTGCTCCCTGCAGCCGGCAGATCTCGATGCACTACAGTTTCGATTTTGCGCAGCAAGTTCATCTGCCGAGTGACCCTCTCCAGCCAGGCCCCGTGTACTTCCTGGTTCCTAGGAAGTGTGGCATATTTGGGGTCTGCAGTGAAGGGCTCCCGAAGCAGGTGAACTTCCTGATTGATGAGGCCCATCTCATTTCAAAGGGGTCGAACGCTGTTGTGTCCTACCTACACTACTTTTTTGAGTGTTTTAGACTGGGTGAGACCACTGCCGACCTTCACTGGGCAAAACAAGAACCGTTTTGTCCTGTGGTATTGTGCATGGAGGGTCGTCATTGGTCTCCACCAGTCCATCACACTCAACTTTCTAGTTGTGGGACACACAAAGTTTGCCCCTGACGATTGCTTTGGGCTTCTCAAGCGGGCATTCAAACGCCACGCAATATAGTCGCTGACTGAGCTCGAGTCTGTGGTGAATGGGAGCGCCTGTCTGAATTCCACCCAGTTGGTTAGCAAAGAAGACGGCACTTCCCTCGTCCTTGTGGCAGACTGGCAAGCACACCTCAGTCCCCACTTCAAGGCACTGCCAGGCATCAAGGAGTACTTTCATTTCAGGTACATTCAATGCTATCTATTTATTCCAATAGTATCCCCAATATCAGTCGTTTAATAAGAGAAAATTAAAGGAAATAAATGCTATGAATGCTAAATAAAGCTTTACATAAAGAGTTCTCGTCATAGGTGTGTTCATAAGAAAATGTTTGTTTATCGTTACGTTATTTACATGATTACAATAATTGTGTTACTTGACTCATATAATTGTGTTACTTGACCCATGTATGCACGGCTGATACATTGATGTTTTGCATCCATCTTTTTTGTGTTTGTCTAATATAAAACCAAGGAACACATATTTGCCTGTTATAACATTATGCCTGTATGCAATGAAAGATGATCAACAATTAAACTGTGTTAAACACTGTTCACAGGTTTGATGCAGCCAGCCCTGACGTGTTTTTTGTAAAGACAACATGCGGCAGCCCTGAAGAGCGCTTCGAGTTGCTGGTGGGCAGCTATGCCTTGCTGCACCACCAGTCGCCATCAAGCCTCAGTTACGACCGCCAACACTACCCCCACATTCGTCCATTTGTGAAGGACCTGTATAAGGACGTGCTGTGTCCAAGCCCCCCCCCCCGAGAGGTAGGATGCCCCGGTGGCGGGGCCATCTACTGCCCCCGTAGCGGGGCCTTCCACAGCTCCCGATGCTGTCGCATCCATACCACGCAGAGGAAGTGTACGTAGCCGAGGTCGCCGTCTTCACCAGCCCAGGCATCTTAGAACTCGTGGCAGTGCTCACAGGGGACGTGGTAATCCTGGCGGGGGACATGGCAATGCTGGCAGGGGTCGTGGTGGTGCCAGTGTGGGAAAATGAGAATAAACTCACTGACTGGTTTTGTGAGTCATATAAACTTGCAGCAGTTTTCTTTTGCAATTTTATTTTGTTTTTGTTTGTAGCAATGAGCTTCAGTTATTAGAACAGTGTCAGTTTATCAATAAATGCATTTACCCGACAGACCAGACTGTTTTTGTGTATGCTGTAAAATTCGTAAAAACACCACTCCACTAGTATACATGGAAAAGTCTTTTGCTCATAACTTTTTTAATATCCCATACATTTTGTTCATATTTTCAGATACTTAAAATTATATCACTATCTAAGACGGTGCAGAATTTCAAAGAAATCCGTTCATGGTAACTAAGGTACTTTTCAGTAAACGTACCAAAACTTCAAATGGCTTTTTCTCTGTTTGAACATTTCTACCCCATGTGTGTTCATTGTGACATAACTTCACCTAGGATTATGGTATGCCCACAAGATATGTATCATGTTAAAGCTGATTGTATGCTCTTTCCAACGGTATATATAACGCAATATTTTTAAATTTGTACATGTGACTCATTTCGTTAGGACTCGACAAATTGTTTTTATTTTTATTTAAATAAAATAAAATTTATTTTTATTATTAATTTATTTATTTACTGTCTGTCATTGTCTGTTACTACTACACACAGACTAGTAGCTCACATGGACCAAACACAACTACTACTCATAGACTAGTAGCTCTCATGAATCAAGCACAACTACTACACATAGACTAGTAGCTCACATGAACCAAACACAACTACTACACATAGACTTGTAGCTCACATGAACCAAACACAACTAATACACATAGTGTAGTAGCTCACATGGACCAAGCACAACTAATACACATAGAGTAGTAGTTCCCATGGACAAAACACAATTAATTCACACACAGTAGTAGCTCACATCAACCAAACTCAACTAATACACATAGAGTAGTAGTTCACATGGACAAAACACAACTAGTACACATTCAGTAGTAGCTCACACGGACCCAACTCGTGGCACAGAAAACAGAAAACAAGTAAAACTTTGTTTTATGTTTTTACATGGAGCAGTAGCTCACACGAACCAACTCAGCTAAGGTTACATATGGTTGTAGCTCACATAGACTACACTAAACTAGGAACACACAGAGCAGTAATTAACATGGATTTAGATAAACAGTCAATATTTGCTTAAGTTGCGGTTATTCACATGTCTAAAGAATCGGTGACCACATAAGAAGATATGCGCGCACGCATACTGAATGATACAAAAGAACATTGCATACATGACTTATCCGTACATATCGTACAACATACACATTACTGTGTGCGCACATTCGAGGACTTTTGGGCATGTAAGCTCAATTACTTATCTATTTGTGGTTTAATATTTTGTTTGCGATTGAAAATTATTATTTATTGTAAATAATAAAACACTTATATAACCCATATATCAACTGAAATAGTAACACATATCATACATTGTATAATATTTCAACAGTGTTGATAAGAGGGAATAAACAATGTTATTGATGTGAAATAGATTCCGTTGAACTGTGAAAATATGGAATTAAATGTGTTAATGTGAAGTTAGCCCATCATTTAATTACGGGTGTCTTGCCTTCTATTGAGTGGTGTCTGCGAATTACATCAAAATCAATGTCTGGATGAGCTTAAACAAAAGACAAGGCACGCATGTCGAGCATAGAACTCACACTCTGGTTACTTTAAAGCTGATATGTTTATACAATCGGCCACGTGGCATCGACTTACGGATAATTATTAGCGTAGAACCAGATGGCGAGTGAAACAAACAAATTCAACTCGGAGCATAGTCGATATGAACTTTCGTTGTCTTCAGTGTCGAGTGAGCGTGCGACGTGTGAAGTGGTCACATGCCGAGCGATGCCTCACCAGTTGGACGGTGGTCTTCAGCTGGCGCCGGCGGAAGGCGTGCCAGTCGACAGTCTCCTGCAGCTGCTGCTGTAGTTCCACGTCATTCGGGTAGCGATTCAACTGTTGGCGAGATGCACAGCTGCCAGTCATTATTGGGAACGAGTGAAGCAATTATCAGAAAGAGAGAGGGTTGTGAAGGAACTGAACATCTGTAGAAGCAATGCACACAACAAATATTTATTAAAATACATATTTCATATGTATTCGATATAGGCTAACATACTATTTTGTTGTTATTTATATTTGCAAAATCGAATGCGTTTGCTTGTGATGGTGAGGACTGTGCATTTCTTTACAATGAAATTCATCAACCACCTACCAAGAATCTCTACATAATGCTGTCATCTCCAGAGCTTAATGGCACGCTGAATATGTTTTAATTGGCTTTCCAAGGAGGGTCATCCAAATTGTCAGAATATAATTCATATTTTGAGGACATGTACTAGACAAATTTAGGCTTCTGAACCTGAATTTGATACAGGTTTTCTTGAAATCTCTGTCCTGAAATGGATGTTGAATTTAAAGTTTGATGGTTTTTCTGTTGCCCTACGTAGACAAATCAATTTCCCTCAGTAATGTCCACTACTTACACGCCTATGTAAATATATTAGTTTGTCATCATTACAATAAATTGACACGTACAGGCACTGTTAGAAAACAAAAGTTCATTTTATTGTAGTGATTATTTTAATTTTATGTAGGTGATTGAATATTTCAACTGATTTTAGAAATTTCACGTTTTTTCATACACGACTTTCTGTAATTCCCTCTACGTTGTATAAACAAATCGTTAAACAACTTACTTTACCTATTACACGCACACATGCATGTACATTTGGAATCTTCTGCAAACAATGCCACAGTTTTAATGTTCACCATGCCATTTCATTGTAAAAAAAAAAGATGTTGTACGTAGACAACATGGACTAAGAAAATGTATTCAAAAATTCAAGAATGGGTCAAATAAAATATAAATCCTTTATTTTTTATCATGATTGGCACATACTGAGATCACTGATTTCTTAATGACGACGTTTCTTTTCAAATATAATTAAAACACACTATCAGTAAATTATCATTAATAAAATAATTTGGTACTGACCTTAATCGATTGTATCATGCATTAATACAAAACAATTATAATCTGAACAAATCACAACAATACAAACGGAACAAATCACAGTGTAATAGTACTTTTTTGCGGCCTGATTTCTACTTGTTTAACCAAAATTACAAGGACATATTATGTTTATAGTCCAAGAACCAAGAGACGATCCCAGAACACATTCTACAACCGGTGATATTTTAACAAGAGGGGACTTTCCTGGAGAAAACAGCCGCTGGCTCCTTGGTAGGAATGTACTTTCCAGGCGCATTCGCAACAGCTGCTGATTCATCGACAATAGTGGATAATCCCAGATCATATTCAGCAACCGTTTGTACGTCAACATACTCTGAACAGTAGGCTCTACCTCAACAGACCCTGCAGTACGAACTCCGGTATACACCCAGCAGTCAGTGGGCTGTTGTACAACACCACCGATGTAGCAGCAACGGAAACACGAAATGGTTTTCAACTGAAATTTCTCTTAATATAATGATTTAATTACTTCATAGATATTTAAACGGTTTCTTCATCGTAAAAACTTTGCTCTTCCTGATCGGTGAGCCAACCATCTTCTGGCTGTCACCCAACACCATCACACATCGGTCATCGCATGCTCACGTTCCACGAATTGCCACTTTGCAGCAACGCCATATAGTATACCCCACATTCGTGGATGCATTTAGCCAAGTAGGTAAATGACTGAACAATTGTAGTAATTATTGCCGGACTGTCCGGGATGCAATGTACTTTTTATAAGTGTGGAAATTCAAATTGGAGCAAAGAACACTAGAATTTGACCAGTGAAAACAAATGTGGCAAGATTGTGTATGCAGTTTCTTTTTCCGAAATTCCAAATAAACGCAACGCCCACATGTCTCCGTCTGCATTCCGAAATGTATTACCGTTGGATGAATTTGACTTCATTGTCGTCATGATAAAAAGTGAGATGCTTAGTACTGATAAACTGTGTTATAGTTATCATAAACCAATTGGATGGTAGTTTCATTCTAAATGAATCGTAGAAACATTAAAAACATATCTACCAGAGAAATGTAACTGTATTCATATAAGAAATTAAAATAAAGTGTAAAAATATAAGCGGTGTTGCCTACGTATATATTGACCTAGGTACATATTATTGAGTTTAAAAGCTAATCTTAATATACCAAGATCAACATATTTCAGTCGGGTTCATACAAACAGGTTGCTGACTTCCGATTTTATTTGGTTGAAGTACGCTCCACTTATATATTGTGTACTGATTTCCGTACCGTACGTAGGGCAACATATACGTAGGCAACACCGTTTATATAAGTTTTTTTTGTACGCATGAAATTCTTATACGATTGATATGGAAATTAAGATGAAACGCATATGCATGAATACCTTAGCCGAGACAGACGTGGAAATGTGGCACGTAGATAACTTCATTCTTTTGCCAAAATAATGTTGGACCACGTTGGTGCTGCAGACTTATTCACATAATGTTTTAGGACATTTTTGTCATACCATGACTTTTATATAGTTAATGTAGTTAATTGTTACCCTTATATATGTTTTAGTTCCATAGGCAACACAAACAATTAGACAACAAAATGAAATCCCCATAATAAAAATATATACTTATGATAAAAATATAATTTGTTACCTTAATAAAATACGTAACAGCACAATGAATGAAACAAACGAACTTATTTATCACAATTGTACTTCAAATGTCACATCTGAAACCATGATAACATGATAACAAATAACAAGCAAAAAATTGCAAATTTTTGTTCTTACAAAGTCATATTTCCCTTAATAAGTGTTATGCAACCGCACACTAAAGTAAAAGGGTTCTATATAGTAATGTAGAGGTGATGTAAGCAAAAAAAACAAAAACATGTTCGATTTGGAGAATCGGGCAATACACACACACGCACGCACGCGAGCGCATACGCGCACACACGAATATACATACTCACTCAGAGAGAGAGAGAGAGAGAGAGAGAGAGAGAGAGAGAGAGAGAGAGAGAGAGAGAGAGAGAGAGAGAGAGAGAGAGAGAGAGAGAGAGAGAGAGAGAGACAGAGAGAGAGAGAGAGAGAGAGAGAGAGAGAGAGAGATACAGAGAGAGAGAGAGAGAGAGAGAGAGAGAGAGAGAGAGAGAGAGAGAGAGAGAGAGAGAGAGAGAGAGAGAGAGAGAGAGAGAGAGAGAGAGAGAGAGAGATACAGACAGACAGACAGACAAACAGAGAGAGAGACAGAGAGCAGACAAACAGACAGAGACAGACAGACAGACAAACATACAGACAAACATACAGACAGAAAAGGGAGAGGAGAGAGAGAGAGAGAGAGAGAGAGAGAGAGAGAGAGAGAGAGGGAGAGAGAGGGAGAGAGGGAGAGAGAGAAGGAGAGAAAGAGAGAGAGACGTACATACATACAGACATACAGATATACAGAGACAGAGAGACAGAGAGACAGAGAGACAGAGAGACAGAGAGACAGAGAGACATAGAAACAGAGAGAGCGAGAGAGAGATACAGAGAGAGAAAGATATATATAGACAGAGAGACAGAGAGAGACAGAGAGACAGAGAGACAGAGAGACAAAGAGACAGAGAGACAGAGAGACAGAGAGCAGACAGACAGACAGACAGACAGACAGACAGACAGACAGACAAAACATACAGACAGAACAGGGAGAGATGAGAGAGAAGGATGGGTATATATATATATATATATATAGTGAGAGAGAGAGAGAGGGGAGAGAGAGGGGAGAGAGAGAGATGGGTGAGGCAGTGGCAGAGGCAGAGAGAGGAATGAGCTTGAAGTGAAAGTACTGAGGATTGTTAATGAACAAGAGAGTGACACTGAGAAAAAAGGAGGAATGTGAGTAAACTGAAAATTATAACGTATGCCACTGTGAGAAAGATTAAGGCGTGTGAGGGAACATTATATTACTGTTCAGTCATGAATGGCAAATAAATACAGTGTATTGTATAAAAAGGTCTACATAGTGGGTGAATTATGCCCGTCTTTCACAACAGTACCTTGAATTATCCGTATTTTAATTTCAATCAATGTTGTGGCCGATATACCAAGCCGAGACTCGTCGAACGGAACGTGCACATGCTTCGTGCGGAAGATAACTATAGTTAACTGCTGTTGTGTACATTTGTGTGCTCACTTTGGCATTTTCGAACGGTGACGGAGAGGTTGAATGGTGGAGCAACTAACGAAGCAATCAGTAAATGTTGTGCGCACGAGTGTGCGTGTAGTGTGCACCAGACAAACTGTCCATATTGCTTTTACCTGGCGATACATATTGTTGATGAGTTCCTTGGGGGCGTGTTCCCGGTAGAATTGTTTGTCGATTAGTATGCATTCGGACGCGTTGCTGACGAGACTTACGCGAGGCTGGTCATCAAGCAAACTGTCGGCCACACCCTGTAGAATAAATATAATCTGTTTTATTGTTATCTTAGTAATTGTTAATACATTACGTCTTAATTATAAACCAGTGCGATGTCATCGTAGCAGAAGTGGTTAGTATCAACTAGGTTAGGTGTTTAACTGGCTTTGTTGCAACATTTTTTATTTCTATATTCTGCATAGCTACTATACTATTATTACTATTATTACCGCAATACCTTAATATGTTGGATTAAGCCATAGTATAAACAGCTACGTACAAAAACGTGACCCCTTGTAAGTGTATCAATGCGCACGAACTGAGGATCAACATCTGCCGACGTCAGTTCATCCGGGTCCTGTCATAACAAAATGCTGCATTCAGTAGGGTAGTCCGCCCTCTCTTTGATAGTTCACCTTCTTTTGCATTTTTCCCGTCAACGATCAATAACCAAATCGACATAATTAAATAAACTAACTGATATGTCCTCGCAGTAGAAATGCAACATTTTAATATCAGCGTTGGAGTGATTATACTTGAAATGTCCAATCAAATCATAATTTAATATAGCCTAAAACAGCAACATTTGTAACCGCAACTTCATGGTTCAATAAGAAGTGGTAAATAATCTGAGCACACAGTAGAACACTATGTAGAGCAATTGAAATGATAAACATAATTACTTAACCTTAAAATGCAAATAATGTTGTTGTTACGTGTACACACAGGACACTGTTGAGTCGAGATTTAAGAAACGCTTATCATTTACTTCTTTCTATGTAGCTTTCAACTTTTTTACATTGTCTACGTAAACATGTTTTTGAGAGGATTTATTTTGTTGAAGTACCGGCGTTCTACATTTGGCGTTGATATCGTCAGAGAAGGTTCGAATCATCTGATGTGTCACTTGGAGGATTTCGTCTTCATTGTCACCTAAGTAAGTGAGTAAGAATAATGATTAGTTAGGTATCCAGTAATACAAGATACATGGCATTATACACACGTGCATTGTGGCTAACCTCTTTGTATCAGTTTGGCGTAACTGTAATTAATTATAATCCTATTTCATAGGCGTCGGAAATGGGGAGCTTAGAGGGCTCCCCAATATTTTGGTGAGGGGCTGGATATATGTTTAGCCTCCAATATTTCGCCATGGGTATGCAGTTGGAAGATTTTTGTGACCTTACGGCGGGTGCATTCGGAGTTTTTGGTGAGTCTTGAGTGCAGTTTTGGTGTCTACGTTATTTCAATGTAAGACAATGGATCTTCGAGGTCACCACACCAACAGTAGAAATGTTCCCGATACATCTGATTCTACATAAGCGACCATTATAACATTTCATGCGTTGCGTGGAAAATTTAACCACATATTTTCTCAAACTTTCACAACACATGGAATATATGCTTCATGTGTGAAATTCGTGAACATGGCATTCCTCATTTTCCACAAACAAAGTTCACCAAAAGAATTTAGAGCCAGCCTGCTGGCCTACTTATGATGTGTTTTGCGCTCTGCAAAATAGCATTGTGCTGATGCGCGAACAATTCCCGTTAATTTATTGGCACTAAGTGATAGTACTAATGTTTTAATACATTAAATCATTAGTTGTGTAGACGTACCTTATGCAAACGTATTTGAAAGAAATTCACACATCACACCCACATCTCATTTTACTAGGGACTCTACATTTTCTAATTGTGGTCAATGATCTCCTGTGTTGATGTTGCCATTTTTCCTGGCTCTCTCTAAAAGTTCAGTTCAATGATTTGAAGGCTGAATGTCAGCTTACCAATCAGCCTTGGTAACTTACCGGATGTAGCGTTCAGAATAAACTATTTTGAACATTTAAAACTATACTTATTTTGTTACTAAGCCGATTGCAGATACTAAACATTACGCAATTATTTTGGGTTATGCACCTAAAAGATTTAATACAAACTAACCATTTGCAAGTACAATCATATTTTAACGTACGTGGTTTATTGCAGAAAACTTGTTAAACACACAGCTTCGAAATGTCATGAACTGGACCATAGTTGGCAGAATATGACGTAATTGATTCTCTGTAGAATTTACATGTTTCCAGTAGTCCGACAGATGGCGACTGTGTGCATGGGCTGCGAATTTAAACACGGTGGCATGTCGTTAAGGCTAATGGATATCCCACCTCTTCTTATGATGATAATTAAGATTACGTTTATGGGACTAGCTGGATACAAGTCCCAACTACATGCACAATGGCCCGTGGTATTGAAAGCACAAAGATGTACAAGAACGTGCCGGATAGGTCTACGTTATGGTTTACGACTACGGCTACTCCGCTGCTACGGTAGCTTGGGTTCGCAAATTGATTATTTTTTTGTAGATTTTGATCGTTTTTCATTGATTTTAAAACATAGTGTGAATGTATGATTGTTTTATATGAGGAGAGAAGTTTTGCAGCTCTACGATGTCGTTTCATAGTTAGGTCGGAAAGTAAGAGATCGCCCCATGCAGCCCAGCCGTCAGTTGATGTCGCTAACCGTTTCTGGTTTATTCATAGCTCTTTATTCGTCACAATGGTATCGTTACTACAACACGCGGGACAGTATGGCATATTTCAAAATCACGTTTTATTGAAAACCGCAACCTTGTAAGATTCTACAGAACCGTATGCTATGATATATTGACAACAAAACGTGTATTCGAAAAATTGATAACCCGTCGAAAATTTCTCTTATTAGTGAAACTATGCGTCAAGAGCAAGATGTCAGACTCCAGGATTTCGGAGGTTTCGTTAGAATCTTCCCCATTGAAACCATATTCTAAGTAAACCACCGAAGTTAAAATATCGATTGTAGTTGCCTTTTGTTTCCCTTTAAGCCACACACTACATCGGTTGAGCATAAAACAAAAACGAATTTGTGATGGGTCACTCCTGCTGAACAAGTTTTAATGCTGTGCATTTTATTCCACAACATTTAATTTTACTGCATTTTGTAAAATAATGACAAACATTACTACTACACAATATATAAGTAACGTATATTTTGTACTGTAGAATCCATACCTTTTCGTGCCTTCGATGTTTGTCCCCCTGACGAGGTGATAGCAGGGGCATCCGTAAATGTAACCTTTGCTCGCTTGACCCTTTTGCGCCGCCGACAAAGCGTCAAGTTCAGCCCAGTCGTTTTCCCGCCAACCGCAAGTGACTGCTGATTACCACTGAGAATAGCGTCGTCTGACTTCTCTCCACGTCGTATATTCCGTTCGCCTTCATCGCCAATCAATGATATAACAAATGTATTATATGGCATTTGGCATACGCGAATGTCGTTACCTCTAATCCACTGATAATCGAGCTAGCGTATGTAGCCAATTAGGGTATCTTAACGTTTTCCTCTTAACGGTTTGAACTTCGAGCGCCAAACGTTCAGTGATTAATCAACGACACATAGGATAGGACGTAAGACCTACATCTTATCACCTTTTATGAGGTAAATCAGTTCGTTCCTTAACTGTTCGGAACGTAAAACGTAAATTGCCCGTAATCCGTTAAACGTAACCTAACAATCGCAGGAACCACGCGCGCGTGGTAAAAACTTTGGGGAAACGGCCCCTGCGTCATGGACTTGTCTACCCTCATGCCATTAACATAGCAATAGACAACTATTATTTGCCAATACTACACTATCATGACTACGGCCTATCGATAAACGTGAACTTCACATTCTGTCCAACCTTCGTCATTTTGAAAAAACGACGAGTGTCTGCGAACCCGTTATAGTGTTTATATAACGGTGTTGTGTGTTTTCTAACATTTGCTAAATATTACTTTCACGACTGTCTTCTACCAAAGCTTCCCGTCAGGTGACGGACATTTTTGCTAGTCACTGTAACACAGTTTTTGCATAGTTATGCGTGCGTAAATTTAAAGTGCATATGACACGGTTATTGCTAATCATAACTATTTTTAAAGCACCGTTTATCCATATAAAATACCTTTACGGAAAAAATCACAAAATTTACACACGCAGTCGTTACGCTCATCACTATATTTAATAATTCGTAGCAATTTCGCAGCTAATACTTTTAATCCGTGATCGCGCCATTTCGTGACATCAGCGGCGGTATGCTTCCCAGGATGCGAGGTTTCATGAACGTTTGACAAAGATCGCATACCCTGGAAAAATCATTTAAAACACTCATGACGTTGCGTCGTATTCTGGCAATAACTGCAAAAAACTAAAACAGCTATTTAGATGTTGTCGGGGCAAAGCGGGCAACTTGGGCAACGTAAATATTTCTCACAAGCACGATATCACACGAATGTGATGAAAACAATAGATCATTGCAATACCGTTTGCGTGCAATGTGTTCGCGCGCCAAATCAGTCAACATCTTGGCGCTGTGCCAAAAAAGCATAATTTAGCGCATTTTATTTACGTAATTTTACATTTTTGTTTGATTGACTTCCATATAGTCCAGGCATTCTTCATGAAGTCCAAACAAATATAGGTATACCTCAAACTAATTGCAACAAAAGTTATTTTTGCTGTTTCTTACCCAGAATGGTGTTCTTAACCATCAAAAAAGTTCTAAGAAATCCTAGCCCGCGAACACCCCTAAAACATCGAAAAACAAAATGGCCGCCAAAATCATATTATTGCTCACAATTATGGTTCTAAATGAGGTAGATTCATGATTCAGAGGTCGATCCTAACGTTTTCGACACCACAGAATCCAATAAATACAATAGAAATTTCGTTTGAATATGTTGTGGAGGTCAATTGTGCAAAGTCAAGGTCATTCAATGCTATATGATGCTGCAAAAACACAAATACTGATTTAACATTTTCAAATATTCATTGTATCTTTGATGACAACAAGTCTGCAACAGATTATGTGGTACTTAAATAAACATGTGTATTCATAATATTATGTTATATGATGAGAGGTGAACAGACAGTTCACATCACCGCCACAGCCACTATCCACAGAACACGTCTAAGCCTATTTATTACGGCGGATAACTGCATCATTTTGACGAATTTGCCCTGGACGCCATTGGCGGTCATTTAAAAAATGGCCGCCTAAAGTAACAATCCTCATATCTTGAGAACTGCGTCACATGCAGCCGTCATCTTGTGCTCAAAATATAGATTTCTGGGGGTACCGATTTCAAGTAATTTACTGTGACTTTGTCCGACATTCATATCCGTCATGTTTAAAGATGGCGGCCATCGACCCTGTTGTCCCTATATCTTATGAACTACGCAACCAAGAGCCGTACTGTTGGTGTCAAAATAAAGATGTGTGGACATCGATTTCAATTTATCCAAATATTTTGCATTTGACCTTAGTTGATATTCATATCTGCAATTTTTAGAAAATGGCAGCAGTAAAAATCAGTTATTACATACCTTAAGAACTACGTCATATACAGCTGTTATTTGATATGTCAAAATATAGGTATTCAGGGGTAACAATTTCATATATGCTACTTTTAGCCTTTTCCGAATTACATGTCAGGCATTAAAAAAATGACGGACGTAAAAAACACTTTTTCCTCATATCTCAAGAACTACGTCAGATAGAGCATTCGTGTTGAAGTCAAAATAGTGGCAATCGGATTGCGATCTCAAATGTCTGAAACATGTTTCACTTGACCTGCTGACATTAGCACCGTCCATTTTAAATATGATAAAAACCAAGCATGTCCACCTTCGCTATCACGTGATGGGAAACTGTTCACTGGAAAGAAGGCATATATCACATGCTGCTTGGAGAAGTTGTTCCGCCTCAACTCAATTTGTCCGACGACTCCATGCGTTGATGTTGTTGTCATTAATGGTGCAGCAGTCGTCAACATGTTGAAGTCGCGAACTTCAGCAACATTCGGTTAATATCGAACAACGGAATTTGGTGCATATGTTATGTAACATCCTAGCAGTGCACAGCGAATGTTGACATTGTCTGTGATGTCTACAAATATGGCAGTCTTAAGACCATGCAAAGCAACAGAGAGAGAAAGGTGTTCGCCGTCGCGTGGAGCACAACTCGCCTCTGCCAAGACAAAGGCATGACGTCTTGCGGTGTGATGAGAACAATATTGACTTTTCCCATTCTTGAGCCACGTTGTTGATGATTTGCGGCAGCACACAAGCAAGTCGGTCATTAGTACGTTCAACAACATTGTGGAATTGCTACATCGGCGACTTGTCTCCTATATCGATATCACGCTCGCTTGTGCTGAGAGTGTGTCAATGTCTTCCGTTTTTCAATGCGTTCGCCGGATGCGACAATGTCAGCATTTTTTAGTAAGAGAAAGAAAAAGTAAGGGAAAGTGCCTGGTACACTTGGAATGCCTACACGGAAGCCACATACGCAATATACCATGTTCAATGGACCATCGCTACGTATAGAGTGTAATGTCAACCATTGAGAGGTTCACCATCTTGATATACGACCGAACAAGCTGTCCAGTAAATGTGAATGAAACTAGAAGGCTACTCTTCACACAGAAAGGAAGACAAATGCATCACTTCCACCGACACTGGTCGTATTGCTTCAGCACACCAAGCGTACCGATCACCAGGCAGGTTAAAGTTGGGGGACAACAAACCTACTTCCTCCAATGCCACACATCCTATCTCCAGAGATATGGGGATGGACATCTCGAGGAGAGAGTTGGATACCCTTGTGGACAACATTACCGCAAGACCAGCAAGCCTGTCGAAAATTGCTGAAGTGTGGTTGTCTGAAAGGTGTAATCCAAACGCCTGTATTTGCAGAAAGGCGTAACTGTGCTACACTGAAATGTTCAAATGTGGCGGGAAATGTGAAGCACTATGAAATTGAGTATCATACACCTGTTCTAAATATAAACCTACCTTTGTTGACAGTAAAAAATGTCGGCTATGGATATCGGATGAAGTTAAAAGTTAATTACGTGAAATAATTACCTTCGATAAATACATTCGGTACCAAAATTACACCTTTATGTGACGTACATTTTGAAAAAACGTTCATTTTAACGGCCGCCATTTTTTTTAACAAATGGCGGATATGAATGTCGGACAAGACTATTTGAAATAGCTACCCCGGAAAACCTACATTTCGACACAAAATTAACAGCTTTATAATGATGTAGTTCTTAAGGTATGGAAATAATAATTATTGGTTTTGTCGGCCGCCTTTTTATATAATGGCGGATAGGAATGTCAACGACTGTCAAATGCAAAATATTTTAATAAATTGAAATTGGTGTCCACACATCTTTATTCTGACCAGCAGTGGCGTAGTTCATAAGATATAGAGACAGTGGTGTCGATGGCTGCCATCTTTAAAAATTGCGGATGTGAATGTCGGACAAGGTCACCAATAACACATTTGAAATTAGTACCCCCGAAAACCTATACGATGACGGCATCCAGGGAAAATTGAGAGATGCTAAATACTTTTGTTTTGAAAACGTCTAGCCATGTGCCAAGTTTCGTGCATTTACCCAAAGGTGCACGATTCGTCAAAATAATGCAGTTATCTACCGTAATAAACACGCGTAGATGTCTCATGTGGATAGTGACGGTGGTGTTGGTGTGAATCCAGTCTGTTCACCTCTCATTACATGACGTATATATGCATATGTTTGCTTACGTACCACATGATATGTTGCAGACATGTTGTCAAAGATACAATGACTATTTGAAAATGTGAAATCAGCACTTATGTTTTTGCAGCATCATATAGCATTGAATGACCTTGACTTTGCACCAATGACCTTCACGGAATATTCAAGAGAAATTGCTATTGTATTTGTTCGATTCTGCGATGTCGAAAACATTAGAATCAACCTATAAATCATGAATCTACCTGATTTAGAACCATAGTTGTGAGTAATAATATGACTTTTGGTGGTTATTTTGTTTTTCGATGTTTTAGTGGTGTTGCCGTGCTTAGATTTCTTAGGACATTTTCTTGGTGGTAAAGGAAAACTGTTGTTTAAGAAACAGCAAAAATACCTTTTGTTGCAAATAGTTTGAGTTAAAATCGTATCTTTCCTGAAGTAATAGTCGCATGTGATTGAAATCTTAGAAAAGCTTCGACAAGAATGGAAATAACATATATTTATTACTTTGTTGTCCATCGTGGCATGTCATGGCATCAATGAAGTGATTTTATCTGGTGCCACAAAACCTCATCCACAGTCATCACGGAAAAGGGTAGCAGATGTAAACCAACCGGAAGGCCGTGCCGACGATCCAGCGGAGTAGGATGCCCAGACCAGCGGAGTAGGATGTCCAGACCAGCGGAGTAGGATGCAATCAGGATTGCTTGTATATTTGACATGTTAGCCCTGTTGAATTTCTAATTTTAAAATGTAGTCTTTTCATGAGATTTCATAGACGCCGAATATAAACTGGAAAGTCTTCTAATGTTGCGGTAGGGCCAACAGTCTTGGGAGTAATTGCCTGGTACACCTTGCGCTTTGTGGAGATTGTAAGGTCATGTTGTGACCACACGCGCAGCATAGTCATGTATACATCGGTGGAGTTGTCAAATGCCTAAATATGTGACATTTTTAATTGGCTTTAGTGATGTGCCATATATTTATATGTGTGGATCGATTGAAGTTTTTTTAAGTGGAGATTAGTAGAGTGTCACACAATTGTCTTTTTTCTGACTGTAAGTCCAAATAAAGTTGCGGCTAGTTCAAAGGGTTTATAAGTCTCCGAACTGCTCCAAGAAAGAAGGTGAATAAAGTAGTTGCCAAGACGTATCCTTGCCTTAGTCCATGGTTTTCAAACGGATATGTAATTGATCCACCAATAGACACTGCCAGGGGCGTAGCTAGCCGTACGCACGTACACACGTGCTTCCACATCAATTTGGCAAATGGAAAATTACACTTCAGTCTGTGGCCGGGCCCAGAAACCATGATAACGTTGTACCCGCCCTTCAGCTTGGCAAATGAATTGTCGTCATGGAACAATTTATCAATTTGTTTAATACATGGTTATGTGGTAAAGTTACCAGAAGCACACAGCACTGCCAAGCCACCGCCGGTAAGCAGGCGGCCAAGCAAGGGGTGATAGCAAGGGGTGACCTAACAATATGTCAAATGCTTTGGTGATATCCAGGGGATTTCCAGAAGCATGCAAGGGCTATGAAGTCAGTAAGCTGATGGCATCCTAGATCCTGTGTGTGCAAAGACGCCACGTGTGATTAGGGTCCTATGGGAATTCTTTTGTAAGCATCCCTGAATGGTAATGTAGCCTCACAGCGGCAAGGGAGATTGGACATAATTAAACAAACTTGTTTTATAGTCTACCTGTTAATAATTATCAAATAACTGTTGAAGCAGTTGGTGTTTTTGATTCGGTGATAGCGGACGGGGAAGCGGACCACAAAGAACAACTGAAAAGTGGAAGGTTATGTACAGCAGGCATGGTTTGAAAGTATGTTTGGAGACGTCAGAGGTACTCTGGGTTGGCCAACAAAACAAAGACCTGAAAATACACATGGAGGGAAAGATACTAAAACAAAGAGACAGCTTTATCCTCTGGGACGGAGCGTCATATGGAAACGACAGCTCAGAGAATTAAATTCGGAGGTGAATACAAGAAGAGGAAATGTATGGAGGAAGGTGAGGGATGTTGTGAGAGACAGACACACATTGTGTAAGCTCAAGGGAAATGTGTGGCGTAGACAAAGAGACTATGGCAGTGACGGAAAAACGGAAGAGAGCACAGGTTTGTGAATACAACTGGGTCAAAAGAATTGCGGGAGTGAATAGAATCAACAAGCGAAGAATGGAGGCGCTGAGGGAGGAGGTTGGTGTGAGAGAATTTTCAAGAAGAAGCTGGCGAGGAGTCGGCTGAAGTGTGAGCTGGGCAGATAGAGCAAATGAGAGGAAAACAGTTAGCAAAGAACACAGCTGCTCGGAGAGTAAAGGGAATGAGGGAAAAGAAGACGTGGACGACCAAGACTGCGTTTGGAGGATTACGTAAAGAGATTTGGATGGATTGGGAGAGGAATGGAGAATAAGAGTAAAAAATAGAGGGTAATGGAGATGGTCGATGGAGAGAGCAGTGCAAGAAAAGTGAGTTCGAAGAAATTGAAAAGAAAACAAATCGAGGAACAGTCTCACTCCGCAAATAGGGGGAAAGAAGAGGAGAACTACAACAACATATGTATGGAGTGAGCCGTCGAACGACGGATCTCGTCCTGAGTCAGTTGTGCGTCCTTTTGATGACTGTGTAGGCGAACACAGATGGCACAGTCATTGGTGGTCATAGGTCCTGGCGGAGGTTGACCATTCTTCCGCTGCATTCTTTTGTCTTTGAGTTGTTGAGGCCGTTTCTGTTCAAAGTCCCGTAGACCAGTCATGCAGATGTGACGCCAGAGGGGGCGATTATTTGCAGTATCTTCCCAGGTGTTGTGCGATATGGAGCATGATTTCAGGACGTCTTTGTAGCGTTTTCGTTGCCCACCCAGGGAGCGCAAACCAGTCTTCAGTTGACCGTAGAAAAGCGCCTTTGGTATGCGGTCATGCGTTATCCGCACAAAGTGACCACACCATCGTAGTTGTGTGCGCTGGATATGATTCAAACTGGATTCCGAACGTTTCGCATTTATCCAGCACCTCAGTGTTTGGCATCGTGTCTTGCCACCTGATGCCTGCAATCTGCCGTAGGCAGCGCATGCGGAATTGTTCTAAACGTCTGATATGACGTCGATTTGGGGTCTACGCCTCACAACCACACAGCAGTGTTGACAGTACGACGGCACTATACACATTTTGTGCTCAAGCGTACACCACGTTCATTCCATAGGAGCTTTGTTATTCTACCAAACGATGCGCTTGCCTTCCCAAGACTGGCAGAACTTTCATCGTCAATCATTGCATTTACAGATAACGTGCTACCAAGATATGCACATTTCTCCACAACATTCAATTGGACGTTATTGATTGTAACGTTTGGTGGTACATGGTTGGTTCCAGGCTTTGGTTGGAACATGACTTCTATTTTCTTTAGAAGTCCAAAACAGCGGACTGCTTTAGCAAAACGGTCCGTAATTGCCTTAATGTCAACGATTGAATGTGCAATAAGGGCAAAGGCATTAGCAAAGAGTAGGTCTCGTACAAGTAGCTGTGAAGTATTGCTCTTGGCTTTCAGCAGTTGAAGGTTAACTATATTCCAATCGGCACGAAACTGGATGCAGAGACCGAGCTCGTTGATGAGGAAAGCATATTGTAACATGATAAGAATATAATTGAAAATAGCATTGGTGCGAGGACGCAGCCCTGTTTGGTGCCATTTGTTACAGGAAATGCATCTGACGAGGTCTCTTGATCTTGGATTCTGGTCACCATGCCATCGTGAAAGGAGCGATTTCCATCATCAGATCCGCTGGGACAGCCAACCTTTCTCAGTAGTTTCAAAAGTCCAATTCTGTTGACTGAGTCAAACGCCTTCGCAAGGTCTACAAAGACCATGTAGAGGTCATAGTTTTGTTCGCGACACTTTTCTTGCATTTGTCACGTAGCAAAGATCATATTTGTGGCACCACGCCCTGCATGGAAGCCGCGTTGGCTCTCCGGTAGAATCTAACTCTCAGTACAACAACATATGATATATTGTAGATTCACATCCACCTTTTACCATAGGTGGTGGTTATGTAGAAGTCATGTGTTTTCTCCATTAGCCCAGGTTTTTATTATTCATGTGGACCTCAAAATGCACCAGATTGTAGTTGATTACACTGCTGTTAAACATTCTGGATCATCAGAGAGTTGTGCTTCCAAGTGTATTGATGCTTAGCTACGGCCCTGAATGTACTAGCCATACCATCATGGAATTCCTTAAGTAGCTTGACAAACGTGTCAGGGCAACAACATCGTTTAATCCGCAGGGTTGATATATAACTGTGTCAGATGCCTTTGTCAAGTAACACAAAATACGTAAAGGCTTTGTTGTAGTTTGACCTTTTTCACGTTGTTGCCGCAAGGTGAAAATCATATAAATAATTTTGGGTTTCGGTCCTCGCGCTCCACACTTATTGTGAAGAATGTGGCACGAAGCCCACGCTGGTTTTCAGGGAGAATCAATTATGCAAATGTTTGTAGTCGAATTAGACCATTTTGCCAGGATTTCCGCCGCAATCAGGAGCAGAGAAATATCTCAGTTACCACGGTCACCCTTCTTTTTTGTATATTGCAATAATCAAAGCTTCTTTAAACTGCTGCGGTAGCACTTTTGTTGTCCAATAAGTTCGGTAGAATTTCAGAAGTTGAGTGTGAAGCACTGAATCTCAATGCTTATAAATTGCAGCAGTAAACCAACCAGTCCTGGCAGCTTTCCAGAGTTTGTTGATTTAATGGTACCCAACATTTACTCGGGTGTTGGTGGAGTAACCATGTATTTCTGGGTGCTGTTCTATTATAGCTGCACAGCGCTGGTTTCGATTTCTCGTGTGACAAGAAAGCAATGCATTATGTGTCCTACGGCTTTCGTCCAGTAGTGAGATTTCCTCATAACTTTCGTCTTACCCATATTGATGGTTCTTGCTCTATGCCCCAATGTATCAACATATGTTTGATACAGTTTCACACAAATATTCTCCTATTGTTCATTAATCGTGCGAGCGCATGGAAGGTTTACCATTTGGCTTCTGTATTTGTCATTGACAGTTTTTGCATCTCGGTGTTTGCCAGCTTATTGACATTTAGCTTCTTCAAGTTTGTAGGCCCAGCTTTCCTTCGAGATGGCTTGACATGGAAGTCGCACAGTGATCGAATGAGGTAATGATCGGTCGAACAGTCTGCACCATGCACTGCCCAAGGCAGATTTCATTTCATCCTTGAGACTGCTGTCAGCCGTCAGGTTTCATACACAACCAATGAAACGGCCATTCGATAGAGCTGCTGGTCATTTGTGAAAATCGTGGCTGTCTGTCCACAGTCTTGTATCAAACGTTGTCCCTTCTCCATTGTTGTTTGCATTGTGTCGGCATTAGCAGGATCCATGTCTATATAGTGATTGCATAAATGGCCCTCGTTGCACGCTGGGCACACTGTTCGTCTTCTCTGCAGAGCTTGGTATTGACGCCAGCAAACACCGGTACATTGAGTCCATTAGCGATTACGAGACATCCGGCCACATATCCCAGCAACTGCCTTTGGCGGGCTGTACACAGCAACTTAGAGGAAGCGCGTCAACGTATATTGCTATCAAACGAGGCAAACAATCCACTCGTTTTTCAGCTACACATCTTTAGCTGGTAACCTTAAGAAATTGTATATTACTGTCAGGCATTAGATATGTCACTACCCATCAAAATACTGCTGATTCATTTCGGTTCCATGGTAAACAATACACGACATTCGATTGTGTATAGCCATGATGGCTGATCACCTTGACGACTGGATACCAAATAAGGGCAACGATGTATGACTAATGGCCTCAATTCTGCTGAGAATTAACACGCTTGAGAAATTCAGTATCGAACTCTCGCGTTCTCATACGTTGCACAGCCTGATGAGCGAGTACGCGGAGAGGTAGCATTGCTTGGCTTCCTCAACGGGCATTTCAGGTTTCTTAGGTCATTTGTACCTGAGAAGTACAATGTCTTGAGCTAGTGATGTCTTCATTTCGTCACGAGTCAGACGCATGACGGTGGCTTCTTTCTAATGTCTTTTTTTACAGTAAGCAGTATTGCAAGGTAATGTGTTGATAGAAGTCCGTTCTGCGTCAAAATAATCAACGACCACCTGAACAAGTCCGCTCCCTGCATCCGAGCTAATTTGCATATTCATGCGAGAAATGTGCATATTATAATTTGTTTGTTGATGTAATCATCATGTTGGTAGTTTTCATGTTTACGATTCGATATATTCAGGAAAGTAGTATATATTTTAATGGCGATGATTATTTTGTATATTAATATCTTTATAAAAAAAACGCTGGGTGGCATTCGTGGGACTATTGATCTAGAACGCTAAAAGGTCACAAACATGCGAAAATACGTCATAGTGAGTGACGTTAATGTCAGCAAGGGCCGTAAATTTTCACATCTGGACAAAAGCATGACATTTGGCATAGATGACCTTGATACCATACTATTTCAGAATTTTTATGGAAGCAATCTGAGATTTTGATGCTTCTGCCATTTTGTGTAAAATCCAAAATGGCCGCCACCCCAAATCGAAAATTGCCAGATCTCTGGAACCTGTGCTCCAATTTGGATGATCTTAGTGTTGTTTCTAGGGAATTTGGGGGTACTGAAGTGATTGGTGAAGGTTTTGAATCGATTTAGGGTCAAGGTCACATGCTAGAGGTCAATGACAGGGTCAAATAGTCACAAAAACACGAGTAAACACCCAGCTGTGAATCCTCACTACCAGTTCAAAGGTAATTGGTGTCCATTGTGGGGTTTACATACACCCTGGGTGGATTTATAAAGATTTATTTTCAATTGGGGTTTACGGTCACACATTTTGACGGTCAATATCAAGGTGCAAGTACCCCCTTGTATCCACTGGCATGGCGATCGTGATCTCTAAGTGTATCATTGGGTTTTCTTGTACCCAAAGTTATTTATGAGTTTTCGTCAATCAATTGGATCCAAAGTCATGTGTTGGGTTGAGCTCAAATCCAATTATGGAGGCAATATACTGATGTATATATTATGCGCTTACTGGCGTTAGTTAACATCGTAATCGCAAGAGAGCGCCTCAAGCGATAAGCGCAATGCATCCTGGTATTATGGCAGTGCATGTATTTGTGTTTACGGTTTTGAAACAATATCGTTTTACCATTTGAAGCATCATAGTATTACTTCCATGTTTTATATAGACTGAAGTATAAATATTTTATTTTAGTGCATGCTACTTAGTAAGCAATATTACTGGATAGTTTACCTGAATTAGAATTAATTAGTCGACCGATGGCGATGCAAATTACACGCCGGCGTTTCGTTAGCGGCTGCATTGTCGCTTCGTACGTTTTCTCGGAGAGGGTGATTTTGACCTATATGTGCAGGTTATTGATGAACTCTTGGTGGCTGTTCATCTTTGACCAGACCCATTACTCACGGTGGCTGCCAGTTCACTTGACGGACATGGTTGAGCTGGAGCAGAAGCACCCTAATGTCCTAGACGAGTTCCGCAAAGGTAACTTTGTCGTGCAAAATTTGAAAACAAGGTCCAGCTGCTTAGGTTCCTTTCAAAAGCTGTTATCGAGGCATCGTCTTAGCTCAACAATGTTATGGTTTGCTCCACGTATGACGATCGCGTCCTGGTGAATACCACTCACAGCCAATCGGCAGCTAACTTGGACACGTGCAATCACCAGAAGACCGATAGCAGGATATTTCTGCATCTCTCTCACGCCGCACAACAAGGTCACTCAAAGACTTCCATCCGCACTGTCGACAGCGATATTGTGACCATTGCTGGTGGCCACTTTGGCAGCCTTGGTTTCCATTCTGGACAGAGCAAGCCGACCCACGCAAAGCGTGTGCCCTCTTTCACCACTTTGGGTATGGAAAAGCCTGCACAGGAAACTGCAAATGTGCCAGGGCAGGTATCAAATGCACTATTTTTTGTCACTGTGAAGGTGGATGCATCAACAACGATGGACTGTAAATAATAAGAGATCTCATGTATGCAAAACGTCTTGCTGGCGAGAAGGATTTTGGTGCGATCCTGCAAGTTGATTGCCTGTAAATAGTACGTATATGTGTAACTGGTGGTGCCTAAGCCCCATGTCATGGTCTTAATGGTATTCCTTTCACTGATTTGAAATAAACTTTATGTTTTCCACCTCAATATATTTATATTTAAACTTTATATTTTCCACAACCAATATCATGCTGTGATATCCACTGCCTATATCATATTCCGTGAAACACCCAATGTCACATACACGTAGCTTTGATAAACAGCAAAGTTATGAAACCATACTGACCTTGATTCCGAACATGGGACCTTGACCCCAATATAGATGGAATGATCTCATCGATGGACTAAGGATACATGAAGACCCCATGAAAGACATCAAGATAATAATAATAATAATCGTACTGGAGGATACCAGAGATAAATAAGAGAAAATATTAAGAAAGTAGTGCTTTAGCGGAAATTTGACCTTCACATTGACCCATAGCATGTCACCTTGACCCTAAATCGATTAAAAAACTTCACCATTCACTTCAACACTCCCCAAAACCCTAGAAACTACACTAAAATCATCCAAATTTTCGATTTCGGGTGGCGGCCATTTTGAATTTTGCACAAAATGGCAGAAGCATCAAAAACTCAGGTTGCTTCCATCAAAATTCTTAAATAGTATGGTATCAAGGTCATCTGTGCCAAATTTCATGCTTTGTCCAGATGTGAAAAATTATTACTTTAACGTCCCTCACTTTCATGCAGACCGTAATGCACGGTCCAGCTTCAAAAGGGTTTTGACTACCGGGCTACTAAAATCAAACACAGGCAACGCTTCTACCTTGGTGTTTACACGAAGCTGCATTCACAAACCTGCGTGCGTCTCAACCAATGAACGAGCTAAGTGATCTATCTTACCTGTGAAGAACTTCCATCTCCAAGGTGTGATTTGTGTCATTGGCTTTCTCGCCATACGGTTTACACTCACCCGCTCCTTGAACGATGGACAGAGTACCCACGCATCTAGCGTCGCCGTAGCGTACTTCTGGTACAGATGGCAGGCGGGGGAGCGTTCTTTGTTTCAATAGAAGTGTTTCGTCCTTCTTCACCTCCTCGTGAACGACGTGTGGTGAAAAATTTCTTTGTTGGATGGCGCGCGTGAAACTCTTATTAGGCTCATCCGGTGTGTTTATCTCTTCTGGAATATATGAATCCGGATAAGGGGTCATCCATTAAGTACGTCACGCGTAAAGGGTGGGGGATCTATAAGCAAGCATGACGATGCGTTATATGGAATGTATCTGGGTAAGCTACACATAAATATTTTGAAAAGGTCGCTCGTCGAGCTCGTCCGCATTAGAGGTACATAAGCCTACCATTAATTGTTCAGTCAGGTTTGGGGTAAACTTCAACATCATTCCAAAGAAAAACCAACAATGTACTATGTTTTCATTACTTTCACATATATATGTGTTATGTATGTGTAGCCTAAACAACGAATTAATGCAGTCATGCCACGAATTATTAGAGATGTATGCATACTAAGACTTTGTCAAAACGAACTCTATTTTTGGGGAGGGATGTACGTGCCAGCGTTACGAGGTTGAGACGGGGATGATGGGTCTAAAAACACCCACAAATAGCGTGTCGTACGTTATGATGATGGTGATGAATTTATTACTCAAGTGGCGTATTACCATAGGGGCATGTGCGGCATGTGCCCCATGCATCTGAGCTCCCGGGGGCCCTCCCAGGTATGCCAGAGATGCATACATATGTAGCAAAGTCGAATAAATCAATAAAACACAAGGCTACAATTAAAACAAAATCCTGAAAGTTAACATATATTGCCATAGGTAGTCGATTGTCCTTAATAACATTACAAATAAGACTGAACAAAGGTACTGGTATAAGCTTTATGCACGATTTGCCACGGAATGTTCTAATCTACAACATTCTGAAGCAACAGGTCTAAAATTAAACTGGTAATGAACCCAAAAGAATCAATAAACTCGCCGGACATTTGGTCAATACAGCATGAAGCCAAGCTCTACCTAGGGTGTCCCAATTAACGTGAAAACCAATAAGTCCCGTTCTTACCGCATAGTATAAATCATTTGTATACAACAGAAACAATTATTGACAGCCTCTCGTATTACGTTACGTCTGAAGTCCTAGTGGGCCATTATAGTCCATGGGTAAGAGCCGTAATTGGTATCATATGGGCGGGCAAAATCACATGGTGTTTTTGTAATAACCCTGTGCCTGTAGTTAATAAATTAATGTGATAGACGTTTGTACGTGGTAGCTTTTTGGTGGATATCACTCCGTAAACATATTGAGACGAGGACAAATTCTTGTCAAATATTTATGGGTAGGGAAAACAAAGTGTATCATAACTTTGCAACCAATCAACATAGCCTCACAAATTACCGCTCAAACTGTTGGTATTAAACCCCTCCACAAACTGATATATGATATGTACAAATTGAATTATTAATTATGTCACAGGGGTCAAAAGGTCACGAAATTTTGGAGATGCTAAAAATCTGACACCTTGGCATTAATTGTACTACTACTTCATGAATGAGGGATATATTTCGTCTTAACTGCCCAGAATGTGAATGATAGACACCCTGTGAGAAATTAAAGGGGTCATTGTTCAATTATTTTTTTATAAAATGTGCCTTCCACAACAAACAATAGAAAGGCATGTTTACAAAACTAACAGTAAGTGTTGTTTTGTGGTAGGGGAACAACCCACAATTAGTTTGCAGCCAATCAACATATCTTTACATACTACTACTAAAATGGAGGAAAAATGAAGGATTCACGTATTATTGTTTTATATACTTTATTTAAAATATTTACATTATATTCATTTGCATATGCATATCATACTACGTATTACATCCTATTTTTAAATATAAAAAAACAGTTAGTTATTATTTAAAAAAACTTTACATGATATTTGTTATTACAAATGTTTCCATTGGTACTACTATACGACACTTTAGCAACGCCTATGCGCCTTGGAGTTTCGTGTCAGAGCGTCCCTACGTTACGGATTACCTGACGTTAGTACCTTCATTAGGTGGCTAACTAGATAACAAGTCTTGGTAATTATTACCTGACTAACAATCATCTCTAGAATCAATGTCTACAGAGAGTTCCAGTACGGTGTCGTCAATTTTTTTATTCACACAGTTTTGTAGTTTGCACATAGGTGTACGCTTCAACACATTGTCAATACAAATGCAGCTCTCTGGCTTGTATTCTCGTCTGCACTGGTAAGCAATAATTTCCATCACAGGATCTGGTGCTGGCATTCCCTGCATCCAGGCTATGCTTAAAATGTCATCATCTCCTTTTGTCCAGCCGTGCCCAGCTGTGTCAGGTACATCAGGATTCCTCTCCAAGTTACGTCTCCATACCCCAGCCTGATAGCTGGCACGCATTGCATGTTTGAACAGGTTGTCCTCGCATGGAGGAAGAAGGCTTGACTCAACTTCACCTCGTTTGGCGAGAAACATTTAATATCTCGGCGCATTCACCTGTCTTGTGTTATATGAAGGTGAATAGAGAAGGCATGTGGAATGCTGCAGAACAGTGAACAGTTCAGCTGAAACGTCGTATGTCTTTCCCAGACTGGCGAAAGTTTCCTGAAACGTCCTGCTCGACCTTAGCCTATCCAACGGTCCCTTCTTGCCACGTCCAACGAAGGCACTTTCGGTGTCACACCCTGTGAAGGCACGCAGTTCGATTAATGTATCCGAAAGGTCATCTCCAAGAGAGTCTCTGAGCTTTGTAATGTCCATGGACTGCGTTCTGGTGTTGGTGCTTCGCTTCTGGTAAAGACGGCTGGGGATGACCTTCGCAAATGACAGGCATAAGGCAAAAACATCTGTGTCCTCAGAGACAATGACCACACTTGGGTATCCATTATCTGCTGCATATTTCGCATGCAATATAACCCGTGTGTCTGCCTCTTCGTGGATTTTGCAACAACCATCACTGGTTATCTTCCAGCACTTATCACCGCATGTTACACTCAGTTGTTTTCTGCCTACCATCTCTCTATTGCTCAATGATTTCCATTCTCCGACAAGGAACTAGATCAGACTTGTTTTGTTCTCTGCTTCAGACAGGAAGTTCCGCCACTGCTTTGTCTTATGGCCTGCTACTATAGTCATAAGTTTAACACCAGTTCTTGAACTCCTGTTGCTCCTCTCTACATTCTTGATTGATGTCTCAAGATACACATCAAACACCACGTCGATTCGCTCTTTGTGCAATACAAGCTTAAGAGCAGACTTTGCAAGTTCAGCACATTTTTGTTTGTTCTATTAATTTTCTGAATGACACTCATTCCATCAATGGTGCATGCGGACTGATTGGGATGAGTCTCAAGTGGATGGACAAACATATCATGCATGTCAAGCTGACGACTTTGTGTGATGACTATCATGCGGCCAAACAAGTTTCTATCAGCCTATATGATGATGTCTTTACCCTTGCACCTGACATTCTCGGCAGAGATGTTCGCGAATGTCTTGAGACCCTGTTTCTTAACCTTGGCATGGAAGTCCACAGCATCAGGATAGTCTTTTTCAAGACCATCACGCTTGAAGTCTTTGTATGCCTCTTGACCTGTCTTTTTGGCATTCAGCAGGTCATTCGTGACATCAGCAGATGCCTGCGTTCCTGTTGCGATGTTAACCAAGGCGTCTTGCTCCTGTCTGAATGGGTTAATCCACGAGTTTTGTAGGAGGTCAACCAGTGACTGTACATCAGCCATATCTTTCAGAATCCTGGTTTGTTTCAAATCCGCATGATTTAACCCTGTGCTACCAAGGGCTGTCATGTCTCGAAACTCCCTCAGGTACATGTTCCTTTACTCAGCATTTAGGTATTACCGGCGAACTGCTCCTGGATTAAAACTTAAACCCTTTGTGCCATCTGGGGTCTGGGTGTCCTTATTTACGGTCTCCTCTAATATATGATCAACAGGGATTTTGCCAAATGGGTTTTCCTCTCCAAGCTGTACGGGAAATCCCCCCCCTGCGTAAAATGTTCGTAGACCTCGGGATGATCAAGTTGAAGTCTTGACATCTTAGCATAGTAGACCGGGAGATAGCGGGTGTAGTTTAGCCTATCGTAGGCAAAGCACCATGGGATCATCTCTCGAATGGACCACAAACGCAGAAGCCAATCCCCTTCTCTTGTTGGCCGCAAAAGTCCAAGTAGAAAACTTCAATTTCCAGACCGCATGAAGTAAAGGTTTTGCTCGAAGAGCTGCATTACATGTCTACGTTGATGCACTCGACACGACTTCATCCAGTGTCTGAGGTGAGACGTCATTAGCGAGACCTTGTAGGACACGTAGAGCTTCATCTAAGTGTACCTGTTCATTTGTCTCTGTCCACTGCAGGAATCCACTTCGTGCATGTCGCATGAGTGCTTCATACACGAGCTTATGCACCCTTTCTACACGACTGTACTTTCTGCCGCCGTCCAGAACCCCGCTAATGGAACCATCTGCAACCACTCCTGACTCAACAAACAGAAATCTCGAAGACCTGCATCTCCAAATCGCTTTCCTATGAGAGCTAGCTGTGTACATACAGTGTGGAAGATGCCCATTCGATGCAACCGAATTTGTCTTGATGCTTCCATGCCAGTTCAAGCGCTTTAGAGTATAGTGCCTGGTCAAACATACACACTATGATATTTAACTTCAAGTTGACCATGTCCTTGACTGAATGGCTAAGTACTTCATACACAGTGGCAAGTGGGTGGCAGATGAATTTACTGTTGGAAGGTAACAAGACGAATATTTCGAGTGTCAGATTGTTAGTCCATATTGATTTAATGACGATATACTACCAATTTTATTATACATTATGCACCATTCGTTAAATTCGAAGGGTGGCATCTACAAAACGTTAGTCTGAACAAATGTCTATCACATCAATTTATACATTTTTGTGGGTGGGCTATTCTAAAAACAGCATGGGTTGCCCACCCAGGTGATACTAATTCGTTAAATGTCAAGGTCTTGCCCATGGACTATACCCCAAAACAGCACTTTTCTGTTAGCTTTGTAAATATGACTTTCTATCGTTTGTTGTGGAAGGCACATTTTCAAAAATAATTTAACAATTATCTATTTAATTTCTCACAGGGTATCTATCATTCACATTCTAAGCAGTTAAGACGAAATATATCCCTCATTCTTGAAGTAGTAGTACAATTATTGCCAAGGTGTCATATTTTTAACATCTCTAAAATGTGACCTTTTGACCCCCTATGACATAAATATTAATCCAATTTGTATGTATCATATATCAGTTAATTTGTAGAGGGGTTTAATACCAACATCTTGAGTGGTAATTTGTGAGGCTGTGTGGATTGGTTGCAAAGTTATGATACACTTTGTTTTCCCTACTCATAAATATTTGACAAGAATTTGCCTCGCCTCATTATGTTTACGGAGTGATATCCACCAAAAAGCTACCACGTACAAAGAATCTATCATATTAATTTACTAACTACAGGCATAGGGTTATTCCAAAACACACCATGAGATTTTACCCGCCGATGTGATACCAATTCGTAAAATTTCAGGGTCTGGCCCATGGAGTATTAGCAGTGTCATGTATTATGTACTAGTACGACGCTGGGCAGACGCTTGTAGGATGCTTACGTAACTAAAATGTAATAAGTGCAGTCGTCTCCTTAGCGTGTCCGCCTAGCATATCCGCCTTTATATCCAAATCGCTTTCATATAAATGGATTACATAGTACCGTCACCAAGCATATTGCACATGAGTTCAACGAGTTCTTTGTAAATATTTATACCAAGCTGACACAAACAATTCCCTATACAACCCCACAAAACAATGTATTAGTTATTTACAGAACAAAACTCTCAACGTTTAATTTCAAACCAGTAACTGAACATGCTGTAATACAAATCATCAAGGAATTTGACCCAAAGAGAAGTGCAGGCATGATTCGATGTCAAATGTTTTTACTAAAAAGAATTATTTTATTGATTGCTAAACTTTTGTCCCTTATTATTAACCAATATTTTAGCATAGATATATTTCAACTTGCCAAAGTTATTCTTTTGTATAAAAAAGAGGATAGCGCATTGCTCAACAATGGCAGATCAATTTCATTACTCCGTTCTATTTCCATATTATTGTGAAAAAAGTATATACAATAAAATATTTGACCATCTAACAATAAACGAATTATTATAGAAAGGTTAATACGGGTTTCGGAAATTAGGTTAAACGGAAATGGATACTCTCGAACTAACTGACACTATTCTTCAAAACGCAGATAACCAAAAAAATCCCATTGCAATTGTATTGGCTCTGTCAGAAGCTTTTGATATTATAGACCACAATATTTTATTTAAAAAGCTTGAATACTACCGCATAAATGATACTCCCCTAAGTTGGCTAATGAGCTACCTTGCCAAAATACGCCAGTCTGTCCAATTTCATGACGTAATATCTGACACATTATCTATTTTAACTGGCGTCCGTCGGATTAGGACCCCTAGTTTATATACTTTGTTCTTACAGTTTCAATTCTAATATACAAAACTATAATATTGGCAGTGATAACATTAATGATGAACTAAAACACATTAGTGAATGGTTATCTGTAAACAGGCTCTCTCTAAGTACAAATAAAACTAAATATTTGTTGTTTCATTTTCCACAACGTCATACCTCAGATGAAACATTTTAGTTAAAATACATGGTCGACCCATAGAGTGTGTACACACATTCAACTTTTAGGCACAACTATTCAAGAAACGTTAGTCTGGACTCCATACATTAAAACATATCTAATAAAATATCACGAACCCAGGTAATTATGAATAAAGTAGAACCCTTTCTACCTGGATATATATATTAAAGGCTATGTATAATTCATTAATTGTGCCACACCTCAACTACAGCATTTTGTCATGGGGTTTTGATACAAATAGACTTTCTAAATTGCAAAAACGGCAATCCGAATAATTTCCCGCAGTAAATATAACTCGCACACCGAACCTATAATGAAATATCTCAATCTACTAAAACAGGAAGACATGTTTACTTGTCAATGTTTGACGTTCTTTCATAAATTTGTACACAGACGCGTTCCTATATTTTTTCAATCGCTGTTTTTTTTTTACAAAAAGCTGCTTTTCATGATTATCCCACAAGACAAAGTCGTCAAATTATTATCCCTTACAGTCATATTTCGAGAGCCAGAAAATGTATTATATACCACCTACCAACATTACTTAGAAAAAATGCCACTCTGCATTTTGGATAAAATATTCACACGGTTTCTCTACATACGCCAAACAATACTTACTAGCATTTTACAAAGATACTTGCACGGACACAACCTGCTACATATGTACTTAGCCTACCAACATACATCACGTACTGTCTTTCTTATAAGCACTTGTGTGTCTTTAACGTAAGTTGTACACCACGTTTGTACACCACGGTCGGAGCAGTAGGAATGCTTAGTAATAATGAATAGTTATTTGTTATATGTTAAATAAAAAGACGTTCTAGTTCCAGTATATTCTATAACAAAATGTTATTCACACTTTCGCAAGTTACCCAATCTAATGATCAAAGTAAATTGTTTTGAACGTTTCTGTTTAACAGATGTACATACGTTTTTCAATGCGACTGTGCGCTTTACATAAATAGCAGACGTGTACTTAACCTTGTTACCCATATCAACATGTACTTAACCTTGTTACCCACATCGACGTGTACTTAACCTTGTTACCCATATCGACGTGACCTTAACCATATTACCCACATCGACGTTTACTTAACCATATTACCCACATCGACGTGTACGTAACCTTGCTACCCACATCAACGTGTACTTAACCATATTATCCACATCGACGTGTACTTAACCATATTACCCACATCAACGTGTACTTAACCTTGTTACCCACATCATTGTGTGTACTTGTCCTTGTTACCCACATCGACGTGTACTTACCCTTGTTACTTATATCGACGTGTACTTAACCGTGTTACCCACATCGACATGTACTTATGGTCGTATTCGTCTATCGTTCATTTTGCTCACATTACCTGTTCTGATTGTCTCAAAAGGCTTCACTCTCTTCAGTTTCTTCAGCACGCAAACGCTTCCCTAGAGAATACAATACAGGTGGCTTGGAATATTGCTACACAAAGGCATGTTAACTCTGTCACCTCGTTAAGTTTCGTTACCAAATGTACATTTATTTTAAAATGATATTGCTGTTGTTATAATGGCTGCCGTGTTAAGTTTTAGATTTATGGTTTATGGGTTCGAAAATTACTCATCTCACTTATTCAAATAAATCCCATAGAAATGTATAATAGAACAAAACAACTACGTACAGATGCAAAACAATCAGAACAAGAGGGATATATTAGTAGCAACGCATATGGTTGAGTCACTTGTGCGCGCGAGATGTGGGATATGTAATTCGAATGACCGAGTTATTTCAGCAACAACGTTAATGTACACATATATAATACAATGCCTACACAAAAAAGCGCGTCCATTTTTACCTATAAACCTATTATTTAACATAGACAAAACTTACAAGTGACTAAATTTGACTTCCTTGATTCCCCTTCTAGTATGCTAGATACGTCACGTTTGTTTGTTTGTTTCAAGGCTCATACGTACACACCATATCATGTCATCATTAGTGTACACAATTACATGTCAGCATCCGCATACACCATTACATGTCAGCACCTGTGTACAAATAACAACTAAATCGATTTTCCAAAATTAACGCGCGGAAAATTTACTCTCACAAATCAGCTTTGTATTGGTCAAACTGCACGTCTATTACAACCAGTAATATAATAATCGACCAGTAATGTAATAAAAACGACCAGTAATGTAATAATCGACCAGTAGTGTAATAATCGACCAGTAATGTAATAACTACCAGTAATGTAATTATCGACCAGTAATGTAATAATGACCAGTAATGTAATAAAACGATGAAGATGATTATGACGACGATTATGGAGATTATGATGATAATGATGTTAGTAATTGTGATGAAGACGATGTTAATAATGATGGTAAATTATTATGATAATGACGACGAGGAAGATGAAGACAATTAAGGGGTCATCTTAATGATGATGAAAATTCTACTGATAGATCATTTTAACGATGGTGATGATGATGGTTATGATGATAATTATGATGATTGTGTTGTTGATAATGATAATGATGATGTTAATAATGAAGAGGAAGATGATTAAAATGATTACAATTATAAAGAGGGGGAAGATGAAAACAATCAAGGCGCCATCTTAGTCATGAAGATGATGATAACTATGAATAAAATGACGACGACAATGATGATGACGGTTGTAATTATTACGATGATCAGGACGACGACAATGATATTTTTAACCTTATCCTCCTCATAATCATCATCCTGATGTTACCCTTATAAAGGCTAACCATGTTAGCCAATTAAGGGGTCATCGCAAACAACTTAGGGGTGATATAAAAATGCAATATTAATGAGTGATACTCCAACGTTATTAGAAGCAAAAGGGTAATATTAAAACAATAAAATAAAGGTCAGTTGGAACAATTAAACGGTAATCTCAAAACATGAAGTTAAGGGTAATATCAATCAACTGCAAGGTTCATCTATACGATAACGGGAAACCAAATATTTTAAAATATGACCAAAAGTAAGCGATTATATAAACACTAATTGCGTAATGAACTAGATGATCATATCAACACATTGTGGGGTCATCTAATTAAATCATATAGTCTTGTCGAAAAAAAGTTTATTAAATAAAGGTGCCATCTCGTAAAAAGAGTGGGTGTTGTTGATGGTGTGGCCATGATGATGATGATGGAGGTAATGATGATAATTATGATGACGGTGTTGTTGTTGTTCTTCTTGTTGATGATGATCGATGTTGATGAATGATGTTAATAATGATGATGAAGAAGGTGATGATGAGGATGATTAATGAATATGGTGATTATCACGAGGACGATGAACACAATGAAGGCGTAATCTTAGTGATGAAGATCATGATTATTATGATTATGATGACGACGACGATGATCATGATGATCGTGATGAGGACAACGACAATGACATATTTAACCTCATCAGCATTAACATCCTCATGTTCAATCTTATAACCGCTAGCCCTGCAGTCGACTGATGTATACTTAACAGGAATTCTCAGAAGGAATTCTCAGAACGAGTCAGCCGCTTGTTTCTGGGATAACACATGGAACACCCGTTCATATAACTTCCCAGGTAACGCAGTAGCTACATGTCGGCAAACAATAGGACCGAATCAGACAGTGTGCCTAAGAAGAAGGGTCATCTCTACACTACATTATCTTATGTTTTAACCTTTACTCTTGAATATAAAGGGGAAGATATAAAACAACAAGACACTACTTTTAAATGTAGTACTCGTGATTGATAAGTCAGCAATCATGATTGTTTCATCGTGTTGAGGTGTGGTTTTCACTTTACCACTGGTACTCACTTGAAGTGTGATTTCCACTTAACCACTGGTACTTGGTTGTGGGGATGTTTTTCTTGCGCTAACCCTAAGCTTTGTTACCACGCTGACAGAGTCAGTAAAAAAGTAAAATGTAAGTTCTTATATAGCGTAATATCCAGTCCTAAGTACTGCTCAAAGCGCTTTACATACTCCCTGGCAGACCTGATCAGTCGAACACCATCCTGACTTCTCTGGGAAGCATCCAGTTGTATCATCTGAAGACTCTTTCATCATCACCTTTAAATGATTATAATATCATAATATTATGATAAATTGATGGTTTATCTTTCAAAGATTATATTTTATTTGTTCCTAACATGCTATGCAATTGATTAATGCTAGCATGCTATGGAGTTAATTAAACAGTCATTTCTGGAATGTCACAAAAAGTATGGTCCTATTAATTGCAAGAACGTTTCTCATATTGTGTCGTTTTTATAAAACAGTACAAGTTGTTTAGTATATCCAATTTATGTGCAAACATATCACTGTCTAGCCCAAGTTATTGATAACCCGTTAGTATACACGGTTTGGGGCAATATGCGTCTTTTATGAGATGTGAACTTCGGCGGTGTATATTCGTAAGTACTTCACTCAAATAAACTTTCCCAAAAGTTTGCACAACTTTGTCGGAATATGTATTATACATTTAGCTCAAAGATATCTTACTAATCACATTCCTTAAAAAAAACGGCATAGAACATTAGTTGAATAGTCTTGTGGGCACTTGTGTCGAATCCGGACACACCTCGATTTCGTCGTTATAACTTGAGTTTTGCCTAACTTTGATACTTCAGTGAGATAGTTCCATCATTCAACATTATCCTAGGCATATTTACCTTTAAGAATATTGCGTCTTACGCCCATTTGAGGCGTAAATAGCGCTCCGGTTTCTATTAATATACGCTGCTACATACCGCTCATTGTAGGCGCGCTGTGCAAACCGGGTCGCTATTTGGGCTTCAAAAGGGCTGGATTCGATGCAATTGCCGACTAGTGAATAGGATTCACGGTTTTTATTTGGGCTTCAAAAGCGTCCGGATTCGACATAAGTGCCGACTAGTGACGTAGCGCCATCAGTCTACACGGTTTCTACTTCCACCACCGTCATAAACCAGAAATTCAACATCAGCTACACTAGCATTCTGATTTAATGTGGGCACATTCTACAATACTAAAAATTAGCGCAAAAGACGTATTAGTTCAGCTAGCGTTTGCTTTGTTTTTTCTCCGAGTTCCACATGTCTCCTAAACGCAGTTACCGTTTGGGCGCCATGTTACATGAATGTCTAGATGTCTAGCATGTCGAAACTCCACAAGGTGTTACCATTGGAGTCACCGGGGATCCCGCGGGAATATTCCTTGATTGGACAACTGACAAGTGGTGTCATTCACATTGTCCAATGGAGTTAATTTCAAGATGTAAATCCTAACCGGATCTGAGCGATGTTAAGACGACTAAACGATGTTGCTACAAATCTGCGTTTTTGCAGGAATATAAGTTACTCTGTGGTGTCATTTCGTGCCGCTCACCGACGTTGAATATATCGCGAAATAACGAAAAGAAATGGGCGTACAAATAGCTACGAGGCGGCAATTTCGGCAAATTTTGGGCGACACGGCTTACAAAAACGCTTGTCATATACCAGGGGAAACACTGTAATGATTGACACTGCAAGATTATTAGGAACTAAAAGGTAATCTCAAAATAATAAAATACGGATCAGCAGAAACAATTAAGGGTGTATTCTCATAAAACAAGAAGTTAAGGGTAATCTCAATCAACTAAAAGGTTCATCTAAACGATAACTGGAACCTAAGTGTCTTAAAATATGACTGAGATTAAGGGATTATATCAAACACAATTTAAAGAATAATTTTAAAAGGAGCCATTGAGAGGTACTTTAATAATGAACTAACTTATCATATCAACATATTGCGGGTCATCAAAACCAAGTGGTCTTTTCGAAATAATGGTAATTAAATTAAGGGGCTATCTCGTAAAAATAATGCGTCTTCTCAAAATGGTAAGAACAGCTACAACATGTGTAAGAAGTCGTTAACAAATTAACGACTTTATTGCATCAGCGAACAGAGGGATCTTCTCCAAAAAATTTAGATTCTTCTTAACGAAGATAAGGAATCATATTAAAAATGTAACAATTCATTACAAATAAACCAGCTTATCGTCACAATAAATTAAGGGATCATTTAGTAAAATAATGCTTTCTTCTCAAACCAGGTAAAGCATAATTAAAAAAGCAGGGATCAGAACAAATTATCTAGCTGATCTAAAAAGGTGTCACATCATGAAATTAAGCGGTCACTTCATATAATTAAGGAAAATCTAAACTGGTATGGATTCATAGCAAAACACAAACTTAATGGGTCATCAAAACAAATTATTATATAACAAAATCTAAAGGGTCATTTCAAACAAATTAAACGAATTTTATACATAAATTAAGAAATCATGCTGAAAAGTGTAAGGATAATTTAATAAGGTAAACTAACCGATCACATGAAAAAGTTAAGGGTAATAACATTAAGAAAGGTTATCACAAAATAGACATGTAAGGAGTCATAGTTCCTGATATACTAAAATAGCTTAAATAGTCCCGTATTAAAAATGGTTATACAATATCATTTAACAACTACAGGCCGATATATATCTTGCCTGTATTTTCAAAGGTTTTTGAAAGATTAATATATGACAGATTAGTAAATTATATAACGAAACAAAAAATCTTGTCTAATTTTCAATTTGGATTTAGGAGAGGATATTCCTCTGATATGACTATTTCAATGGTAATGGATAACATTAGTAAGGCAATTGATAACACAGAACATGTAATTGGGGTATTTCTGGATTTCGCCAAAGCGTTTTATACTGTTAATCATAATATCGTATAGAAAATATTAGCACATTATGGAATTAAGGAAAACATACTCGAATACATAACCATTTAACCAATAGGCAACAGCAAGTAATATTTAACGGAATAAAATCCACCCTTAACAATACAACATGTTCCACAGGGATCAATGTTGGGACCTTTACTCATACTTATCTATATAAATGACCTGACTACTTTATTTGACACGACGTTTATTATCATGTCTGCTGGTGGCACGAGTATCTTTATACAAGGCAACAATATACATGAAATGGAAATTGCTATGAACTCTGAAATAAAAAATTATCTCTAACGTTTAAAATTAATAAACTTTCTTTAAATATACGGAAAAATTAATACAATGACCTTTAGAAATACTAATAGCATAACACAGGGATAACAACATTTACATAGACGGTATAAAAATTGACACTGTAAACAAGATAAAGTGTCTGGGTGTATTTATAAATAACTATATATATATATATATATCAAATAAAATATATAAGAATATTGGCGTTCTAAAAAAGGTGATGAACATATTAGATAAAAAGCTTATTGGTAAATATATATTATATGTTTATCTACCCATATATTACCTATTGTAATATTGTTTGGGGTAGGGCCCCGATTATATATTTAGCTAAAATATATATATTACAAAAAAAGAATTTATCGCATAATTAGTCATGTAAGATTTTTTGACCACACAGAGTCTTTATTTATACCTTTGCAGATAGTGAATAACTATCAAATAAATCAATACTTATGCTGTATTCTAATGTTCAAACATAATAAGGGTATGTTACCAGATAAAGTTAATGATATATTTATTCTGCAAATAATCACACATAAATATACTAAAAGGCAATTTTTTTTAAATAAAATACCATATTGCAAAACCAATTGCAAACAATTATCTTTGGCCTATGTTGGTCCTAAAATGTTGAATTCTTTTGTTATAAATAAGTTTCTACAATATTGTGCAACTTTACATATCTTCAAAAAAGGATCAAACGTCTGCTTCTGCATAATCAGTAATATAGATTATAGTTTTGGTTTCTAATTTGAATATATTGTTATGTTATGATGCACCTTGTTATATTTGTATTATACATTTATTAAAAGACAATTTATCACCAGCATATGTGCATTGACTATGCAATTTCGTTGGTACACTTATATTGTACTGTTAATTAATTAGTTAGAATATCACGATGACAATTGTTCTCTTTCACGAATTGTGATTTACTTATAACTAGAGCACATGAATTAGGAATATAAGCAAATGTGTTGCTTCATTCCAGTTGTTGCATAATATATATTTATAATAGTTATACTGTACTGTACTGAACATTATTATGTAACAATAAAGCTTACTATTATTAGATCAAAGACAAATTTAAGGGACAATTATATCAAAGGACAAATCTAAGGGGCCAACATTAAGGATCATCTAAAATTTAACAAGAGTATCCTATAAAATCACGCTCATATTTATTCGTTTTGAGATGGTTGCTTTTTATTTTAAAAATACCCTTTAGTTTTGGGGATTACGTCTTAATGTCGGTTATTGTAAATGTGTCCCTACAATTTTACATGCTAAGTTATTCGCTCAATTGTGTAAACTACGTTAACTGGTAATTAAAATCCATTAATATTTATTACACATAATCGGTACGTGTGTGGGATATAAAATCAGACTAAATGTCTAAACTATATTTCTTGCATACATGGTGCGGTAAAGATACTGATGAAAAGACTGCAAACTAAAGTCATCATTGGCAGTCCATACCATACACAAAGCCAAGTCCAAATCGAAAGGATGCATCGCAGTTTAGTCCCAAACAATGCGTATGAACTACTACGGTTTAAGATAAAGGGACGAAAGAAGAACTGGGTTGGAAGAGTCCGTTTGAGATATATTACGGACGCAAAAGCAAAAGCAAAAAGTAGTTTGGCCTTTGTTGAACAACAGTTCGCCAGTGCCGACCGAAACAATCATCGTCGCTGGTGCGCTAAACTATTTTGCGCGGCGTGACGACATGAACCGGTTTAAGAAAATGTGGTATCGATTTCGAGACGCTGGCCGAAAGACAAATTGCTCAAATTAATGGTTTACTATGAACGACAGATATCACGAGCGTGACCCAGGATATTGAAAGAAGACGAGCGAAGTCACACACTGTACAAAACAACAGAACAGCACATTCCGTATACCCGTGAAGATGGACTGGTTTCATTTCAACCAGCTGGATTGGCAGTACGTTTCGACCCGACCCTCAATGACAATTGCCAGTTTGCAGCAGTTGCGGACTAATTACAGGGAATTTGCATTATGCAGTCGGCGCAAACCTCTAGACAAGAAATTACACACGATCTTCGGGCACATTCTTTCGCATCAAATGGAACACCTCTTCAAAATGTCGTTGACAACATTGACAATTACTTGACAAATATGGAACATAACTGAACATTTGGCGATCATATCACATTGCAAAGAACATCAGAATTAAGTTCTTTTTAATGACAAGTTACTTTTGTGCGTGAAATAACGGTTCAATTTTTTGAGAAAACCTTATTATTTTATGAGAATAACCCTTAAAGTTTTGAGATGATCCAGAATTTGTTGACACGTTTAGTTGGGTCTTTCTAATCAACACCCGGATCCATTTATTTGTGCGATGGCCCTTTTATATGTTAAGACCACTTATTTTTAAAGACGATCAACTTGTTCTTTTTAGTAAAAATTAAGATTTTTGGTGACCCTTTCTGAGACATTCCCTTTATTGAGAGATTACCATTTATTGCCTTGATTTGATCCGTTTATTTATTGAGACGATAAGCTGGTTCATTGTTAATTATTCTTTAAATTGTGTTTTGTGTCATCCCTTAATTTTATTCATATTTTAAAACACCTAGGTTCCCGTTATCGTTTAGATGAACTTATTAGTTGATTGAGATTACCCTCTACTTCATGTTTTCAGATTACCCCTTAACTGTTTCAGCTGATCCGTATTTTATTATTCTGAGATTACCCATTCGTTTCTAATAATGTTAGAACATCACTCATTAACATTGCATTTTGAGAATTCCCCTAAGTCGTTTGAGATGACACCTTAATTTGATCAAATAATGTAAATTGAAAATATGCTTTAATGACCTTTGTTTTAAGATAATCCCATAATGTAGCGCAGATTACTGCTTTCATTTGTTGAAGTGACTCTTTTTAATGACCCTCCCTTCTTAACCCCACTGGCTGATAGGGTCCTATTGTTTGCCGACAAGAAGTTACTACGTTATCTGGAAGATTATGTGAACGGGGTTCCATGTGTTCCCCCAGAAATCAAGCGGCTGAATAATTCTGAGAATACTTTAGTGAACGTCGACTAGCGCCATTATAAGGGTGAACATGAGGGTGTCGATGATGATGATGATGATGATGATGATGGGGAGGAGGAGGAGGAGGAGGAGGAGGAGGAGAAGGAGGTTGAGGATGTCAGTGTTGTTGTGCTCATCATCGTAATAATTATAACCGGCATCGTCATAATTTACGTCATCATCTTCGTTATCCTCTTCCTACTCTTCGTCATCGTCATCATCATATTTATCACTAAGATGACGCCTTTATTGTCTGCATCGTCCTCCTGATAATCACCATAATCATGTATCATCCTCATTATCACCGTCTTCATCATCAATACTAACTTCATCATCATCAACAACAACACCGTCATCATAATCATCATCATAACCATCATCATCATCATCATAACCACATAATCGCCAACACCCATTCTTTTACAAGTTAGCCCCTTAATTTAATTTGTTTCGAGAAGACCACGATTTTATTTGATGACCCGAAATGTGTAGATCTGATCATTTAGTTCATTATTAAATTATCTCTTAATGACTCCTTTTTAAATTATTCTTTACATCAATGAAATTTTTAAATGTCTGATCCATTGTTTTTTTTCTGTATAAATTGGCCTAATTTTCTGTTCAGAGAAGTTAAGCAACTTAATTAATTTGTTTTACTTATTTGTTGTGAATAATGTGTTTAATGAATAGCTCTGCATTCAAGTTTTGTAGACGGAACAAAATGTTGATAATGGTATTCTAAAATATCAAAACATATGACCAGTGCGTAGTTTCATGAAAGCAAGATGACAGTCGGCCGATTACATTAGCGGCGTTTCTCTTGACCGTGTGTTGTTTTATAGCATCCACAAACTGTTCATGTGACAGAGACATGTCACAATTTCCATACACTGTACCGTCGAGGAACACCGCGCCATGTGTACTAACAAAACACGGAATACCTATTTCTGTTGAGGTTAGCTGTGACTGCCGGCATGTGTTCTAGTGCATTTCAATATAAATCTCATAATAGCGCCATTTTGTTGTATTTTAATATGAAAGAATTGAAGTACAGCTTGGAAATATTTGTTAAAGACAGTCCCAAAATGTATCTATAGAAGTTTTTTTTTCTCAAATCTATTCCCAAATTAGCATAATATTTACACTTAGTGTACTACCTGTGAGACTATGCGTATATGGTTATGTGTAAATATAGTTATGTGGAATTTGAATGAACAATTCGAGTATTAAGGATGAATATATATATATATATAGCAGCAACTTACCGATTTAACAACAATAATCCAATCCGAGAAGCGGCTGTCCTTCACAATAATTTCACCCCGCCTGGACACAAGCACAAAGACATAGTTATGACGGAAAACCAGAAAAAAGATACCATATACAATATAATTATGTCACGCAACTTTACAGGGTGCTCTGATATAGCTAGCTCGCGGTGTGGTTCATTGCAATATATATCCACCGATATCCACCCTGGACAATTGCTAGACAACTTCAGCAACTATTTCACGGACAAAATTGACAATATCAGACGCGATCTTGATACCTACAACAAACATACATTGCTGCACCCGGACGAGCCCTGTGTTGTCCTGTCACATTTATCATCGTTCCTGCCGACCACGACACACGAGATCACCAAATTGGTCGGCAAGTCGGCTTGTAAATCGTGCAAGTTGGATCCGATTCTGACACATCTGCTGAAGGCTAACATATCTACTTTGGCACCAGTCATCACCGACATTGTGAACTTATCGATTACGACAGGAGTCTTTCCTTCTGCCTTTAAAAAGCTGTCGTAACTCCTCTTTTAAAGAAAGCAACACTGAACCCAAATGACCTAAAGAACTATCGTCCAGTGTCGAACTTGTCTTTTGTGTCAAAAATTGCAGAGAAGGTCGTTGCCGCCCGTTTCTCCAAACACCTACCTGACAACGAACTCTATGAGCAAATGCAATCTGCTTATCGTCCGCACCACAGCACTGAGACAGCATTGCTGAGAGTATGCAACGATCTGCTTTGTATACTGGGTGAGCGCAAGGCTGCCATACTTGTGCTGTTAGATCTCTCAGCAGCATTCGACACAATCGACCACGGGATCATGTTATCACGCCTCAAAGATCGTTTTGGTGTAACTGGAACATCTCTTGCATGGTTTGATTCGTATTTAGCCAACCGAAGTCAGAGTATTCAAGTGCACGGAAGAGAATCAGCGGAAAATCCAGTGATGTTCGGAGTCCCGCAAGGTTCCGTTCTCGGCCCGCTCATGTTCATTTGTTACACGGCACCACTCGGAGACATCGTCCGTCGGCATGGAATCAACATGCATCTATATGCTGATGATACCCAACTCTACATCGCCTTCAGTCCTCTCTCGGAGGAAGACAAAACCCAAGCTGTGAAGCGCATACAAGCATGTGTCGCTGAAATACAAGCTTGGTTGCGCATGAATAAACTCAAACTCAATGCTGAAAAAAACAGAGGCTTTCGTGATATGTTCGCCGCACATCAAGAACAAACTTTCTATGCCGCACATAGAACTTGCCAATAACATCGTGTCTACTTCCACTGTGGCCAGGAACATTGGTGTTTTCTTCGATGATGGCCTAAACATGAACAGCCATGTAAACTACATGTGTCGTGTAGCATATTTCCATCTACACAGTATTGGAAGAATTCGAAATCTCCTAGATAGGAAAACGACAGAGATGATGGTGCATACCTACGTGACGTCTCGTCTTGACAATGGAAATGGCCTGCTTTACGGGATTTCTGACCATCTCCTCACCAGACTCCAGAGAATGCAAAATGCTGCAGCCCGTCTTATAACAAGAACTAAGAAGCACGACCACATCACTCCTGCTCTAATTGCGCTTCATTTGTTGCCGATTAAACAGCGCATCGAGTACAAACTACTCCTGCTTACGTTCCGCAGTTTGCACGGTATGACTGCGTCATACCTGGCGGACCTGCTAACACGACACCAGCCCACTCGCACGTTACGCTCCGCCGACGCTCACCTGCTCGAGGTCCCGCGCAGCAAGCTTTGTACTCAAGGCGACAAAGCTTTTTCACGTGCCGCGCCACGCCTCTGGAACAATCTGCCCCTTGCCATGCGTGACTGCCTCATCGTGTTCAAGAAGCAACTGAAGACACTTCTTTTTAAACGTGCTTTTTCTCTTTAAGTTATATGTGTGGACAGTAGCGAACTCTGGACTTTTTAATACCTACCTTTAAATAGTATTATTTTTATTATTATTCTCTCTTAATTTGTCGTTTTAATTAGTATTAGTATTATTACTATCCTCATCTATTTACTATTGATATGTATATGTATGTGTATTTTAATGCTTTGATTTATTTGATTTATTTATTTTATTTATTTATTTATTTATATATTTTATTTTATAATCTTAATACCTACATGTCATGTTTTTAGGATTGTAATGCGCCTCTGAATGGTAGTAACTGCCAGATTTATGGCGCACAGAAATGCTGTAAATTATTATTATTATATATATATATATATATATTATTATTATTACTAGCATTTCTATAGAGTCATATCTCCGGGACCAGCCCGTTCGTAGGCGCGTACACACATTATAAAATGTACATGGAATCAAATGTAAAAAACATATATGTATAAAGATGCCGGTAAATGTAATATTAATTGTATATACATAATGTAACTAAAATACATTACATATTAGCACAAATATTAAGATAATTAAGTCAAAGAATATATATTATAATATATAAAATTGCATTAAGATACATAATAATAAATTAATTAAAATATATTATATAATAACAAAATAATTAATTGATTAAATACATGTTCATAAAAAGTGTCCTACAGCACAGTTCCTCCGTCGAAGTACGCCAGCTTAAATAGGTAAGTTTTAAGGCAAGTTTTGAATGTATTCAAAGTGTCTATTTGACGAACATTGATTGGCAAAGCGTAGGTCCAGACACGGAGAAAGCTCGTCTGCCATAGCCCTCTATGTTGTTGCGCGGGACTACAAACAGATGTAGAACAGCAGATCGGAGGTTGCGGGTGGGCGTATACGGTGTTATAAGATCTTGGATATACGCTGGAACAAGACCATGTAAAGCCGTAAAAACATGGATCAACTGTTTGTACTGGATACGCCAGCGAACTGGAAGCCAGTGCAGTTAGACCAGCACAGGTATTATATACTGGTACTTTCGGTGTCTCGAGATAAGTCTTGCCGCCGAGTTCTGTACCATCTGCAACTTTTTCATAAATGCCTCGGTGACGTCATACAGGACCGCGTTACTGTAATCCAACCGCGATGTCATCAGAGCGTGGACTAGTATCTTACATTTACACGCATCAGTAGATTATAGTAAGAGAATGTCTTATTTTTGAAATTGCGTAGAGATGGTAGTACGCTGATTTGCACATCCGTGAAACGTGTGACGACATTGTTAGACCACAGTCGATTGTAATCCCGATGTTGCGGATGGACGGTGACGGAACAATGTTACATCCGCACACGAAACGTCATGCAGGTGTTTATGATTTGGTGCTGTGCTGATAATAGCCTCGGTCTTGTTTTCGTTCAGCAGTAGATTGTGGTCTGACATCCACTGATTCGCTTCTTCAATGCATCGATCGATGCGGTCAACCGCATCAGCGGCTTCTCCATCCCGCGTTCCACTCAGGTCAACATACAGTTGGGTGTCATCTGCGTAAAGATGGTATTGCAACTTGTGCCTTCTGAAGATAGCACCCAATGGCAGAATGTAGATGGAGAAGAGGATTGGGCTCAGCACAGACGCTTGTGGGATGCCAGACTCAAGCAATGTTCTATGTGGGTTGTGGCCACTAATACACACTGACTGAGTCCGGTTCGACAGGTATGACTCCAGCCATTTCAGTGCAATGCCTTCAATGCCTATGGTGCGCAGCTGGTTGAGTAATATCGAGTGGTCAACAATATCAAACGCCGCACTCATATCGAGCAGCACTGCCAGCACACCTTTCCTTTTGTCAAGGGAATGGAGATGGTCATTCTGAATGCGCACCAGTGCAGTCTCAGAAAATGTCCATCAAATTGTTGTTGTCTAGATGCAGGCGAAGTTGGACTGCTACGTGGCGCTCTAGTAACTTTCAAACAAATTATATATATATATATATATATATATATATATATATATATATATATTGCAATGAAGCTCACTGAGCACAATAAAGTTGCATGACATATTGAATATAATTATATATATATATATATATATTAAAGCCCTGCGCGGGTTGGAACCGCCCCGCAGCTATGTCATTTGACTCGCGGCCCGCCCCGCATATTACAACTCAGCCAGCAGCCCGCCCCGCATATTTTGCCACATCCCAGCCCGCAGCCCGCCCCACCCCGCAGTAACTTGGCTCGCAACCCACCCCGCCCCGCCCCGCAGTAATTAGTTAAAAGTCAGCCCGCACCCGCCCCGCAGCCCACAACAGATGACATGGAATAATTTAAAATATATCATCTTTATTAATCATGAATTAAAAGTGCAAAATAGCGTACAACCAACATGGCGGCTGACGAGACTTGCGCTCTATTAACTAGCACAAAGAATGTCCAACGTTTGAGTAACTGGTGACCGTTAATGAGTTACACACGTCAGCCCATAGGGAAATGACTAGCCCGCAGACCTCCCCGCCCCGCAGTGACCTGGCCCACAGCCCGCCCCGCCCCTCACAAATTGAAACTTAAACCGCACCGCAACAAATAAAAAAATCCTGCAGGCGGGCTGCAGGCCAGGTATCACCTTAGTAACTTGAGTTGGTGCGACAGCCAAGAAAACCGTAGTTTTAATGTTAGTTCTTACTCTGGACAACATTATTGCTGATGTCTAAGCTTTCTTGCATGAATGCATATGTAAGTGTATAGATTTTTGATACAATGCGTTTGCAATGTAAAAGTATATACTTACTTGAAGTAATGGTACATACATTTCCGCGGATTGGCTATTAATTTCTCTGTTGGCCAATTTTTCAGAAATGCCAAATTCCTGTGTGACGAATGGGTAATTCAATCGGAGTAACATTGCAAATGTAATGTATTATAGAAAACGAAGTGTCCGAACGTCCACCCGTCCGTCCGTCCGTCCGTCCGTCCGTCCGTCCGTTCGTCCGCGTGTGACCTTCGTCAAGCTTTGACTTACCACAAATGTTTACAAAATTTGCTTTACACTACTATGGCAGTAACTCTATGTCTTTGTCGTAAGAAAACAATAATAAACAATTTGAGGCCAGAATTTCAAAAAAAATACGACGGAATGATCAACATATTTTCCATATGCGTTATCAATATTTTAGCTTGACGGGCGTTGTTGCTAAGCAATATGTCACGTTACGAATCTGGGGCCGGTTTCATGAAGCGGCTAAGAACGTTCTTAACGCTAAGATGATTGTCTTAGTAAATGACGTGATTTTGTTTTAATACAAGCGAACATAGGAGTTAAGCAAACATGTGACGGTGACGCTAAGTAGTTGCGTAATTTGAAATACGCTTCATGAAACCGGCCCCTGGGTCTATTAAGCTAACACCATCTAGCCCCAAACGTTTGTCTTTACAACAAAAACATAACGCAAAACGTAACCCCACTATTGCTTAAAATTATTTAAAATAACGACGCCTCATTTCTGTAAGCACGTGTCTGAGGGTATTGTGTGAGGCGTGTGCGTGTGTGTTTGAGTGTGTGCGTGTGCGTGTGCGTGTGCGTGTGCGTGTGCGTGTGCGTGTGCGTGCGTGTTTGTGTGTGCGTGTGCTCGTGCGTATGCGTGTGCGTGTGTATGTGCGTGTATGGTGGCATTTAAAGATATAAATCATTAGACATTTATAAAACACGCAACATTAGTTCTGGTCTAGTGTCCTGCTATCATAGGTCAAGCTTAATCTAGTAACACTATATTGGTATTGTGTAGTGTTTCTAGGATTTCTGTTTCTGGCTCCATCACATGTTCCACGAATACAAATGAACCTACTGGATTAAATCACTGTGTTCAGGATCTGTGATGTCTTTGATGCCATCACACATGAATATCTGACGAAAATCCTGAAAACAGGCCATGTCAGTTGTTATTTCAAATTTGGATACGTATCTTCTATATATATATACATATGTATATATATATATATACACACACATATATATATATATGTGTGTGTGTGTGTGTGTGTGTGTGTGTGTGTGTGTGTGTGTGTGTGTGTGTGTGTGTGTGTGTGTGTGTGTGTGTGTGTGTGAGTGTGTGTTTGTGTGTGTGTGCGTGCATGCTTGAGTGAGTGCGTGCGCAAAGATATATCATATGTAACCATGTCATAAACGATTAAACATATCTTCGTTCAAATTCAATATGGTACAGAAAACAAAATCAGATATTCGAAGAAAATACATCATCGAAATGCACGTATAAATTAGTGGTCACATATTATTCTAAAGATGTTTTTTAAATATAATGTGTCGTAGATAAACCCATATGTTGACAATATATTGGAATTGCGTAACTACATAAAAAATGATACCCGTGTTTTTTTTTTAACATTTCTCAACATCTTAATGAAAACCATGCAATATTCAAATGCAAGTAATGCAACATGCATACACATTAAGTTATTTAATATTATGTATTATTTCGATCTTGGAAGTTGGCATTTTGGAGCAAGACTTGGTACGCATTGAGCTATCGCGCCAACAACGTTAACAACCTTGCGCTTTATTTGTATCACAAAGTCATGATAGTGACGAACATTCTTAGCCATGTCCGCTTCCTTACATCGAGCACTTGAACATTTTAATTAAGTTAACACTGCATTACTCAAGTCTTTGTAAATGTGTATTACACCGACAATGTGCTCGACTCGCGATGGCCGATGCCGGCTCATCGCGACATCGGTATCGAATGCCGCAAATCGCGCAATATCACTCGTTTGCGATGGTGACTACTGTTTAATTATGACATTATACTTTGTATTCAGACATTACATATCCAGCATAGGCAAACATAACGTTACAGTATGTAGCCGTGACGTCTGAATATATGTAATGGCTTGTTACGCCAGTGCTCAGTGGTGCTGCTACCCCAAACGAATCTAATTTCATATAAACAACTTCCGGTCACACCCCGGTCTCCCGTTAGCGGTTCTAAAGCATAAAGTTTTTAAAGAGACCGGGTTTTGTAGATATATGTTATTAATTAAAACATCACAATAAACTTTGAGTATTTGGTATACGTTAGTGTTACAAACAATGTTCCAGTTCTACATAGTTAGAAAATCACCTAAATACAAATATATAGCCAGTCCCCGTAAAGCTGTGTGTTACGCACTGGTCCCCCGAAACGGTGTTTATATATATATATATATATACATATATATATATATATACTGTACTATTGTTCGTTACTGCATTTTTTAACATCTCTTTACAGCTTCGAATTGTTTTCGATATCTTATTCCTAATGAAAAAACGTTTATAGAGCCAACTGGTGATTATCATACGTAATGATGCAAACTTACAGCTAGGTAATATTCTACATATTATATAGCTATAATATTTCACTACTCTTGAATTCTGTGTTGCAAGTTAGCCGCTAGCCGGCATGATGTCATCGTGATAATACTATTTAAATGCAATCCCCAACGACAACCTGCCATGCGTCGGTATTGAATAAAATACCTCAGCGTCGATACTCAGTAGTTCGGTCGTTTCTTTCGTTATCACGGTCGATGATCTCGTAGTCCGGTTGATGATGGCTAACTCCTGTGCACAGAACACTAGCACCAGGCAACAACAACAACAAGTACAATAACAAATAAACACATTACAATTTGTATTTGATGGACACATGCTGGACTGATGTACTTTCCATAAAGTCTGCTTTGTGCATGTGTGGCGAAAACGGAATTTAACTATCTGTGACTATTATCCGAGTTTTTATTTAGTAAAGAGGATAAGTCGGTCATAAACATGACGTGTTGTAATAGAGGGGTTATGTGTGCCCCCGTGCACCAGGTGGATTTATAAATGAAACTTACTTTTTTGCAAATAAATTTGGATGTTCCTATTTCGAAATAATGTTCTATGGGGTCCATTTGGCGAATTAGTTAATATATTGTTTTCATTGTTTGTTAGCAGGATATCAACGAAGGTCGTAGTAAATGACTGAATCGGTGACAATATAGTATTGTTATACAAACTATGAATACTTGAGGGTATGGATCAATTTATTGAAATATAAAAAACATACTTCAGATTATATCGATGTATATTTTACCAGACAAACCGACACCTTCTAATTTCAGTAATAGTTTAATCAAGAAAAACTTTAAGTTGTTGATGAAAAATAGTTATTTACCGGTGACAAAAATGGCCAAAATGATCCTCGTACGAATTATTTCTTTATCATTTCACTGGGCGTGAAACTGGCGTATTTTGATAACTTCTTGAAATGCCAGAATAAGTAATGGTGGGCATGCATGAATATAGCATTCACTGTTATCAAGTAATTCTAAAACCATTGTTATCAACATCCGTTATTATTTTAGCAGCGTTCGCAATACGTTACCATCAAAGTGAGAACACATACTGATTTGTCTACAATATTAGTTTAAACTCTGATCAAAATAGAAATGTTCCACTAAATAAATTTCTAAAGACTTTTGGTAAGCTAGACTACACAATATTTCGAGTGGAAAATATTTGGTTGATCATTATTGCAATTCGTATTTGGTATATCACCTGGTTAGGTCATCCTCACGCGCCAGGAGTCGCTGCTGCTGATTACGTCAGTGCCAGCCAGCAGTACCTCCTGGTTGATCGCTTTGCGAAACTCTGAATTTAAGCTCAGCCTATGAAATCGCTCACTAGATCAATGGATCTCGGCAGGTCAGGTGGTCATAATAAAGCTAATTTTAACCAACCGTGGTTCGTGTTACATGCAATGTTTAGGAAGTAGAAGCAATTATTCGAATACACAATACTGCTCAGCAGCTCGTACTAATGGGCAAACGGGTCATTACATATTGGGAATCCCAGAAGTCGTTTATCCTTCTTCACATTGGGCCGGGTATGCAGTCGTCAATTACTAGTTTGACTCAGCTAACTTCCGCACTTCGCGTATGGGATCAGCCAGGGCTAGTTTTGCATAGCAAACAGCCCTGGCTTGCGAGGATGAATTAGGTCATCTATGTAGGTCATGTGTGTATTTGGCAACACTCAACAGTATATATATTTTGTTCAACTGGCGAGAGTGCAGTGGTGTGTCAGTTAATCTCTAATCTCTTACGTAGCACGACTCCCTCCATTTTAAATATATTTCTATAAAAATGCAAAAATAGTCTAATAACATATGGAATACTATAGATTCTGTAGAATTCTATATTACAAAATAGTGTATAGAACAATATCCACGAAATTCAGTCAATACAATATATTATAGAAACCAAAGAAATACTACACATTTTATAGACTTAATATGAAGATAAAGAGGATTACAAAAATTATATGATAATGACGAAAATGACGGTGATGCATACAAATATGAAGATTATAAAGAAGAATAAGATAACAAAGATGAAGGTGATAATGACGATGATGACAATGAATGTGTAGATTTTGATATAGGTGATGCTAAATAATGTTGATGCATATGAAGGTTACCATGATGATTATGGTGAAGTTTAAAATGGTGGTGAGATTACTACAAATATGTAGACAAAATGATGAGTAAGTTGATGATGATGCACATTATGATGAAGACGAAGACGATGTGGTGATGATTAAAATTATTATTGTGTTTAGAATGACGACGAAGATGTAAACACCGATAATGATTATGATAACGAAGATGGCGATAAAGAAGACCAATATGTTGAGAATGTAGGTGATGTTGAAGGCGAACATTATGAATATTATGATGATGAGGAGGATAATAATAACAATGAAGACAATAACAATAATAATTACAACAATAATAACAACAATAGCAATAATAATAATTAATGATTACTAATAATACTAAAGTATTAATAACAAGTCATTAATGATAATGTTAATTAATGATTAATAATAAATTATTAATAAAAATAATAACACTAATAATAGCAATAATAATAATAACAATGACATTAACTTTAATAACAATAATAATAACAACATTGTATTATTCTTCCTCTTCGTCACCATCCTCATATTGTGTATGTGTATGTGTGTGTGTGTGTGTGTGTGTGTGTGTGTGTATGTGTGTGTGTGTGTGTTTGTGTGAGTGTGCGTGTGCTTGAGTGTGTGTGTGTGTGTGTGTGTGTGTGTGTGTGTGTGTGTGTGTGTGTGTGTGTGTGTGTGTGTGTGTGTGTGTGTGTGTGTGTGTGTGTGTGTGCGTGTGTGTGTGTGTGTGCGTTTTTAATATTGAACGAATCGGCGAAAACGCCCAAGAACTGGTGAGACAAAACGCACATAGTCGGAAATACTACATTTGTTATATGTGAATATGAAAAAACAATAACTATATTAAATCAAACGCTATTATGGAATAACTTATAAAGGACTGATTCATTGTTTACTCATGTAAGAAAACATATCCAGGTTCGATTATTTCGTTCTGACTACTTTTTGTTCCTAGAGTGAACACTAACGTTGGAACTAGGGTTGTTTCTGTTGCTGCACCAACTCTTTGGAATATGCTCCTTCTTAGTGTTAGATCAGTTGAAAATATTACAAAATTATATCGTCATTTAAAAACTTATCTTTACAACATTGCATATCCACTGTAGCTCCCTAGCGCCTTGACCCAATCAACTTTTGACAACTGGAATACTTTTTATGGATTTTGAGATTGACCAATCCTTTTGTTTTTATGCGCATCTGAGCTTGGTTTCCAGGGATGTAGGCGCAATAGAAGTTATCTTATTATTATTATTAATTTGCAATTAAAGTCACGATTTTTAAGATGATTTCTAAGACGATTTTAAGTAAAAATACCTACAACTGTGGCGTTTTCCCACACGCGTTCGGTATTAAAAACGTGCACACACAAGCACACGCACACGCACAAACACACACATACACCCACACATAATATGAGGAGGATGACTAAGAGGAAGAATAATACGATGTTGTTATTGTTATTAAAGTTAGTGTCATTGTTATTATTATTATTATTATTAATATAATTATTTATTATTAAGCATTTATTATTATTATTAGTCATTTATTATTAATAATTGATTAGTATCATTATTATTAATCATTGATTATTAATCATTTATTATTATTATTACTATTATTATTATTATTATTAATAATAATTGATTATTATTCATTAATTATTAAGTGGTATTATTATTAATTTTGTTTTAATCATTTATTATTATTATTATTAATAATAATTCAATATTATTATTAATAGTAGTAATCATTAATTAGTATTATTATTGTTAGTATTATTATTGTTATTGATATTGATGTTATTTTATTAAAGTTATTGTTAATAGGTAATATTATTGTTATTTGTTAATTGTTTATTATTCAGCATTTCTTATTAATCATTTCTTATTAATCAATTATTATTAATCATTTCTTATTAATCAATTATTATTAGTATTATTATTATTGCTATTATTATTATTGCTATTATTTTAGTATTATTATTATTGCTATTATTGTGATTAATCAATCATTACTAACCATTCATTATCATTATTATTAATCATTTAATATTAATCATTTATTTTTATCTATTACTAATCATTCATTAATATTATTATTATTATTATTGCTATTGTTGTTATTATTGTTATTGTCATCATTATTATTATTATCCTCATCATCATCATACTATTCATAATTGTCATCTTTAACATCACCTACATTCTCATCATATTGGTCTTCGTCATCGCCATCTTCGTTATCATAATCATCGTCAGCGTTTAAATCTTCGTCGTCATTCTAAACACAATAATAATCTTCATCATCACCATATCGTCTTCGTCTTCATCATAGTGTGCTCCCTCCTCATCATTTTGTCTGTATATATGTAATAATCTTCACTACCATTGTCAACTTCACCATAATCATCATGGTAAACTTCGTATGCATCAACATTATTTAGCATCACCTCCATAAAAATATACACATTCATCGTCATCATCGTCATCATCGTCACCATCACATTCGTCTTCGTCATTCATCTTAATCTTCTTTATAATCTTCATCGTATGCATCGCCATCATTTTCGTCATCATTATATCTGTTTCGTCATCTTCTTTATCTTCATCTTAATCAACGTCTTCATTTTTAATATAACAATCCTCTTCACCCTAATCATCGTAATCTTCATCATAACCATCATCTTCGTCTTCATCATCATCTATGTTAGTCTTCATCATCTTCGTTTTTTCCGTTATCATAGCATTCTTCTTCAACTTCGTCATCATCTTCATATTGCGTGCCTGTGTGTGCGTGCGTATGTAGGGTGTACGTATGTCGGGTGTACGTATGTCGGGTGTACGTATGTAGGGTGTACGTGTTGTAGTCAATATGTAAGTCTTTTTTGACATTAGTTGGTAGTCAGTCATTGTTATTACAAAATGGGCCTGCATGTTCTTAAAAATGTGAAAACCTGAAATTATTACAAAATGGGCCTAAATGTCATTATAAAATGTTATTACATTATTACATCGGTTTATTTTAAAATGGATAATAAAATGGGTCTGTTTTTATGGGTCGTTATTACAAAATGGGTCGATTATAAAAATGTGAGCACTGAAAGTTGATTTAGACTGGACGACGGTACACTAGGATGACGGGTGACTTAGACAGAAATAATTAATCACAATTACTGAATGATGGACATCACTGTGAATATATGTAGTGAATACTTGCCCCGAACGTCGAGCCACGTGACAAGTAGGCCATTGGTCTAGACATCGGCGAGTCTTTGTCGGCGACAAGGATAATAACTGCGGTGGACGTGTACAAGGTTGCGATCAGTGACAAATATTTACAGCCTTGGCTAGTGTCGGCTAATTTGTTCACACAATTTTTCGTCTAAACAGCGTCATTTCGTTCGTCTAAACAGCGAAAGGTATTTTTGTCTTTGTGTGTTTGCGTGTGTATGTGTTGTATGTATGCTTGTATGCCTGTCCGTCCGTCCGTCCGTACGTATGTACGTATGCCTGCATGCATGTATGTATGTACGTATGCCTGCATGCATGTATGTATGTACGTATGCCTGCATGCATGTATGTATGTATATGTGTATGCGTGTATGTATATGTGTATGCGTGTACGTATGTATGTGTGTGTGTGTGTGATTGTATGTGTGCATGTATGTATGTATGTATGTGTGTATGTATGTATGCATGTATATAATGTAGGTTTACCCTATGTACGTATACTCTATGTGTATAGTATACCCTATGTATGTATATTTTATGTATATATGTATACCATGTATATGTATGTATGTATATATGCATGTATATGTGTATGTGTGTATGTATGTATGTGTGTATGGTGTATGTGTGTATGTGTGTGTATGTGTGTGTGTGTATGTTTGTATGTGTGTATGTGTGTATGTGTGTATGTGTGTATGTTTGTATGTGTGTATGTGTGTATGTGTGTATGTGTGTATGTGTGTATGTGTGTATGTGTATGTGTGTATGTGTGTAGGTTTACCCTTTGTATATATACCCTATGCACATATGTATACCATGTGTATGTACCTTTGTACTATGTACGTAAGTAAGTAACAAAATACGTAAGTAGGTGTGTACGTGTGTATGTTTGTATGTATGTATGTATGTATGTATGTATACATATGTATGTCTGTATGTTTGTTTGTATGCAAGTATGCATGCATGCTCGTATATATTATGCACTGTGTATTGAATTTGATACAAATTATTGTAGAACTGTTACGTTGCCGACCATCCTCGAATTTGGATCATTTATACCTGCGCCATGCCAGTGTGCTAACTTAAGACGGAAATAAAAATGTAGGCCACTTTATTACATAGAATCGCATAAATAAGTGGTACTATTATTTGAAGGTGTGCTTGAATGTAAGTAATTTTCTAAAATATGAATAACAAACTTAAACTTATAATACACAAATATGTGTGTGTGTGTGTGTGTGTTTATATATATATATATATATATATATATGTATGCATGTATGTATGTATATAGTACTGCCAGAAAGTCATTGGTACACTCACTTAGATATTCTTTTTTAGACATTATTGTCTATTTATTAGGTTGCAGCAATGTTCTGCCCTCTAGAGGATTGCTATTGTATTATGCATCTTTTATTGTCCTTAAGTATGTGTTAATGTTTTACTTTTCTCCAAATTTAATTACAAGTGAAGCCAAAGAGATAGTCCACAGAAAACTGAGGTAATTATCCTTCTGCGGTTATGATTTTATTTGTTGAAACTATGTCTTTTGTTATACATTTGAGGTTGTAGGATTGTTATAGTTGGTGATACAAGGACACGTTTTAATACAATCTTTATGTATCATAAAATGTTTAACACCAAATTAAAAATCATAATAATGAATAATTAAAAAACAATGATAAAAAGATCATACATATTCCATTCAATCATCTGAATTAGTAGATTTATATATTTTATTATTCATTTTAAACATATACATCCTCTGTGTACAATAAAACCTAATAATGTTTTTTATATTTTTAATCATGTTGCGATACCAAAAGACGAGCTAGGAGACCCGAACCCAAGCCGTTATATTGGTGGAACAGGGGCTCAGTCGGCGTGAAGTGAGCAGGCCACTTGGCCTAAACGTGAAGACAGTGTGTGCACTAATAAAGAAGCAGCAGGAGACTGGATCAGTCGAGGACAAGTCAAGAAGTGGTCGGCCAAAGAAGACAACGACGAGGCTGGATCGTATTCTGGTTCAGTCTTGCTGATCGCCACCTCACATCCCCGGAACTAAAAGCTATCCTGGAAAGAGACCACGGGGTGTCAGTATCTCCCAGCATAGTGAGGAGTCGCCTGAATGCAGCAGGATTACGTGGCTGCAAAAAAGCCTCTGTTGAGGAAAGCTAACGTGCAGGACTGAAACACCGAACAATGGGACAATGTGTTATGGTCCGATGAAAGCTGCTTTCGGCTTTTCTGTGAGCAAAGAGAGCATTTGTGAGCAGGGTGGGCGAGAGATTCAGCCCACAATGTGTTGCACCCACAGTTAAGCATGGAGGGGCCTCCTTGATGGTCTGAGGGTGCATGTTGAGGCTCGGTGTTGGCCAACTACATCGGTGTGAAGGCAACGTGAGGCAAGACCAGTACCTCAGGGTGCTCAGAAATCATATGTTAACTTCTGCTAGAATGCTTTATGGCGAGGAACACAACAGGCAATTATATTTTATTATTAAAACAACGGAATTATTTACTAGAAACACTTCACCATACGTGCAGTTTTTAATATATATCACATAATAATATCATAAACGAGGCACCGAGGAGTGTGCGTGGTCCAAGTTTCGTTAGGGTAAACACTTAGTGTTACAATTTGGTGACATTAACAATGTGGTTTTCAGTCAATTAATAAATTATAAATAATTTGTAAGATCAGAACCTTGTAACTGATCTGCAGCAGCCTTCACAATTTATCAATAACATAATTCAGTTAGTGATTTAATAAACATTTATAAAATGCTTACCATAAATAGAAGATAAGAAAACAGTTCCTCTTGTGGAATTTGAATTAAATTATAGGTATCAAACAATCGAATGCCGTAGCCTCTAGGCCACACTGACCGCTGGAAACATAACCTCTAGGCCACACTGACCGCTGGAAACATAACCTCTAGGCCACACTGACCGCTGGAAACGTTATCTGTATTTGGCAGCTAACAAATAAAATTAACGTAATAATTGAGAATAAAGCTTCTTCACACTCCGAGATTAGGCCAACTTTTCTGAGATCTATAACTATGCATCCAGGAACAACATAATTTCGGCAACCACAACTTAGGCCACATAATTCATGGTTTCTCATCAGCACGCGCATTTAAAAATAGGTGCCGTTAAACTTCATTCGTTATTGTTCAAATAAAATTAATTTGTGTCAAGCTAGATTAATTTCTCTACAGGTTTGTCGCTTGTACGAAATACACTCGTTACACATCTTAATTTGTTGATTGCTGAGAATAGCCTTTGATACTCAGTAGTTAACTCAATCAGCATACTAAAACAGTACCATCACTTACATTTTAACAGAGTTCTGACGATAAGCCAATACTTATTTTATATGGCCCAATACACTGTATCTGTGCTCGTATTTGTTCTTTAGTCAGTGTTAAATCATTGTCACCCCGTTCACCCACTAGCATTTAACATGATACTTATGAGAATCATTGTCATTATTTAATGAAATGTCGATATCAAATTGATTCACTCACATAAATCCTTCAATATAACTCTATCTGTTTCAGTTACCTCTGACAATTGGAGTCATGTCCCTTTAGAATAAAATTGGCTTCTTGTGTATTTGTTATCACTTTTATCACCTGTATCAATCCGGCTGCCCTGACATGCTGGGTAATGTTTGAACAACTTCCAGCAGGTTTTAGGAGGGGGTTCACGCTCTTGAGAAACAGGGAATATTCTTATCATATACAATTAGGGGTTCACATCTTAAAGATAAAATTTGAGGGGGCTTTCACACGTGTGTGTGTGTGTGTGTGTGTGTGTGTGTGTGTGTGTGTGTGTGTGTGTGTGTGTGTGTGTGTGTGTGTGTGTGTGTGTGTGTGTGTGTGTGTGTGTATAAATATATATATATATATATATATATATGTCTGCAGATAGACCGTTCTCAATCGGGAATAGTACGATCGTAGTTGGTTAGTCATGTCATAATTGTAGCAATTGCGTCTATTCTATTCCTATTCCTCTCAGCCCTGATGATGTCCAACATGATCTCTATAATTTCCATATAATGTTAACCACATCCTCAAGTTTGGATTGCTAAAGTTCACCTCGCTAAACTCCGCCATGAGATATTGAATTACCTCGTTCCCCAGAACATCTCAGAGTTCGCCAATTGCATTGAACAGTTCTAATATGTGATTATCACCTCTCTTCTTGAACATCCTACCTACATTTTGGGAAAATTCTTTTACTTCCACTTTTTGACTGACTAATATGTATGTATATATATATAGTATATATATATATGTATAACATATATATATATATATATATAATATTATATATATATATAATTATATTTACATTTGTTTGTTTTCTCGTTTTTCTGTCTGTCGGCCTGTCGGCCTGTCTGTCTGTCTGTCTGTCTGTCTGTCTGTCTGTCTGTCTGTCTGTCTGTCTATCTGTCTGTCTGTCTGTATGCAAGTAAGCACATGCTTGCACGTATGTATCATGTGTTATGTATTGAATTTGATACAAATTATTGTAAAACTGTTGTTACGTTGGCGACCATCTTCGAATTTGGATCATTTATACCTGAGCCATGTCAGTATGCTAACTTGTGGCGGAAATAAAAATGTAGGCCACTTTATGACAAAGAATTGCATCAATAAGTAGTACTATTATATGAAGGTGTGCTTGAATGTAAGTAATTTTGTAACATATGAATGACAAACGTAACCTTATAATATATATATATATATATACATATGATTCTGAAAACATGCTAACATAGAATGGTTGGGTGTGTAAACAGGTTTGGTGTATGCGATAAACATATTTCTAGAAAACAACGTTATATTATCCTACACATTTGTAGGTAAATTGTATGTGAATACCTGATAGCAAGGAAAATACATCTGCAAACCAAAATGTTTTGGTTTCATGCTACTATGTTTTTAAGTAGTATTTTGACCCAAGTTTGAGTTTGTGACTCTCAAAATGACCTTCAAATTCAAAATTGAGGTGGCACCTATCCACGTCTTTGTTTTCATCCCTTGAGTGATGCATCTACCATGAATTCCTGCCATTAACAAAAATGTCTTTAAAAGTATAACATCACGCGTTGGTTGGTCTATAGTTAATTTAATTGATCGAGCTAAGAATAGCAAATTTGTGCAATTAATTAAAGCCTAATATTACGTTTCGGTCGGAAAATATAGAGTTACTGGTGAATGACTCGCCACTGAGTCCGTGAGCTCTTGTGCACTTACCTGACCCCGACAAGATGAAATAGAACGCCGACGCAAGATGTCCCTGCCTGATTATGACCCGTTTTGGCTCGAACCTCAAACAAATAACACAATTCTAATTACACTATTCACCTACGCGCAGCCACAAATATGCAAAGCGTTATTTCGAATGAAATTAGACAATCCAAAAGAAGCGTTGAACAACCATGTGATATAAACTATCATAGCAAGAGTTGTTATGCTAATACAACAAATTAAGAGTAAACATAAACTTCACTTGAAGATAGGATCACAGGAAGAGGTTGTTGGAAATATAATATCCGCGTGTTTTTAATGGTAGAAGACGTATATGGGTATGATATACATTACACGTTTAGACCATTAAAGGGAATAAAAACATATATTGCTCGAATTCATGTTATATTAGATCCTGCTATCTATTTCCACGTCCACCAAACCAAAAAATCAAAAAAATTCAATTAATTAGAAATTCCACATTTTATGGTGTGCATCCGGACATTTTCGAATATGCATATTTTTTGCGCGCTTTTTGGGATGCCGAGATGTGACGTCATTTATGACTCAAACTCGCATCAGGCAGACCCTTTCCATGCATTCAGAGCGTGTTTACAAGTATAGCTTTTGGGTCGAAACGAGCGTCAGAACGAGTTATTGTGCAATATTCCGACGTAATACAAACACTAGTCATCATAGAGGAACAAGCAGTTATCTTACGGTTCCACACGAATCGAATGTTATTCAAAACAACGAATGCGAATGGGCCTACAAGTCGACTAGGTTTCGCCGAGCTTGGGCTCGTTTTCAGAATAATGATATCGAATGCAACCAACGGGAGATAATCTACACCAATAAACATACATATTATGACGCCGACTGAGCCCCTGTTCCACCAATATAACGGCTTGGGTTCGGGTCTCCTAGCTCGTCTTTTGGTATCGCAACATGATTAAAAATATAAAAAACATTATTAGGTTTTATTGTACACAGAGGATGTATATGTTTAAAATGAATAATAAAATATATAGCAAACATATATTGTATCTAGCTACATAAAGAAACGTGTATAATCTTATAATATCACTAGAATATCGATATATGAAGGAGTTGTACAATTTATCATAACAACTTAAATCAGTCAGAGAGCTTCCGCTGGTCCCGCTAGTTCAGTGGGTAGGCGCGTTTTTTACTTGTCATTTATATTACAATCGGGCCACGCCGGTTCAATCCTGACAGCATGCAAACCTTTGATTTTATTTACACTTGTTTTGTTTATGTTTTCACGAAGTAATATAAACAAAATCATTTTATAGTATAATGCACTGTTTGTAAATAATTTATATTTTTGTAGTAACTATTTATTCGCCACAAAAATGAAAATATGGTCATTATATGACAATGTTTCTAAATGTTATTTATCCAAACAAATATAATGTAATGGATATATAATTTATTAATTGTAAATATATTGTACGGTAATATATTGTAATTATATATGTGAAAACAGATTGAGATCTGTCTGGATAAATACAATTTAGAAACATCGTTATATATAATGACCATATTTTCATTTTTGTGGCGAATAAATAATTACTACAAAAATTAAAAAAATATTTACAAACAGCGCATTATAGCATAACATTATTTTGTTTATATTACTTCGTGAAAACATAAACAAAAAAAGTGGAAATAAAATCAAAGGTTTGCATGCTGTCAGGATTGAACCGGCGTCGCCCGATTGTAAAATAATGACAAGTAACCAACGCACCTACCCACTGAGCTAGCGGGAACAACGGAAACTCTTTGTCTGATTTACGTTGTTATGATCAATTGTACAACTCCTTCATATATTGATATTCTAGTAATATTATGAGATTATACACGTTACTTTATGTAGCTGGATACAATATATGTTTGCTATGTATGTTTATTGGTGTAGATCATCTTCCGTTGGTTGCATTCGATATCATTATTCTGAAAACGAGCCCAAGCTCGGCGAAACCTAGTCGACTTGTAGGCCCATTCGCATTCGTTGTTTTGAATAACATTCGATTCATGTGGAACCGTAAGATAAATGTTTGTTCCCCTATGATGACTAGTGTTTGTATTACGTCGGAATATTGCACAATAACTCATTCTGACGCTTGTTTCGACCCAAAAGCTATCCTTGTAAATATGCTCTGAATGCATGGAAAGGGTCGGCCTGATGCGAGTGTGTGTCATAAGTGACGTCACGATACCACGTGATCGCCTAGCTCATTAAAATTTAATTTTCCGCGGGAATCGCTTCACAGACGGGCTTAAAATCGAATTTATGCTACAAATGTATTTTTCTGTATTTGTTTAATGTTGTCAACTGTTACATACAATGTTAAACTTTGTGTACACATGGAAAAAGGATTTTAGCTAACGCCTTATTTTTATTTCCTTTAATTAGGCTTTGGAACCAAGCCAAAGTTGTGCTTATCTAACACATTCAGTGCACATGCAACCATGGGCGGACAAACACACATACTTGAGTAAATTGTATGATAAGACAGTTTTATTTCAAAAAACAAGGTGGACTTCCTTGCTAAGCACTCTTGAATTTTCAATCCATATCAAAAAGAATTCCTTGAATCGAGGTAATTAAATATTAACTACATAAGAATGGTGTCATAAGTTTGCTAATTCCAAAAAAACATTACGTGTTTACTGTTGGTTCAACCCTTTCCCTCACCAATGCGTGGTTTTTGTTTTGCTATTTTTATGATGCGACATGACCATTACCGTCAATTTGCATTAAAGTATTATTCACTCACTAGGAGATGGTATTGTAATAATGTATTGTCCCTGTGATGCATGGTGACAACCAAACCTCCACACACACAGTATGATTCAAAGTTGTTGGAATTTTGCGGACATATGCGAACACACGTTAAATTTCGATGAAGTTTTCTATGAACTTACAAAATTTTGTCAATTCACCAAACTGTTCCAAATACAAACAATTACACCATCATCTAGACAAATTAATAAAATGGGAGATTCGATTTTGGACAATGTAAACATCTACGCATCGGATATAGTCTTGGAAAATGTAACATAGACAGTATTATTTGGAGTACCACTGCTAATAAAAACCATTTAGCATCAACAATTACCGATGACATGAACGTTTCGTATGAGTTTAGGTTTGAGAGTTCAACAGATAATCACATGACTTGAGTGGTTATGATAAACATAGCGTGTTTAAATAGCTAACTAAACCCCTTCTTAAGAATATAATTGTGCTTTGTGTTGAATGCTACATAGAAGCATGGAGTTCATACTGTAAGAAAGGCGTGCACAAGTTAGAAAGAAGACAACAAATAAGAGCAGCTTAACTCATTCTATTTCATAGTTATGCCAGTTCGAGTGTTCTTTTCCCTATGGTGATCGACATATAAAGTTGACAAATCAAGCAAAACAGATCATGTTTACACACAGTTGCCAAAACATAAACTAAATATCCAGTCAATTATAACAATACTAAAATGATGTACTTTTCGTATCTTCCGACTCTGACGATTTTGTTCTGCATGCTCTCTGGATAATCAGAGTAAGCCTTGATGTTTCGAAGAAAGACGTGTGCCTAGAAACATTCATAATCGCGCATTCAAATCAGTTAGTCAGTCATGCAAGGGATTAACCACGTATCAAATAATAATAATAATTGTGTTTATTTTCTCAACATAAGAACAATACACAAAGCATGATACATCAAGAAATGATTATGTCAGAAAAAAAAAAACAATCATATAAGATAGATTATTGTGTGACAAAACAAATAATTCAGTAACGTTACGATAATAATAACAACATATTTATATAATGTGTACGGTGTGTAGAGCAGTGCACACGAACCAGAGCACAAAACTGCCGAGGATTTACGAAGGAAATGAAATTGTGACATGTTAATCAGGAGCATGTATGATCCGGTGGAAATTCAGTGATGAAGGCAAACCATCGGTGCAAATGACGAAAGGGGATGGCAATGAACAACGAAACAGTTGTCGGCAGGCTGGGAATCTGTTCAGTAATTGTTGTTATGGATATTTTATATTGATCGTTATCTCTTGAGAAAGAGTAAGTCATGGGAAATAAAACATGTATTATACTTTTTTGACTCATTCCCGTGGTAATAATCAGAATGATAATAATAAAATTAGGAAGTATAGCTTAATATGATGACATTTAAGTAACTGCTGCGTTTCAATTATCTAATAGTATGCAACTATAACATTAAATTGGAAATAGTTGTACATGGCATATGTTGTTCTTAATGAAACACATTGTCGTAAACACGTTGTGATAATATGTGTACTCCACAACATAATTATGCAAGTTATTTCAAACATATTGCTGTTGTTGTACGGGGAAGAAAAGGAGAATACAACGATATAAACCTGACATTACTTTAATGTGCACATTTGTATAATCATCGTTTTCGTCCTCATCTTCCTCATCGTCGTCCTCATCTTCCTCATCGCCATATTAATCCCTATTAAAAACCCAATGTTTGCATAGCTTTTCCCACACTGATTTTAAGTTATTCATACAAAATGACTGAAGAGATTCCCATACTGCCGACACGTTTTTTATCATTACCTGGAGCCTTCTTAAGATCCAAGAATACCTATTTTGTTGCAGATGTTCCCTGGCCATGACTTAATTTTGTTTACAAAAGGTTGCTATTTCTTCAGATGATTTAAAAATAATCTTGATGGCTTTCCAGATTTTAGACGCATCTACAAGATGCATACTTTTCCTCAGCTTAGTTGTTTGGGTTGTTTTTTTAGAACAGTTATTTTTGCTGCCTGTGAATATTTGAAAACATGATGATGGAATAATACTGAACTACCAGGTACCCCGCGTACAGCACAAGACATTGTTGTACGTTGGCTGAACTAAATCTGTAGAATTTCGCAAGACTATCTGCGAGGGGGTACTGAGACTGATATAATCAGTTGCAGCACCTCATGGCGCGCGAGGATGATATTCCCAAAATATAGTATTACTTAAGTCACACGGTACTGCATTTTCTAAGATGTTGGGACAAATTGGAAGATCTTTGATCGGGGGTGTCGCAACTTGATATGTTTTACTGTTACTATAGTTGTATGAATTAATACACTGACAGTTTTAAGTAGATCTTTGGTGGTCCATCAAAGCTTAGTTGAGGTATACGACGTACTTACGCTGTCGAGTTCCGATTGTGTGCGTTCGTAGGATGCTTTACACAGCACGGATTTCATGTCTTCTGTCAGGCGCAGCTAAAATATGACAAAAGATGCAAAGTTGTCTTTTCGGATACCATAATAGGACGTGTAGGTTCTTAGTGCCTCGTATTCTAATGAAAAGAATGGGTAAGACAATGAAATGAACAATTATAACCGTAAGGACGCTGATTAGCTTCAAAAGGAATAAATATTGGTATTATCGGATAACATCAAGCTACAACAAAACATTGACGTTTGATCTTAAACACAGTTATATCATTGGAGGGGAATCGGATCTGTTTCGGCTAGGGTATGGTTTCCACAAAATATAATTTTATATTCCGATCAAACTGTGACATGTTTACACAGGTAGGTGTGATGTGCTTATTATCCTGTGGGCTCTAATTGTATACCTTAAAGGCTTTATACTTAACCCCCTGCTATTGTATTTTAATTCAATTCAATATTTCCAATTGAGAATACAACATACAACATATATATACATATTACAGTTGACACAGTTCAAATTATCAAATTATCTTATTATGCACTTTCCCTAACATCAATATAACATGGTCATAATCTTAAACACAGTGTTAGTAACATAACGAATATTATATTGCTAATGTGAGACCATTACTACATTCGTGCTTCCAAATACTTTCTGAATCTTAACAATAACCAAATTAATTACATAATTTATAGTCTTCAATTAAGTAATTTTTATATCGCATTTATATATTACTTATAGTAAGTGTTTTTTTCATGTGCTCGTCTAAACAATTCCACAATTTAATACCATACACATATACACTTAGCCTTTAAAGTGGTTCGGGCATAAACATGTTTTAGTTTATTTCTTTATTTCTTTACATAGGGTGTAGTATATTTGGCATTGACACAAAATTAAAGGTGATCTGGCAACAAATTATTGTTAGCTTTAAACATTATGACAGAAATGTTTAATTTTATTAAGTCATAAAGTTTAAGAATACCTAGATCATAAAATAATGCATTAGTATGACTTAATGTATTCTTACTACATATTATTCGTACAACTTTTTTGTAATATATAAACACCGTTAATATATGTTTTATACGCATTTCCCCAAACTTCGCAGCAGTACGATAAATACTGGAGAAATAATGAACAATATAGTATAAAAAGGGACATTTTATCTAATAAATATTTGCCCTGTATATAATGGCAATAGTGTTTGTTAGTTTAGACTTGATCATATTGATATGATCTTTCCAGCTAAGCTTATCGTGTATTAAGACCACTAAAAATTTAGTAACATACACTGTATACTCTAACAATATTTGTATTATCGATTTGTATATCAATATTTGTTGTCTTACTATTGTTGATAAACAACACGTAATTTGTTTTAGTAACGTTTATGGATAATATGTTAACTGAAAACCAGATATGTAGCCTTTGTAGTTCGTCGCTGACAATTTTGCTTAGCTGGGCTGGATCTTTCCCAGAACAAAATATATTCGTATCATCAGCGAAAAGAATGAATTTTAGTATATCTGAACAATTACAAATATAATTTATGGATAGTATAAATGAACGTTCCGAGCCGTTCCGACGTAGCAAGGCGGCACATAATTTTCGGAGGGAAAAACAGTGCCGTTCCGACGTAGCCGGAATTAAGTAGCCGATCCGACGTATTTAGTGTAGCTGTTCGTCCGGTCGGGGTTTGCGGAGGCACAGGCCACGTCGAAATGTGGTCTCGTTACGTCGATAGTTCCAGACTCCGATCCGATCCGACGTAGGCACCCAGCAATTAGTGGGACGGACGATGTACCGGTCTGGAAGTAAGTTCCGGTTTGAAAGAAAGTTCCGTTTTATGTATTGCGCATGTGGGTGTACTTGCCAAAGATTAGCGCCTACTTTCGGCCCGCTTATACACGTGTCGAAATTAAGTTGCGATTCCGTTTTGCGTATTACGTATACGTGTCTACATGCCAAAGGTTGGCGTCTGTTTTCGGCCATCTTGAACACGGTGTCTGCCGTAAGTATGCGTGACCCATTTATATTATATTTTGCGTTAATGATACGCTTAGTTTTGTACTTATTTAAATGAAACACATCTCCGTCAGTTCGGCATGTATGAAGCTGACATTTTGTATGTGATCTAGCGGACCCATTGGGTAGTTTGTAAATGTAGATCTGTTCAAAAAACATCCAGTCTCGGAGGAGGTCATCATTTTTAAATGGCACTTATTTCGTGCGTGATCTAGGGGATTCATTGGGGTAGTTTGTAGATGTAGTTTTTTTCAAAAATTCGTCCGGGGGTGGGAGTCATAATTCAATTTTAAAATGGCACTTATTTGCGCCAGTTTTGCATGTATGGGGCAGAATTTTTTGTGCGATCTATTGGACCCATTGGCATGGCATGTAGATTTATGTTATTTCAAAATTCGTCCGGGAGTGGGAGTATGAGGGTCACAATTTTTAAATTGCAGTTATCTCCGTCAGTTTTGCATATAAGGGCTGACATTTTGTATGCAGTCTAGCAGGCCTATTGAGGTGGTTCCATATTCGTACGGAGGATGGGGATCTTGGGGTCACCATTTCCAAACATGTTTTCCCAACGCAACTCCGGGTAACTCGGCTATTTTTTAATAATACATTTATGGAAATGAGTCGTGCCATCACGAATTACATTTTACTGAATAACATTCCTGATATTGTCAAAGAAAAGCTTAGTACACACAGTTCACAAGGATTTACCAAGTATGTTAAACTTTATTTGTTTACAAAACTATCAAGTAACATGCACCAGGCAAAACTGCTATAATTATATGTATGCAAAATTAAGAACCGACAACCACCTGTCAACTTGGTACAGTACAAAACAGTTCCTACACGACAAACTCAATAATCATGTAAGCTTGCTCACACTACTCACATGCACACATAGTATGTTTTTTGTTCTTCTTCTTCTTTTTCTGGAATAATTTGATTAGGTAATGTATTGATTCAGTTAAAGTTTTATTACAAAAGGTGGCTCCTCGATAGCGACTACCATAGTCATAGAGGAATCTCCTGACCCTACTTTTTGTTATTTATCATACATTATACCATGTTTACAATATGGTTATATATTTGTATTATTTAAATTGTTTGACATGGATGTATTGTATGTATTATTTGAAATGTCTGGATCAAATAAAACAAAAATTCTTCTTCTTCTTCATAAGTAAAAATTTATTATCATGTCAACGTGTACAATTATGTGTGACATGACAGTTCAAATAGTATTATTAAATATAATATAAAATGCAAAAAATTCAATCATTTACACAGATCAAAACCACGTAGCCCTTTGTACTGCAATGTTTATAACAACACATTTCTACAAATATGGTCTATTATAACATTTAATCAGGGAAGTGATCAAATTCCCTTATTCAGCTCTGTTCACTCGCATATGTACGCTCGCTGTTCAACACCGTATGGGAGCTTATAGGTCGATGGAGTAACGGTTTCCCGGTCTGGGAGTAAGTTCCGGTTTCGTTTTACGTATTGCGCATGCTTGCACAAGCGCAGTACATCAAATGTGACCCACGGTGAGCAACGTGACCTCCGGTGACTGATCAACTTTGACCCCGTGCTAGAAGTATGCGGCGACTGAGTTACATCGCGGTGACCTCAGGTGACCGATCAACTTTGACCTTTGCTCGACGCACGCGGCGACTGAGTTACATAATTAATAATTTTTCGTTTGCTGTTGCGACCGTTATTCCACTGACCTACTTGCCCCCCCCTACGGTGCTGAACAGTGAACGTACATCTGCGCGTGACTACACTGTCTACAGGCACATCTGACTTAGTTAGTTCCCTATCACTAGTATCAGTATTAGTTGACGTATATTTTGAGAAAATAGCGGTGATACAGCGGGAGAAACTTGGAGATGAGTACCGACAGTATATGGTATGCATAAGACATTACTTAGTCACCAAAAAACACTTGGCGTGTGAGAAGCGTATGCGCAATGCTGTCTTGAAGGCTACGCTGCAGCTCTGTGTGACGAAAACGTAAGATACACAACGCTCTGAGACAATGACATCAAAATAAAACACAATTTTTTTGCAAATAATTACAAGTTATGCTAATTATGAGGTTTTGTTATGTATACTAACAATTACAAAAGTAACCGTATCATTAACGTAAACTATAATATAATTGGGTCACGCATAGTTTCGGCAAACACCGTGTTTAAGCTGGCCAAAAATAGGCGCTAACCTTTGACACGTACAGTGTGTACCAAAAACAGAACCGGAACTTACTCTTAGACCGAAACTTACTTCCAGACCGTACAGCTGCGGGCCGAAAGTAGGCGCTATCCTTTGACATGTACAAGCGCAAATACGCAATACGCAAAACGGAACCGGAACCTACTTTCAGACCGGATCCTCCTTCCATACCGATACAGGTTTCTATCGCCGCATACTTCTGGCACGGGGTCAAAGTTGATCGGTCACCTGAAGTCACGGTGCTCATCGCGGGTTGCATTTGGTGTACTGCACTTGCTCGAGCAAGCACAATATGCAAGAACGGAACCGGGTCTTACTTTTAGACCGGAACTACAATGGAAAAACACTGCCGATTCGACGTAGCCAGAAGTAGTCGATCCGACGTAGTTAGCATAGTTGTTCGTCCGGTCGTGGCAAGCCGAGGCGAAGGCGACGTCCAAAAGCGGATCTCATTACGTCGATAGTCCAGACTTCGAGCCGATCCGACGTGACGAGACGGCACTTAGCCAAATTTAGGAAGCGGAGGGATCATCGTGAAATATATTGCATTACGTTGGATCGGCACCGACTTTAGCTTTCTGCCGAGTTTCGATGGAAATCAAACTTCGAATATTGTGACGCGGGGTGCAGTGTCAGTTAGGCGCGAACCTTCCGCCGAAAACCTCGTCTTGACAAGGTCGACTAGTCGATAATCTGTGGCTGAATTCCAACGACGTAACAGTTCGACTCACACTACGAAATTACTCCTAACGAAATTTACAGGATTAGAGCAATAGACGTTTACTAAAATGATACCAAATGAAATTTACCGGAATAGAGCAATGGACGTTCACTAAAATGATACCTAGCGAAATTTACCGAAATGGAGCAATTGACGTTCACTAAAATGCTACCAAACAAAGTTTACTGGAATATCAAAAAAAACAGTTAAAAGGACATTATAAAGCAACGGACGCATAACAAAATGCTACCTAATTAAGTTTACCGAAATTGAGCAATTGACGTTCACTAAAATGCTACCAAACGTCGCCTTCGCCTCGGAATGCCACGACCAGACGAATAGTTATGCTAAATACGTCGGATCTTCTGGCTACGTCGAATCGGCAATGTGTTTCCTTCCGAAAATTCGGCTGTGCCGCCTTGTCGGATCGGATCGGAGTTTGAGCCTATCGACGTAACGAGACCCGTTTTGGACGTCGTCTTCGCCTCGGCTTGATACGAACGGACGAACAGTTGCGGTAACAACGTCGGATCGGATATTTCTGTCTACGTCGGAGCGGCTATTTGTCTCCACGTTGGATCGGCTTCATCTGTCTAGGTCGGATCGGCTACTTCTGTTTACGTCGGATATGCTACTTCTGTCTAGATTGGAACGGCTATTTGTCTCCACGTCGGATCGGCTACTTTTGTCTACGTCGGATCGGCTACATCCGTCTAGGTCGGATCGGCTGCTTCTGTCTACGTTGGATCGGCTACTTCTGTCTACATCGGATCGGCTATTTCTGTCTATTTCGGATCGGTAGGTTCTGACTGTCAAAAAGGAACAGCCTTTAAAAAATAATATTTTATGATCATTACCGAGTAACTCATATGCTTGTATTGTATGTTGTTCCTTCAAAATGACATGTTTTTTATTGTTCCGACATATTTCTTTTTTAAATTGAAACCAACTTGTAAGGGTGTTATCTTTTGTGAAATCGACGTTCACATAAATGCTACCTGAAGAAATTCCTGCATAAAACCGTAACAGCTTCGAATGTCGAGACGTGGTTTGTTGCTCCGGTTAGATCTGTGGATGTGCCGACTTCAAGGGTCGTTTTTTACCTAGGCTCCCTAGATCAAGGGTCCGTTTTTTACATGTTCTCCATAGAAGAAGGGCCAACATTATACAGAAGTTCCCTAGACAAGGATATCATTTCGAGGAACTCTCCCTAGAACAAGGCTAGGTTTTTATCACAGCATTCACAGCCCGGGGGCACTGCCTATAGTACTGTAGCAGTACTGTGGATGTGCCGACTTCAAAGGTAGTTTTTTACCGAGGCTCCCTAGATCAATGGTCTGTTTTTCACATGTCTTCCCTAGAACAAGGGTATACTTTTTGATATTGGATGCCCTTATCAAGGGTAGGGGTATGTGACCTTCGGCTGCACACCCGTACCCACATGTAAGGGTAGTGCCCCCCTGGGAATTTATTGTATGAATATGTTGATGGTGTGGACCAAATATATACGATGCCGTCACTTCGATCGGACATTTTTTTTTTTTTAACTATCCCTAATAAACGGCACAGATCGTGTCCCGAGTTTCAGGTTCGTGTCGAGTTGACTTCCCACAATTCTTAGCGTTAGTTGTTATTCCCGATAGAGTCCGCCACTGCGCTTTTCAACAATGTAGGCGTAGCGACGTTATTTCACAAATTAAAACAGTCTAAGGCTAAACTAAGAAGAAGAAATGTTAGAAGTCGTGGAATATAGCCAGATAATAAGTATTGAATTATTGAGGGAGTTTTACGGAATTGGTTAAGCTTTACGACTACGACTACACCGGTTTTACGCGGCAAGTTCGCTACCATCGAGTCGAAGTCCCAAAAAGCAAAAAGCGAAACTGTCTATCGTTGGCTTGTATGATAGGTTTCTGATTTTTTTCCAATTCGGTTTACAATTCAGCCACACATTTTGTTTTATATAAATATTGAATCAGCCCAAATGGCACACTCGTTTGCATCGACCTGCGCATTTATATCGCTATTTTCACGCGCTTTGCGAGTAACCCACGGCCTCTGCGACGCAGACCGCAGCGCTATTTTGACCTCAACGGTGGCTTAGAACGTAATATTTTATTCGTATTTTTTAACATCACATGAGGTCAAAATTCAGACACACAATTAGGCCTAGTTATAATATATAACGGTGACATCGAGGTGGGCTTGGTTTCTACACGCCTTACTTAACAATAATAATCATATATTTTATTTAATATAGCGTCAGATCCAATCATAAACTGTTCGTGGCGCTTTACAACATGTAGAACCCAGATAGAGGTAATAATGATGGCTGAATAAACATGCATTTTCTAAAACATTCTTATGAATTAATATTACAAATAAATATAGTAATAATTAAATAAATATACTAAAATAATGATCTTAGCTACAGTTCTACAAATTAATTTATCTGAACTAATGTACATGTATATATAAAATAAATATATAAATAGGTTAATTAATACATAAGAGATATCAAACTAATCAATGCAGAGACTAAACTATGCCACATTAAACAAGAGAGTCGAAAAAATTAGTCTTAATGCGTGCCTTGGAAGTAGAGAGACAATCAGACGTTTTAATGTCATTAGGCAGTGTTCCACAAAGTCGCCGCGGCGACCGCAAGCGAACTGTCCCCAGCTTTGACATGAGTCCGCAGGACCGTTAATATGTTATTGCTGGCAGAGCGCAGGGCTTTTGTTGGTTTGTATGGGCATACAAGGCCGCATAAATATTTCGGGGCATCACCATGCACAGCTTTATATATAAACACTAATAGCTTAAAGTCGATTCTGTATGCTACAGGCAACCAGTGAAGAATGCACAACAGAGACATGGCGCTGTCACTCCGTGGACGGCGTAGGATCAACCTAGCAGCAGAGTTGTGCATTCTCTGCAGTCGAGCGATGTTGTTAACATAAGTGTCGTATAGTGAATTGCTGTAATCCAGCCGTGACGTAATAATGGCGTTGACGACACGTTCCTTTGTCGTCGTTGGGAGATAACGACTCATCTGGTTGATACGACGCAGGTGAAATGAGCACACACTGACGATGAAAACTTGAAACTTGCTTCTTAAAATCGAGGTGGCGATCCATAACGACACCAAGGTTACGAACACATCTTGAGGCAGTAATCGTGACATCTCCTTCGCGTATCACGCTGCCGCCAATAAGCGCAGCGGCAATCTTTGGTATAACGGGAAGACAACTTAACTATTCTCTTCCAAAGCTACAGGCTCCAGATGGCATATAGGATTAGGAAGCTTTAGGCTTATCGATAGTCCAAATATGTTCACCTAATTATAACCCGCCCGTATTATATATCTATCAGTTATACCTCTAACATATTTACACTGCTAGCAGTAACACAACCAACTTGCAATATCCATTCAAAGTAACCTATTTGTTTAGTAATATAAATGTAATTTATAAAGATGTCAGGTATGTAATTTCTGTAACGTTTGCTAGCGCCAAACACAATGTCACAATCCCGTTATGTTGGAAATAACATATAAATGATTTTAATAATCAATCTTGTTTTGCATTAAAGAAATGGTAGACTGACAGTGTATGTCAACTCAGTGAATAGGGGTGGAAATTTTGCTGGCAGTTATTTTTACGATGGACATTTTTAAATTATAAAGCTTATGCTACCATTGTGTATTATGTTAATTATTAATTTTGATAGTGATTGATATTATGAAACCAAATTATGAGCACTTCAGAAAAAAACATCCTGTGCTTCAGCTTGGAGCTAGATTAATCGAGGCGATTCCTGGATACATGGATTCCATTTCCACCGGAGTGTGGAATGATTGTCATCATAGCACTATCTACGTATAGCACTGTCTATAAATACATCAGGGGCGGACCCGGAAAGCGAATCTAGAGGGGCACGAAAACCTCCACTGGCGGCCGAACGAAATGTTGTACAAACTTGGTCGCTGCTGCGCCGCCGTAATTTTGAGCCGCGGTGTCTCGGCTGGACTGGTGACATCGGAAGACGGAAGCTGTTTTCGCCCCCTCGTTGCCCTCGTTGCCCTCGTTGCCCTCGTTGCCGTATATTCTGCTTATTATAACCTGAACGGGGGCACATTTAAAAGCGTCTATGGGGCACGGTCGAGGGGGCCCATTATAAAAGGTCTGAGGGCACGCCAAATTCCTAAAGTCTAGGGGGCCACGTACCCTACAGGCCCCTTGGATCCGCATATGCACTTCGTCTATGTTTTAATAGTGTTATTTCATATTGTATTCTAGTTGTATCCGTAGTGGTCCGCGACTCCGCAACGCACTATGACTTGGTCAGAACATGTTATGCGGTTCCTGCTTTCGGGGTCATGGTCCCTGCTTTCAGCACACGTAACAAAAACCCTGATCATGGCCGCAGAAATGGGGAAGCCAACAGCTGCTGAGTAGGGAGGACTGCGTGAAGAGTGATTTCAGAAAGACAAAGGAAGAAGAAAGCTGGAGAGAAGGTGCTGGAGATAGGAATTAATGAAGTGAAACAAAAAACAGTTGTACAGCAATATAGGGAGTATACGTCACCGAAGTACAACAAGAAACCAGGAAGAAGAACCAGTTCACAAGGATGTTGACGTACTACGCATGTTAGTAGTTTTTGGTTATGACGGCTGAACATCATGTTACTGCTTTAAGGACAGGACATTTCGCAATTATATTAACGTATTCATGGATACATGTATACTATTGGTTTTTTTAATTTAATGTTGCAATAACAGCCGAATTCCGCGTGCTAACAATCGTTCACAGTTGCGTAATCCTAGAGCTTACACAAATATTAATTTTAAAAAATTGCTTAGTTGAAACACACAGTTTAATTAGCATCACTGCAAGTCTAAATAAGTCCAGTTACATTTGAAGTAGGTTCAACAAATTTAATAGAGAATTTTTTATTATGTAAAAATAGTAACCTGATATCTTGCAATATAATCTTATGATAATGCCGGGTAATATATAATGTTCCTCCACAGTTCCTTTAGTTCGCCATGTGTGTGTGCATGTGCGTGTACGAGTGCTTGTGCGTGTGTGTTTGCGTGCAGGTGCATAAGTCAAGTGGATATTTTCTTTTAAACTGAACAATATCCTAATAATTTAAAAATACTAACAACCAACATTTTAGAAAACAATAACTGTCATGGATGGTTGAGAGAAATGACTAAACATAGCTTAAGTCTCAAACTATGCTCTAAACAAAGTAATTTAACTTTAGTCGTGTTATACGTTTAGGGGTAGATGCATAAAGTAATGTTCAATAACAGTGTGTCTCAAAATGTTATATTTTCAGTTATACATATAACAAGGTAGGTTACGTTGTGGAACAATTATTAACTTTTTAATAAAATATTTATCCTAAATGCTTTTGTTTTTTCCAGGCTCACAACCACAGTATATATACAAGATAATTGCATACCATGTACTATCATTTATAAAAACGATTGGCGAAATATATTTTATGTGAATAAAGCTATCATCACTTCCTCCTAAATCGAATAAATGACAGGGAACAAAAAAATATAGCAAACTATGTTCATGGTTTACAAACATATTAATTAGGCTTATGTACATCACCATGTTTAATTAAAACTAATTCAATTAATTAGTCAACATTAGCTAATTAGCATGCAAACTCAACATACCGATATAATTCAATAAAATGCTTTACCTCCAATGACTATGAAGATATTTTTATATTTTTTTACCAAAACAATGCATTTCCATAACATGTTGGAACACCTGGCAATTAATACACACAGACACACGCACACGCACACGCACACGCACACGCACACGCACACGCACACGCACACGCACAAGCACAAGCACACGCACACGCACACGCACGCACACACCCATCCGTAGTAGTGTTTAGACATCCGAGTGTCGTTAATTATACTAACCTGTTTATTGGCTTTGAATTTCTTTGGATCAAATAAAGGTCCTGCGTCTTCATTCTCATAATCGTGAAAGTTAAGAAGACACAGAAAGGCAGAGGCATCATCGTACGCCATCGTCCTAGAGCAAGAGAAGCAAATTGTTGAGCTATAGTTACAATGGACTCTGCGGCTACCGCGGCGGGGATTACTGGATAGCGTGTAGTTACAGAGGTCCGTGCGGCTACCGCGGCGAGGATTACTTGGTAGCGTGTAGTTACAGAGGTCCGTGCAGCTACTGCGACGGGGATTACTGAGTAGCATGTAGTTACTGAGGTCCATACGGCTGCCTACTAATCCAACGTTTTTTCAAAGACAACCTTGCACCTGTTTTACCTTAGCTGCAAAGTTGTTATTGGGCTACACCAAAAACGTATTTATGTACAGCCTGGGTATACGGAATGTTTGAAATTAAACCATTATGGGACTACCTACTTCACAAAGGACGCGGAGAACGGGCCGAGAGTAGTCCCGTTCTAGGAGTATGCCACCAGTAAGACCGTGCCATATATAGGAAAACATAATAGAAACAACAAGACGAAAACTAAATAACAAATATTATTATTTGGCACTTGCAGGTCAACTTGCGCACGCACGAGCAGTACACAAAAACTTTCTCCTGGCACGGTATTACTATCGGCCCGTTACACCAGGAATATTGTCTGCATCCAAAAGTAACAACTTACTGCAATATGTGTGTGCCAGCAAACTTCATGCACATGATCACAAGTTTCGCAGTCATCTGGAACTTTCCGGCAAGGAACTTCTGTAAACAGGAACGTAGCACTCGTGTGCAAAGTCAAGCAAGTTTTGTTTAAAATTGCACACCGGAAATCAAAATAACGTTCACCAACTCTTCATTTACAAGACCCTTAAAATGAGAACAACAATTCAAAGTGCAACAACACCATTTTTATGCATAATCATATTAGGTTAGATAAAATAAAAAAAAACTACCGGAACATTTCTTGAACAAGAATAAGTAAGGTGTTTGCATTCAGCTTGTTGATGTTACGTAATCGGCAAGAATGGGTTACGACTCTAACACATAGCTATTCAATATTTCTGCTGTACTGCTTTTTGAACTGGTGAACATTTCTACAGTTAATCAGTGAACCGCCCAAGAAATTCCAAAGTTTTACTCCTTTAACAGAAATACACATACTCTTCAGACTGGTACGTGCATAGTTTTGTATAAACGTACATTTGTGTCTGGTTGAATAAACTGATTCATATATTTAGAACAACTGTTGTACATTCATTGGTAACAAATAGTGAAATGCATTAAACATTATTACAAAAGTTTTTAATTTGACTAAATCTGGTACTTTAAGAATACGCAGATTGTAAAATACTATATTTGTATGATCAAGTCTCTTGGCACCACAAAGTAATCTTATAACCCTTTTCTGTAATAAAACTAAACATTGAACATTTGTAGCATATGTTGTGTTACCCAAACTTATGCACACTACATAATATAAGGCATGAAAAGAGAATAGTACAACCTTTGCATACCACGCTTGTTAATCAAGAAACTGGCTCTGTACACAATAGCACAACTCTTTGATAGTTTAGATCTTACTGAACAAGTTAGATTTTTCCAGTTTAACTTTGATTATTTCTTTATTTAGGTTTACAGAAATATCAGCAGTCAACTTGCGATTTCCAAAAATCATGTAATTAGTTTTAGTTACTCGATTAACAGAAAACCACACCTGGAGTTGCTCTAGTCCATTATCTATCATCCGAACAAGTTCATTTAAGTCACTATCAGAACATAATAATATGTTTGTATCATCATCAAATAAAATATATTTAAACACCTTTGATACTTTACAAATGTCATTAATGTACATGATAAATAACTGTGGTCCCAAAATGGAACTCTGGTGCAGCCAGTGCGGATGTTACGCAAAATAATACAGCACGTCTCACAGGCTTGCGTATCAATACCTGAATGAGAAACAAGTTGTAATGTTTTCTGAAAGAGGACCCCCAAGTCACAGCCACGACGAGCACTACCATTCCGCAAGTTTACGAACGAGCAGTCCTCTCCGCAGTGTTCGGACAGGGCGGTTCTTTAATTTTTTCCTAGTCATGTTTCCGTCAAGGCAACGACGTCCAGTTCGCGCTCGTTGACGTAATTACGAACCAGGAGCGACTTGTTGCAAATCGATCTCATGTTGATCAGGACGAACTTCTCACGAAGGTTTGGCGAGCTTCGCACAACGTACGTCCCGTTATACGAACCCCTCGACGTCAGTGAAATCAAGTTTGCCTTGTTGATGCCAATTTGTTTACAAACTGAACTGACCTGGAAACACTGTTGGGTGGCCACCCTGGCTATTGGCCTGGACCGTCGTGCACCAGCTTTTGTGCCACGTTGAGTTGGTGGTCGGCACAAATGAAATTGTTTTATTGTTGCAGTCCACGGGTGAGTGGGCGGCTGCAAGCATTTCCTGAGACTCAGCAGCAATGTTCTGGACAGCGACATGTTTCGGCGATCGCTTCCCCAGCAAGCAATGTCCCGGTACAGAGAGCGCATGGCTTGGTCGCATACATGTGTACTTCAAACCGGTTGAAGTCGATACCCACACCTTAGAATAAAGGCCAGTTTAAAAAGTCAATGTAAAACGTATGACTGAAACACAAACTGGACACAACCTTCCAGTTGTAATCTCGGATCATTTACTTATAATACACAAGCTGTCAGGGGTAACATTCGGTTAGCTACCATAAACTTTCGATCAGTTCGATATAACACTGCCTCACTCAACGAATAATAATAATGACAAACTTCTAAATCCCCAGGAATCTGAGCTCAGAAGCGGAACATACAAGAATCGTTGGGCAAAATCGTTAACAGGGACAAGCAAGAGCTGTCATCAGAAAAATGGACCGCCGAAGGTTAGGGTGGGAATGCAATTTCAAATAAATAAGTCTTTAGTTTTTTACGAAAGGTATCTATAGTCTCAGATGATTTTAAACCGATAGGGAGTTGATTCCAGATTTTGGGTGCAGCTACATAAAAGCACGTTTGCCGATATTAAGTTTGGTTTTCGGAACAAAAAGTCATTGCGAAATAGATGATCTGATATTCCCGGGGATATCGGAAAAACGAAGGAGACTAAACAAATAGGATGGGTGTTGTGTAGAAAGGGTACGGTATGTGATAGTGGCTTATTTGAATTGTATTCGATATGTAACTGGAAGCCAATGCAACTGTCTAAGTAGGGGCAGAGATGGTGAGAAACGAGGAGCTTTTACATTATGATTAGATAAGGGATGGGGTGTATAAGCTAAAAAGAACAGGGCCAAGGACAGAACCTTGTGGGACACCAAATGGAAGATGTTCTGGACAAGACAGTGAGCCAAATATATTAATGCTTTGGAATCGGTCTGAGAAATATTAAATATGAAGAGCCATGTCAGATATATCAAAATGTATATTAAGGCGATATAAAAGAATGTCGTGATCTATTGTACAAAAAAAAATACCTGATAGAACTAGTAAAGTGACAGCAGTCAATTTGCTATTATCCATATTGCATACAATGGAATTGTGTATTTTAAGAAGAGCCGTCTCAGTTGAATGAAATCGCTTATATGCAGATTGTAGATCATTTGATAAATGCTGTGAATAAATATGTTCATGGAGTCGATTTGCAACAACTTTCTCCAATACTTTCGAGAGAAAACTAATATTTCAGATAGGACGGTAATTTGTAAGGTCATTTTGTACAGACTTTGTTTTTTAATAAGAGGATTGACAAGAGCTTGCTTGAATTCGCGTGGAACAACACCATCTTGCATTGACATAATTATAATACTTGTAATAGGATAAACGAGTTGATCAATGCAACTTTTCAGTAGAAATGTTGGAAAAGGGTCAAGACCACACGATTTGTTAGGACACTTTTGTATGATTGAATTTCGCGTGTAGTTGCAGGTGTAAAAAATTGCAGTGTACTATCAACATCCGGCTGTTCAGTAAACGTGTAATCAACGTAATTAATAACAAAACATGACTGAATGTAAGTAATCGTATCCGTGAAGTATTTTGAAAACATGCTGCATAATGCATCCAATGAAGAGGTATCAGGCAATACTTTTGGTTTCTCCCGATGAAGCACATTATTAATGGATTTCCACATTTGGCGAGGTTTTCACAATGTTTTGATATTAAATTCGTATAATAGTCTGATTTTGCTTTTGACATCATGTGGTTGCACAGATGTAATTGATTACTATAGCGGGACCGATCAATGGGCGAACGGGTACGTCGCAACATTCTTTCAAGATATCGACGTGACATCCATGGTGACGGTGGACGAACTTTTACTTTTTTGTTTGTTTAGGAGCATGTTTATTAAGAAGATACTTAGTGTTTCGTAGTACTGGTTTACTGGCTCACACAATGCAGATTTTGGCTGAATCAAGAGATCGGAATGTGCAAGGTCCTCACGAAGAATGTCTATATTAATGTCATGTATCGGTCGGAAAGTAATAAATTGTTGTGCTGGTCTTGACTCGACTTTGAGACACAGGTCAATAATTACAGTATGATGATGTGATTGTCAGTCAGTAACAGGTACCGCGTTGTTGTTATTGCAGTTTGACATAGTGATAAACAAGTCGAGCCAAAGCCCATGAATATGAGTAAGGAATGTGACATAGTGTTGTAAGTCAAATGTTTGAAGTGCATCCATGAATAACGTAGTATTAAGCATAGGTAAATCGACATGGATATTGAAATCACCTAGAATATATAATTCTTCTTATTAGTTTCAAAACAATATACATCCTTGCTGTTACTGAGACCTGACTCAGACCACATGACACAGCCACATGCATTGCCGACATTTATCTTCCTGGTTACTCCTTCCATCCTCGACCACGTTTAGTTGGACGAGGTGGGGTGGGGGTGGCTTTTTATATCACAACATTTCATTAATTTGCATTCAAACCCTGATCACTCCAGCTTTGTGTCCATCTGTGCTGAAATTTCTTATTCGTCTTTCTCCGCATATTTTGTGTGCTTATATCGCTCTCCGGGACTCCCCCCGCCCATTTCTTTGAAGAATTCCAGAATCTACTTGAAAATCTGGCAACTATTTATTCAGAATTTTTTATTCTCGATGATTTTAATCTTCAACTGGACACACCTTCATCAACAATAAATACATTTAATGATATTCTGGCATCCTTTGTTATGACACAATATGTTACCTTTTCAACACATATACATGGCCACTGCCTCGAGCTCTCACCCGTTCAGCTTGTAACAATATCCATACATCTACCGTTTCAGATGGTTTATTAGATCTCCATAGTTTCATTGTTGATCTTAAAGTTCCTAGAACTCCCGTAGAGTCCAAACGCAATGTGCTTTATCGACCAATCCATGAGATTGACATTGCTACATTAATCACCGACATCTTTAAATCCGATCTCATCGGTAAAGAACTTCTGTCAGATTTGTGTCGACAGAACTGTCAAGTATTCAAAGCCTTACTTAAAAAAACATGCACCATTGAGATAAAAATCTGTGTCCCAAACGCCACTGGCTGCATGGATGACTCCTGAAAATTACAATCTAAAAAGCGTCGTCTCTATCTTGAACGTGTATGGCGCAAATCATGCTCGCCTTTGGACATATTACGATAATCTAAACAGTGTCACTACTACAACAGACAAATGGCCAAAGCTGAAAAGAATTATTACACAAACATGGTCTCAAATAACTCTGATAGTTCACGTCAGCTATGGAACTGCATAAATCATATTCTACACAGACGGCCGGCTCCATTTCTACCTAGTCATGTGTCAGTCAAATCTCTACGTGACTCGTTCTCTAGTCATTTCAAGGACAAAATCAGTCTTATCCGTTCTGCTTCCCCGTGACACACTGTCAATTCTGTAATTGCATTGTTTGAGCCAGCCACAATTGGTGAAGTGAGGAAAATAAAAATGTCCTCCCCAGATAAGTCATGCGATCTCGATTCATTACCAACCATACGGCTAAAAGCATGTCTTGATTCTTTAGTTGGTACAATAACAAATATCATAACTTTATCACCGAGTTCGAGTAAATTTCCAGATGCTTTTAACACTGAGCATATAAATCCTCTTCTCAGGAAGATTACTCTGCCAAAAGATGATTTCAAAAATTATGGACCGATTTCTAATCTTAGTTTTATTTCTAAGATACTTGAGAAAGTCGTAGGAAGCCGGTTAAGGTGTCATATTAGCTCAAATTGCTGATCCAATGTGCTACAATCAGCATACAAACAATTTAATTCTACATAAACTGCTCTCTTAAAAGTACACAATGATGTTACACTAAACATTGATAAGGGCAAAGTAACTGCACTTGCTTGATCTGTCTGCCACCTTTGATACCATTAACCACAACACTCTTATCAAACGCTTATCAATGTGATATGGCATACAGCTCTGAGCTGGTTTTCTTTATACTTAACCGATAGACATCAAACACTAAAGATAGGGAACTGCTTTTCGGCCGCACTCCCTACTTCAAGTGGCATTCCCTAAGGTTCTGTTCTTGGGCCTTTGTTTATCACTCTCTACACTACGCCACTCAGCTCTGTAATCCAAAGCCATAACTTGGATCATGCCAACTATATGGAATGCCTCGCCGACTATATGGAATTAACTTCCAGTCAGTGGTAAATCAGCATCAAATATTGTTTCATTTCGCCGTCACCTGAAAAACGTATATTTTTAATGTCGCCTATCCTCCCTAGCTTCTTAGCACATCCATCCATTTGTTGACGACTTTCCCCTAGCACACGATTTATTTATTTTATTTATTTATTATTTATTATTATAAGGAATCAACTATTAATAGATTACATGTGATATATCATAATATTTTTAAGCTGTCCTTTGGTGTATCTAAGAATGAAAGTACTAGTTGTTTTGCACATTATTTGAAGTTCAATGCTGCCAATCTGTAATAAGGGACTTGATATATCGCTTTATGCATAAACATAGTTCAGTTAATTGTATTATAAAGGATGCACGTGCTACCAGCTTGCGATATTCATCCAGAATACTTAAACACTGGAACAAGTTGTGTATCTATGTACAGCTGTACATGGTTATATGTACAATGTATATATATATATATATATATATATACATATCATGTATATATATATATATACATACATGAAACTGGGATCAATATGCTGATGTCCAGCATATATTATACATTGTACATATAACCATGTACAGCTGTACATAGATACACAACTTGTTCCAGTGTTTACGTATTATGGATGAATATCGCAAGCTGGTATATATATATATATATATATATATATACATATATATATATATATATATATATATGTATATATATATATATATATATGAATGTGCATATTCTGTATTGTTCAAATTTGGTATGTCGATGTTACTAATGGTACATTACCTATTTATGGTAAGTATGCATGTTAATATTATATGCGTACTTGAAAGTAAAGCACACATTATGCCATCAGCTATTAACATTTTAGTTTGGTGACCGTAACATTCATGGCATATGACAATCTTAAAATAACTCCTCTTCGTTTTCAAATAAACTAACGCTAGAATGTCTGACATACAAGGTAATATCTTGCACGCAAAGCCAAAACATTAACACTACCCCCTTACTGCTCATAACATCTATCCTCAAAAAAAATTATAATTTATTGTCTACTAATTACAGGACTTCACAGCTAATTTTGTTATTACAATGTTTAGACTAGTACGTCGCATAGTTGTAGTATATACATATATCAATTTTATAGATGTACTTAAAAAGAAAGCATACAATAAGCCAAGATACCTTAACATTATAGTTGGATTTCGTGACCGAAGGTGTACAATATTTCATACACCATACAACAATATGCATAGACGGATCCTAGGATGTGGCAGTGCGAGTAATATGTTTGTAAATAATGCTATTGACTCATTTGACGCCCTTTTGCAAAACGGATACATAATATTAACAATAATATGATAAAATATGTGTAACTGTAAAGAAATTGTTAATGGGCCCATGTGTTCTTGCTGGTCAAAATCTCTATATGTTGTAAAATAGTAACTATATTATATATTTTTTTACATATTTATTTTTTCTTCTATTTTTATTACTTTTTTAATATCTTAACTAATTAGTTTGTTTTATTAATTTATATAGTTTACTTATATTTTTAATGATGAACCTTTTATTCCTATTCGTATGTATTACTTAATTGTACATGTACTATGGGTACCTGAAAAAAACATTCATTCGTTCATTCATTTTTTCAAATCGTTACTTACATCCATGGCTGATGGCACTTTTATTTTTGTGCGCTTCCTAATAATATTAAATGTATGGTATGTGTAACATTTATGTGCCACACAATTTATAACAGGCTGATCTCACACGTAACAATCTACTCTGACTGAAATGCTGGGGGGGGGCAATTATGATGAAACCAAAGGACATTATTTAGAAATTTTCTGGACGCAATGCAGAATTATTCTATGGGCCAGATGTTCGTCTACCCGAATCGACCCTTGAAAAGGTAAATATGTTAAGCTTATAATACCACATGCTGATGCAACTTGTCAAGCATGGTTTTAATTATTATCGTAAGCAAATACGCCTATTTGTTGGCGCTTTTTACTCATAAACGGGGTAAATTGCAACACAACTTAATCAAGAACTATGGACAAAAACAAGTACTGTGTCACAACGACGCTTTGTTGCTGTCCATGACTTCATCGTAACTCATACTCCGAAGGAACATCCCACAACATTTTGCATTAAGAAGGTGTGACACGTAGCTGAATAGGCTTGGAAAACGTAAACCCCGAAAATAATCCAGACGTATGCACATAGCTTTATTGGATAAGCATAGACGTGAAGCCAATTAAAACAACTAGAGGATCTCACTTGCAGCAGAGCCTCATATGACATTCATCAATAAAGTCATCAATGAAGCATTACAGGTTACTTTTTAAACATTCCTAAGATTTAGCAAACAGTCATAGCCAACAAATCCACATTGCCCACTACCTATATGTTTAGGAAATGAACTAGCATTGTTTTGGGATAAACCAGTTGTCATATGCCATGGATGTATAATGTCTAATGTATAAATCATAAGTAATGATTTGAACTTTTGTACACCTTCGGTCACAAAATCCAAGTATAATATTAACATATATTGATATATCGTGTGCTCTCCTTTCAAGTATGCATGTAATATTGATATGTGTATTTGCTACAACTATGCAAAGTACTATTCTAGATATGTTGATAACCATATCAGCTATGTAACCATGCAATTAGTTTATATATATATATATATATATGCAATTAGTTTATATATATATATATATATATATATATATATACAGCTACTGTATATATATATGTATATATATATATACATATATATATATATATATAAACTAATTGCATATGTAGATATGTATATATATATATATATAAACTAAGTGCATGGTTACATATATATATATATCAACCAATTGCAAATCATTTATATAGCCAGTGTTTGAGGATTATAAAAAATAAGGGGTTAGGGTAAATGTTTTGGTTTTGTATGCAATATATTACATTCTTTTTTCTGACAAACTAATGTTACTTTATTTGGAAATGAACCAGGACTGATGTGAGATAACACAAAAAAATAATAATAATTGTTACGCGCCACGTGTGTAAGTAACGATTTGAACCATTGTACACCTTCTGTCATTAAGCCAAAGTAAAATGTTAACATATCTGAGCATATGTTGTGTTTTTCTTTCACGTACGTCTGTAACATTGATATTCATATGAACTGCAAATCCGTTTCTTTCCGTTCCAAACATAATGTTATAAAAATGGCTATGTAGCTCTGTAATTTGTATATATATATATATATATATATAGTTGATGTCATGTGACGCCAATGTTGCAGGAAACGGCTGCTGGTAACGTTCCGATGCCAGTACAAGATGGCAACTTTCGCGTACCGTCGTATTGACGATTCACTCCCATCTTACTTTTCGGGCTTCTCTGCACATATCAAATGTCACGCATCCACCGGTCCTCCAGCGAGAAGCTGTCGAAAGTCCCTCAACGTAATCTTAAATATGTTGGTGATCGCTCTTTCGGCTTAATCGCACCCACTGTTTGGAATTCACTGCCTGTCAGTCTGCGAAATCTCGCTGTTCTGTCTGAGTTTAAATCTCGATTAAAACTTATCTGATCAGATTATGTTTTGTGTGTGCGTGTGTGCGTGTGTGCGTGTGTGTGTGTGTGCGTGTGTGCGCGTGTGCGTGTGAGCGTGTGAGCGTGTGTGCGTGTGTGTGTGTGTGTGTGTGTGCGTGTGTGCGTGTGTGCGTGCGTGTGTGTGTGTGTGTGTGGGTTAATGATATGTACTAGCGCACTGTGTTTTGTGCCTAAGAGGATTAGCGCTATATAAGACTGTATATTATTATTATTAATTAATTAAAATATAGCGGATTATTTTTGAAGGCGGGGGCTATGAAAAATAAGGGGGTAGGGCTAATATGTTTGGTTTGTATGCAATAAATTACATCGTCTGTCAGAAATTATAGCACTGTTTTATTTGGATATGAATTTGGATGTTTTTGATGTAAAAATAATTGTCCTACGCCACATGTGTAAGTAATGGTTTTGAACTGTTCTACACCTCCTTCGGTCACGAAACCGAACTAAAATGTTAATATAATTTGGTATGTTTTGTGCTTTAATTTCAAATATATATAATATATCGATTTTAATGTGTTGCATACATGTGCGTTTTTTTTCACACATGCCGATACAAACGTTTGTCGTGTAGCCCTATAATTATTATACATATAGCTGATTATGTACATGTTGAAACACCTTCAAAAAGCCCTGTCTCCATTTTCACAAAATAGCTCACTACTCGGTAAAAAATTACAATAAAAAATGTCATCTGGGCTGGTTGTGACCGGGAAAAGGTCATAGCTAATGGGTGACATCTTGTAACATTTAGGTACCCCATAAGTGATGTTTTTCAGATTATTTGCCTAGTGTTTGACACATTCATTGAATTGTTAACGTGGGATACGAGTTGATATTTACGGGAAGAAGGGGATTCATAATTAATGCAGGATGATTAACAGTATGAGTCCTACCCGTCGAGCGTCCGTTATTTGCTTCCTCTTTTCGTGTACGACAGCAGGAATGATTCCATCCTCTTCCACGACAACATGGGTGGCTTCCTCAACCGCCGTAGATGACGCCAACGACTGCCTCCTCCTTCCCAACAAACTCTTCTTCATCCGCAATGATACCGACGTCACGATGCGTAGGGATTTCCATTTTCGTTGGATATCCCCGTCTGAGAAACCGATGCTGAGCGGCAGAGAGCGTCTTTTAACATATGTTGTCACACCAGGGGCAAATGTTGTCACGTTGCCGAACCCACGTTGGATACCGATCGGATCAGAGCTCGGGATAGAGGCTGACGTCTTCAGAGCTGTTCATACATCGTATTTATTATAATCACAAAATTTCTTACACTTCCTGAATATTTCTTCACACACACGAGCCCTCACTCACTCACTCACTCACTCACTCACTCACTCACTCACTCACTCACTCACTCACTCACTCACATACACACTCACTCACACACACACACTCACTCATTAGAAGCTGTAAGCATTCGCATTTTGGGGAGACATTGGGCCATATCCCTTTGGAATGAATAATACATGTATGACATGGGAAGAATACGATTCAGTAAGATATAGGAAAGAGGTGACGGCTGGAATGAATGTGTTTAAAGCGTCATATGAGGTTGGCAGACAGAGAAGGGTTCATGGAGAGGCACGGTCATTCAAGTATGATGAAACAGAGAAGATGGTATCCCTCGAAGAAGTCCTCAAACGGACTGGCATACATCCGTTAACGTCTCTTTGTAATTCAAATGATTTAAATATTACTTACCGTTTTTGTAGCGATCTAAATGAATATCTCTAAACATCGCAAAAACTAAAATGGTTGGCCTGCTTACTCAACGGGGTAGAAGAGCCAAGTAGGACGGATCCGCGCCACTCGCTGTCCCACACTTATGTTTCCGATTCTCGGCAAGCGCATTATACTTGTCTGTTTAATTTGGGAACAACAGTGTCAAATAAAGTAGGTGTATATTTGTGGTTAATACACAACGTTCAACGACAACAATGTTAACAAGAAATATAAACATGGCGTGTTTGTGTAGGACTTACGATTGTCCGGACATGTGTTCCATTGACGTCCCTGAAGCAGAAGTAATGGACTAAGCACACCACGGACCGAAGCCGGGACCATATCAAACAAATATTTACAGCTACTATGGAATACGTTTAACATTATCAAAGCATTTTCTGTTCTACAAGCAAAATATATAAATAAAGTGTAGTACGATCTGTCATCTTGGCTTAGTTCGTTCCTCCGTATTTCATGCACAACAACTGTGGCAAATTCAAAGAAAGAAGATTAAAGCCGATTATTTAAAGAGCAGGGATATTCGCTTATACTGACACAAAACATGATATTTAATATTTAATAGATACGCCAATTTGAAACAGGCATAGTCAAATAGTGATACCCGACACCCCAAACATATATTCCGGGACACATGCAATTTAGGAAAATGTTAGAAATAATATTTTCAGAGACATGTTTATGTTGTCCACATATTTGTTGTTTGTTACGATGTCCATGTTTAGCGATTTTCTAAAACATACTTCAAGAACTGGTACGTTTTACATATTTGAGGTTTATATAATACGGGATATAGTTATAGATATGTGAAAAAAATATCATTGTCATGGTACTTCAAACCAACAAAACTACAGATTTGTTCACAATCACAAAATGCTGCGATCCTTTGAAGGAATGTTTATTACGACATCCGTTATCTCCTACACTATAGATTACTCATCTTCTGTAACATCAATAGCAGCAATGTTATACCATGAGAAGCTAAGTAATATATATTTTCTAGCATCTGGATCGTTAATAATAATGATATGCCCATTGCCCCAGCTGGGTAGACGAAAACAAAACTCAAAACGTTTATTACGATATTGCCGTTTATTACGACATCCGGACCATATGGAAGACACGTTTTCAATGTGATAATACGGGAAGCTATGTGTTTGTCTTTTAGGTATACGTACTTACCAGTAGCGTTTAAATATAATAATTGATTGACTATCAGTGATTTGTCGTTCTTTGATTTTTTCCTATTTATCAAATACACATGTTGTCCTTCAATGATAAGAACAAGTGAGCATATCTTAAGGGAAGGGTAACGCCAAGCTATAAACAACAATAAACCTTTCGAAATGTTGAACCATCCAAGATACATAACCCAAGAAAGTTTAAAATCCGAAAGGACCTACTAGCACGCCTACAAACCGTTAACTGCAGACATGCGAAAGTGACGGAGATATGCTGGTCGAACAAAGAGATACCCACATTGTGTTATAAAATAGATACAGCGGCAGCCTGACGGAGAGAGAGTGTGTGTGGGTGCGGGTGTGCGTGCGTGTGCGTGTGTGTGTTTGTATGCATGCGTGCGTGTGTGTTGTGTGTGGGGGGAGGGGGAGAGAGAGACCACTCACATGAAGAAATGTATAGCGACACCCTGACGGAGAGACAGATACATTCCATACATATCTAATGTATAAATGTATATGTATGTTGCTTTTATCTCATCACAAAATAAGTACGAAGGCTGTGTTCACCGATTACGTAAGTGACGTCATCTTCGTGAAACACTACGTACACCTTCAGTACGAATATTTTGTGAACCGTTTGACATCACGTCTAGCGACTTACTATCTAGGTCTACCAAGTTATCTCTTTCTATTTGGAGAATCTGCCGTTTTGCTTTGGCTCGTGCCTAGGAAGGTGCGGGCTTTGTGATCGGATTTGTGATCGGATTGATAATAGTTTACCAGTTTCTTCAGAATATTGCCCAATGCCATTTGCACGTGCGATATTGTGACTGAACTGTTATCGCGGGGAAATGGGACGTTAAGAAAAAAGGCAGCCGACCATTTACGTGCCTTCGTGTAACATCAACACTGCGCCATTATATCAAAACTTGACATCGGCCGCTAAACATTTCGTTATTGGAGAGGTGGCTCTTGCGATTAACATAGGGTGGTAAATAAGATTACCAAAAGGTAGACGTTACCCCGACGGAACGACTCCGCTTGGTAGACAATGTGGTTGAGACTTTAGGAAGGCTATTGATCCTCTGAGACACAGAGCGCATCTTACGCCGGCCACAAGGACTAACCACATGCCGCATTATTTCGTGCTTAAATAGTTATATTAATTGAAAAATAACTATGTTGTTTGACAGTTCGACCTCTTAGGAACACGCACGTATGCAAAAATGTTCAGTTTGAAATACCAGTCAGCACGTTTGACAAGTTTTTAAAAGACCTATGAGTCGCATGTTGGTAACTACAGTGATGCCGCCAGTGTCATTTAAATGTCCAAATCAATGTTTTAGAAGCGCAGATCATGACTCAATATCAACAGTTTTATTCAAACCATTTTAAATCGCTAATTTATAAACCCGATAATATTAAATACGAGGATATTAAAACAAATTGCGACAGTTTTTCCTATTTATAGAAATATATATAAAACCCTGCTCAATAACTATAGACCACTTTCATTACTCCCTCGTCTCCGAAATATTTTAACATATGTAAAGGATCAAATATATGAATATTTACCTATAAATTATTTATTTTATAAAGTCAGTATGGGTTTGGGAAAGTACGTTCCATTGAAACGGCTACATTTGAACTAACTGACATATTCTAGTGGAGTTGCCATTTTTGGAACCTGAAAATGATTGGTAGTGTAAGGTTTTTTTGCTGAATCATGTAGGTTATGGGTCCCTCAACTCAAATCAGCGGGATGGCAACGCGCCATCCTTGGGCAATTTGTGGGAGCCAGGCAAATCCAGGATGGCTACCGTGAACGTAGGTCATATTAGAAAATGTGTTACATCTTTGCACTGAAGAATGCTAGAAACATGATTTTGGTGCATATACACGTTTTGGCATACGAGGAATGCTATGGAACCATTTTCAATGATGTCCGACTTTGTTCACATCACAACAATTCAAAATGGCCGCCATTTTCACCACAAATCGAGCATAACGTTAGATTGGTTTATGCTAGAGACACGATTTTGGATTCCATCCCTATGTTTTGCCATATCAGGATTTCAATGGAACCATTTCCAATTGTGCCCGACAATGAACACCTGACCAAAATTCAAAATGGTCGTAATTTTTGCCAAAAATAGCCAAACTACACTGACTTTTGATTGGATGATGCTAGAAACAAGATGATTTTTTGGTGCATAATAAGTTCATTGGAATTTTTTCCAATGATTTTGTATTGATGTGACATGACATTAAAGCTGTTGTTACAATTAGGACTTTTGTAAGGTAACATTTATTTACAGTTCTTCATTTGCAATGATCTGACTGTGCTACGAGTATGCTGATAGCTATACATACATACCTACATGTACATGTATGTGGCTGCTGACAAGAAACATACACAAGCTTTGCAAAACGGCATGCAGTAATTACGAATGAATCTGTGTCATACATGTACAACATTAAAAAGTACAACATTCAAAATAAGAAGTAGTCGATTATAAGTTTGCTGAAATACAATGAAACACAATTTTAGAGCATTTTTTGTAATGACAGGTTTCATTTGGACATTGACAATGTGTATATCATTACTAAATTCAAAACTAACGGTATGTGAATGGGACGCCATGCACATTACATTCTCATAGAAAAGTTTAGTCCCGCCATTCTCTCTCACCCTCCATTTCTATTTCCTCTGTACTGTCACCTTCTTCCTCATTATCATTCTCATGCTCATCATTTTGGTGACCGGGTTGAGGCACATGGTTTCACCAACACAGAAGCAGTACGGTGTGCAGGACAATCCTGCAGAATGACAGCTACATGCATGACTGCTGCAAGCTTTCCCTACAGCTTTACACTGACAGTTGATGACGTCCATGAGGGCAGCTTTCCCTCTGGTCCTTTTGGAGTAGAGCGCATACCTGGCAGAAGCCATGCCTGTGCCTTCAGCAACACCATAGAGCGAGTAGATGAATTTCCGTCCAGTCTCCATCAACTGTTCGAGAGTAGCACCCTCTTCACCGAAGGCAGTGTAGACGCCAGAGTGGTCAGCATACTTCAATACCTTTAGTGTTATCGCTTTGCCTGACAGTGCATGCATACCAAGCAGTTGGAGGGATTTCGGACCAAGGTGGAAAGAACTTTCATTGATGTTGAGGATAGCCCCACTCCATCGATCTAGCTGCACATGGGCTGTCAGCTGCATACTATACACCCAGATAAGATAAGCAGAACAAAGACGTCAGTGTTATCGTTGATCACTCGTACATTTGTCTTACCATTCTTCACAGCTCCAGAAGATAACTAATGATAGTAATATCTGCTTCGTCATGGGTGTACACGCCCTTGAACACTATTGAACATAGTAGGGCGGCAACTCGACTATTCTTAGATTCGTCAAAACGTTATATATCGTAGATCGCAATACGTTATTCAGAAAGCTTCAACATTATGGAATAAATGGGACTCCGCTAATTTGGCTAATTAATTATCTTACCGAAAGACGCCAATTTGTCCATCTCGACCATATACTATTTGATATATAGCCTAACACATTGTTGTAGCCACAGGTGATTTCAATCAAAGCTTGGAAACAATGATCAAATACTCCTACCACAGTGATACAAACGGAAATGGACATTGGCTCTTGGATTTTATTCAAAAAACAACATGCTACCATCAAACACACTATTCGTAAAAGGCAAAACAAATCATGGACATTCCAGTACCCAAATTGAGGTAAAGCACAGATAGATCATATCATAAATGTTTGTCAAACAAGAAAATACGTAATCAAGAACGTTCCAAAATTGGAAAGTTATAAATCTTGTAACTGGCAGGACGTTAGCATAAATAGGAAATCTCCGGTAAAAAGAATAAGTCAATGGAAAAACACTTTGAGAACCTTCCTGGCCATTTACTAGTAAGCCTGCCATAGAACCTCTTCTGAGATGGAATCAAAATGATTTCCGCAAAGGTTTATCTACTATTGGCCACATGGTACCTTTTTGCAGAACTGTCGAAGAAGCATATGTCAACAACTCGTCTGTAGTACATACATTTATCGATTTATAAAGGCATTTGATTCTGATCACCGTGGCCAATTGTTAAAAATCTTACGTGCTCACGGAATGCCAGAAGAAATCGTGAGTGATATAGAAGTCCTATAGAGACACGACAGCATCTGTTATTTTGCCTGACGGAGAAACCGAGATCTTTGACATCAAGGCCGGTGTTTTGTAGGGTGACACATTACCTCCATACATATTTATTATAATATTGGACTATGTCATGAGACAATCAACAAAAGCATCTGGTCTTGGCATTACCATCAGAGAACGGAGAAGTAGGCGGTTCCTAAAGGAAGAAATCGCACCTCTTGCATTTGTATATGATATAGTCCTGATAAGTGATAACATTAAGTCTACACAAAGATTACTGGAAAATGTTGAGGACAATGCGCGAACTGTTGGACTGGCTTCCAGTGTGAATAAAACCAAGGTAATCACCATCAATATAAAAGATGAATGTAAAGTAATACAGACGGCTAGTGGTGAAGTACTTGAAGAAGTAGACGACTTCCGGTATCTAGCTTCCTGGATACTCAGTACAAGCAACAAAATTCACCAGCGCATTGCCATAGACCAGCGGAACTTAACCCGTGGGTCGCGCCTCAAAATTGGGTCGCCAAGCCATTTTGAGTGGGTCGCCAAGAGTATCCAGTGACTCCGAATTTTCTTATTTGTTCCGCTTTCCCTCGACACTTGGTGCATACGAGACAAACAATTTACGCTAATTGATTGTTGTATGAATTTGAAATCTGTGTCAATAAATATATCAAATATCACACAGAATATTAAGTTCATAAATAATTTGGCGTCACGCGTGAAGGCGATGCAGACAATTCAGATTCTCTCTGATGCCGCCGAGAACACGCACTGGGCAAAAATCAGTGCCGTTTTCGAATAATTTTTCTATTTTAGGGTATATTTACTTTATATTTTCCATATGAAATATTAGTTAGTCTGTACAACTGGTTTGAAAATTAGTAATCCAGTTTTATGTTCTACCGCCAAAGCGGTAGACTTGACACCTCAGAATAATTTGTAAGGGGTATCCTCTTTTTATGTCGATAAACCAATGAACGGTATTGATTTGGTGATTCACACATGTTCAGCAAGCAACTTTAATAAATTTTTCATTTATAATTTATTTGTGTTATGTCCATTTTGTTTATATTTATTTTATAAAGTTAATTGTTTGAAAGCATGGGTCACCAAGCAAGTCCCGCGACCGGAATTTGGGTCGCGGCCAAAAAGGTCAAGAAGCGCTGCCCTAAACTGGCAAGTATTAATACGCTAGACCATGTATGGAAGACAACAATAAGAAGAACCCTTAAATTGCCAATCTTCAGTATCACCGCTGAATCCATATTGTTGTGTTGAGAGGATATATGGACCCTTACAAAGGAATTGGAAATAAAACTAGACGGGAGTTACATCAGAATGTTAAGAAAATCCTTAAATGTTCATTGGATTAACAGGCTAACATACGAAGAACTCACTGAAAATGTGGGCAGACTCACAAACAAGATTCGCATGAGGCAACTACAACTAGCTTGCGTAACACAGAAGAACCAGTGTCAATATTCACCCTGTGTACACCCATTTATGGCAAGAAAAACGGAAGAAAACAGAAGAAAACCTACACCAAGCTTATCTGCGAAAACCTTTCCACCCCTGATGAACGACCGACCGATACGGACACGGCTCATCTATGCTCCGGCCCCATCCGACCAATGATGATGATGATTAATCATCTCAACAGGTGTCCAGCAGTCAGTACTAGGTCCCATGTTATTCACTCTATGTATATATATATATATATATATGATAGTTATCTTGCCAGCAATAAATTCAAGGCGATTTTATATGCTGATGGTATCTTCTTGTCGGACCACTCTGTTTTTTTTCAAAAGCAATGCCAATAGTACTCAGAACTCAGAATCAATTTATTTGACCTATAAATACGATACATATACAATGATAACGTAAGTAACAGTTACGGTCGGGAGACTCCCACTAAGATATATAATATCGCTAGCACAGGAGCCACTCCATAAATATAAACAACAAAATTTACATGACATAAATCAGAATAGCATATGACTTTTTTTATAGTTGATTACTCAGTGTATCAACAAATATACATAATATTATATGTACTCCTGTACACATTGACGTACATATGGATACATTTCAATACGTATTACGAATTATAAATAAAGCAATTATGAATACGACAACTGGATTCATAATTTAACATAAAAATGTTAATGATAATACTTGGTGTATTGTTAACTGTTTCTACTATGTTGTGTCTAAGTTGTGGCATTTTGTGCCAAATTAACATTTGACTCTGGACATGTACAGATTGTTTCTTTCACGTGTGTAGTGCTGGTGAATATCATAGAAGTGTGTGTCGGGAATAGCATTGATGTAGTAGGGTAAAAGATTATTAATTAATTTGTAGTAAAGTTTTGATTGTTGGATTTTATGAATGTCATCCAACTTTAATAACTGGAGTCTTTTAAAAATAGGACTTGTGTGAGCATTATATTTATTTAAGGATATTATTCGTATTGCTTTTTTCTATAATTTGAAAATTCGATATGCCTGAAGACCCCATAAAAGTAAGCCATAATTAATATGAGGGAGAATAAGAGTTTTGTACATAATATACAATTTTTTTAATCACTGGCAGGATAGAAAAGGGACGATAATTCTTAAAGTCAGAAACATAAACTTTTTTTAAATTTTTATTTCTCTGGAAGTATGCCAGTTATTATTGATTGATTAATAATTATAGAGACTGCGTTGCTAATACATGTATCATTTGTATTATATATATATATATATATATATATATATGCCATTGATTCTCCCCACGCTTGCAATATTGTGTTCGTGTTTGGGCAAATGCTTTTTCAGCAAGGATTATGCATTTTGCATGTTACAAAACACCTATCAGGACTAAAAAAAAAGTAAAGGTAGGTTCTTGTATAGTGCAGTATGCTGTCCTTTGGACTGCTCAAAACGCTTTACACCTTTCTCCCTTCATTGTTGTCGCCAATAAATAATCAATACAACAAATTTTTTGAATGTATTTATAAACAGTGCATCGTAAAAAGAACTGGGTTATATTAGTTTGTTAAAATATAAAAACACGTCCCGATAGTGAAAACAATAACACTTGAACCAACGCGCGTAACCATTTGGTCACAGGAGTTATATGCCAAATCGCTAACCGAACGCAAGTTATCCTGAATTGTATATATCTCCTTCAATAGTTGGCTGTAATGGCTGCCATAAGGACAATATTTAACTTTTCGTTCCATTAAACATGGGTTATCTCTAAACCCGCATAAAAGCAACACACACATGCAGTTTTCAAAGACTGAGTTTTAGACTCTATCTAGGCCTACTAACGTTTCTCTCAACATTGACAATCAAGTCTTAATGGTAGTAAATGTCAACTGTGTGCACTTAGTTGTTATGGCTGCGTTTGACTAATACATTCAGGAATGATATCGTATTTATTTTGACAAATGTATCACACCGAACATCGGTGTTTGTTGTCCTAATGGGAGAGCCCAACGTATACGATTGTGTACTTTCTATGTCGATGTTGACAGTAAGGACTTCGTGGTCGCTCGCCTTCGTGAGCTCACCAAGGAGACACTCTGGCAATTAAGACGCATTTTCAATGTTTACTTGAACATTGATGTTTTCCGACGGCAATGGGTGGTTCTAAATTTCCAATAAGTTGCTAGGTATAGTAAGTATTGCTTTTATACATTACGTATGTTTTCGATGAGAAAACTAAGTTACAAATTGGAAAACTCCTAAATTAAGGCAAAAGAACATGACAAAAAATGTATATTTACTCTGAAGGGATTTTAACTTGATACCTAAAAGTTAGCACTTCGCAAGTACTATGCATTAACGACTCGGCTACACACACGCGCGCGTGCGCGCGCACACACACACAGAATGTGGTGAGGGTGTTTTTGTGGATTTTCTGTGGCTCTAATCTTCCTATAATCTGGTTTGTTACGGGCAATTTCGACCGAATCGTTATTTGCCGGATAAAAGCATGACAACTGGTCCCTATATAAAAATGTAGAATCCGAATAGAACCGAAACCACGTCATATGTCGTGTTCATGATCTTGAAAGACAATGTCAAATGTTAACAATCGTGAATTTTAAATATTTCAGTAACACTTCTGCTTTTGTATGTATGTTGTTTATAAGCATCATATTGGATGCAATTTAGACAGTGTTTACCGATCTTGAATGTCAAAGTCTAATGGCTTACTTAAAACTCATACAAACTCGGTGCCCTTAATAATCATAATAATGGAATTACTTCTTTAGAGCCAATATCTTGGGAAAATCCGAACTCAGTGGCGCAAACAATCCAAAGGATTAAGCGTTCTTATTGTTAAGTACAGAGAAAACGTCGTCAACAGATGGATGGCATTGTTAATAAGCTAAAGAGGATATGCAGGATTAAAAAGTAAGGTTTTTAGATGACGGCGAAATGAAACGTTATTTCTTACTGATTTAATACCAATAGGGAGTAACTTCCACAAAGATGGTGCAGCAACCGAAAAGGCTCGAGTTCCAGTTCCAGCATTCGTCTTAACTATGGGAATAATAAGTAGATCAGAGTCTACCGACCGAAGCTGTATAAGTTTCTTTGCTGGAGTAAGCATAGAATGTAGGTATGCAGGTTGTTTAGATGATAGGGCTTGGTAAGTAATTGTACAGATGTTTAAAAAAATGCGTTATCATACAAGTAGCCAATGCAGTGATTTTAGAAGTGGCAATGAGCGAGAAAACGAGGAGATTGGGTAACTACAATTTTGGATATCAATATTTATCAAAAACATTTATGTACTCCCACGTGTTTTATGTGAATAAAAGTGGAAAACTGATCATTCGTTTACTAAGCTCATCCGAACATGCGTTCTTTCACTGCCAATACATTTCCCCACTGAACCTACCAACTGTACTCAGTTCACATAACAAAGTATTTCTTTTTAAATATCCATTTTCTAGAGCATATGTTATTCATTAACACAACAGGAAGATTAACTTTGCTCTGTACCCTTAAGACCATGGCAGGAATTCAACACATACAGACAGTGCTCACAATCTCAACTGTTCATTAGTTCTAGCAAATTCGGGAGATGGCAGCACGTTACGGTCTGTCCAAAAAGTAACTCGGTAGGTGGCAGTTTTCTCCAGAAAAACAAACGTTCAACGTAGGACGTTCCAAAAAATGATGCTCACGTCGGATTCTGCGACTGTGACGCAATATAGAAAAGAATGATGGCGATAACCGAAAACAGCTCGTATTTTATACGGTGGCGCTGTTCTCGAATACTATTCTGTCGATATCGGCGTATGTGCGTTAAAACAAAGATACCCTAATTTTAATACTGACAACGAAGTACACTTTTCGTAACATAACTCTAAACGAACGTATTTTTAGTGACCCACAATAATGCTAATAATAAAATATTTTTTATATAATATGTCGATACTCGACTGCTATGCTCATGTACCTTAGACTTAATCCGTGATAACTCGAACGCACTTTGCCTCTAATGTTACTTAGGGACTGGAGTGGAATTTCGCAGTAGTTTGACCGTTATCCATCCTCTCAGTCCAAATCACAGGGGTTCGAATTATCTCGTTGCTTGTCATTTCAATGATTTGGTAATCCACGTTTCTCCGATACACACTTCTATATGATTTAGTTAAATAGTCAATTTCACAAGATGACAGTGTGATGATGCTAAACTGCATGACAACATGATATCAACTTTAATTCTCTTTCGACATGGATGAAAGTCAAAGGACACACAGTCAGTCTCCACGCCATCTGAAATATGAACAACTCAAAGCACGTCCAAAAAAAGTTTTTTTTAACGATTGCTAGTACCATTACGGTTTGTCCGATCCCAACGATCTTGATATCGTTTGAAAGCTTACGCTTTCTGCTATTCAGCCATATAAATGTTGTCCTGATAATCATTCCTAAATAAACTATAAACGCACCTACAACCGTGCTGTTTCCGGTGTCTTAGACACTGCGAACGATGTTGGTTTGTCGACACAGTTCACCAATCTACCGATTGAGGCATCACTATCTGATTTTATGCTAGAAGTTCCTCCCACATTTAAACGGCCGCTAAACTGACATACTCAAAGTAGGCGTGACGTCATAATCACGTATATCAACCAACCAACTCATCGAATTTTGATCCTTAATCTCCGTTGGTTGGCGTACGTTTTTGTGACGTTACGCCAACGTAGATACATATACTAGTATCAGTTTTGCTGCCATCAAAGCACGTCAGTTTCGCCGCCGTTTAAAAGTGGGTGGAGTTTATAACATGGAATCAAGAAATGGTGAAGTGCGCATGTCAGAACCTATGCAAATGAGGAAAACAGCGCCACAATTGGAAGATTAATGTATTGAGTACCCGCCGCCAACATCGTTCGGAACCGTACACTATACCGAAAATGACACGTTTATAAGTGTTATATGAACGGTTATCGGGAAATCTAGATGACGCTAGAATAACGGAAAGTGCATCCTTTCAAATGATATCAAGATCGTAGGGATCAGACGAGCCGTGATGATGCTAGCGACCGTAGAATTTTATGTTTTGGACGTGTTATTCATGTTCCGCTCGCTTATCTATTTTTGATAATACACAGTTCCATACAGATAACTTTACAGGTTTTACTGCACCGCACAGCAAACCTCAAATCGATGTTGGCCTTCTTTACAGTATTGCGTAATAGTCCAGCGCAGCGGTTCCCAATCTTTTTCTCCCTACTTACTCCCTGGTGTTTCAGACGATCGTCAGGGTACCCCCATCAGTTTAACATAAAATATATAGATTCTATAAAGCAATATTCTACACTCAGTTCAGCGATAACACTTAATCTTACTGACGAGACAAACAAAAATGTACACAAAACTTATAATACAAAGTCTGAAAGACTCGATGGGTGAGCTAGCCTTTTCTTTTCTTTCAAGGACTAAATTCGGGAAGCAGTATTGGACAGGCAGATTCGGATATCATCCGTGACACAGAGTCAGACTCGAAGTTTGGTCTTCGTGCAGAATAACGCCAAGAATCCGTTTTACATAAATAGGTGGACGGAAAAGCACCAATACCCTCAAGGGGACATCGTACAGAGTCGGATACGACACGACACACCCATCTTAGATAAAAACGTAGCCATGAAACTGTGTAGTTATTCACGAACTCCAAAAAGTCCTGCTACCTTGCATGCCGTCTGCTTAGGATACTGCACCTCCACACTGGACGAATCTCAGAGCAAATTTCCATCTTTCGCACGGGAAATTAGTTTGGAATTCCGTTTGTCATTGACGACAGGTACGTGCGTCTGCACAATTTGCCCCGTGTTTCCTTTCACAGTTTCTTCACCATCAAACGCCTCGTTGAGATGGTCAGACATGTTGAGGTTTTCGTAGTTGACGTTGCCCTCCCACAAGTCCAGCTTCACGACGAGCATTCTAACTTTAAGTAAAGTAGCTTCAATACTCAGCCTTTTTACTATAGGTTATCCACATATTTTCGAGAATTTTCCGTATAGATGTGATAAAACAATTGGCTATCTCATCGTTTAGCAATTTCTCTTTAGCTCCATATTCTCCCAGAGAGCCAATAGACCGCGATGTGGAAGATCTGTGTCTCTAGGTCCGAATGAAACTCTTGGCAAAAGCAGAGTCGAGTATTGAGAGCGCTGGATTTTGTGGCATTTACCACCTTAACAACAGAATCAAGACATGCTCTTTATTCTGGGGGACTACCTCTGATGCGAGAGCGTAACGATGGATCATGCAATGACGATTTTTGAAAGGTGAAACATACCACCTTAATTCACTCGGGAAAAACAGCTAAACATGACCAGTATGAGGTTGTGAATTGATTTCAATGGTAAATGGAACTGTTTATGTATCCAGTGATTTAAACATTATATAGATGTGATTCACTGATGTCTGTAAAATGTAATAAAGAATGTACTATGTTGAAAGCTAAAATTGTGCCAAGACAATTGTCAAAACAATGTTAATAACCGTAAAAATACTGAAATGGCCAATGTTGATTTATATCAGGATGGATTGGACTCGTTGTTTGAATAGTTCTGGTTTTTTTGTTATAGCATGTACTCAAATTGATCACTTCTAACTCACTCAATGCAATAAAAAAATTACACGTACATTTGCGTACATTGTTCCACGATAATCCCTCGGCCTCAAAACATTTGGAAGCCTATCAGAAGACGCATTTGCCCTTCTTAGTTAATTCCAAGGAATGATAGAACGGCCCGATAGAACAAGAACTCTCCTTGATAACTCCATCTTTGGTGCAAAGCGTGAACACGAGTAGCACACAAGATGGCGAAAACCAACCCTTCGCGTACCTCCTGGAAAACCTCTCGAATACCCCTAGGTTACGCGTATCCCAGTTTGGGAACTACTGGTCCAGCGGATGTGTGAAAAGATTGTACACTTGTGAATAAAAGCAAGACACTGCTTATATATTATAAATACCAAGGAAACCATTTTAAAGAACGTTATAGCTTACGTTTTTGGATAGCTTGGAGCATAGCGATTTCAAAAAATGTAACTCTCTACCTTCGTCGACATGCCTATATCCGCCATTTTTAAAGATGGCTCCCGTCAAAGCACATTATTCCCATATCTCAAGAACTATATAACACAGAACCACAACATAGATATCAAAACGTGTGTTTTTTAGATGCGATGATTTCAAATACATTACTTTTGACCTTCATTGACTTTAAAATATATTCGACATTTAGAAACATCCACCATTTTGAAATATGACGGCAGACAAACCTGTTATTCCCGTATCTTAATAACTACATATTCTTGAACCTTGAAGTTGGTGTCAAAACGTATGTTTTTGATGCAGTGGTGTTAAGGGTGTTAAGATATTCTCTAAAACGGGCAATGTCACTTCAAACATTGGATTATGATGCCTACCTTCTAAATCTACAGCACCGTTTCCCAAAACGTTCACACATCCCACTAATATCGGCCGCATTGGCACAGCATTGGGCAGCGCAGGTTGGGTTTGAGACACCGACACTGTCCTCTGCAGCCTTTTTTGCAGCCACACTTGATGACCGCACGGCAAACTGTGCTTGCAAGTGGAAGTGTACTGCACCTCCCATTCAGACACGTTCGCCTTTCTAGTCCAGCCGAAGTCGAGTGGACTAGACAGGTGTGGCGCTTTCAGCAGGGCCTCGCCCTAGACGTAACCAGCCTGGTAGCCCATTCGCAGCAGGTGTTGCACGAGGGCATTATGTGTTGGTGGAATCTTTTCGATCTTCCTTCCTGTCTGTGTGAAGAGGAACTGTCTGGCGCAGTTCACGTGGACTTCAGAACTGTCCAGGTCTTACAGTACAACAACGTACTTATCGATGGTTGGAAGAACTCCTCTCACGATACCTGTCGAGAGAGTGTCTGCAAAAGCACAAAGCGCAGGCGTTACACCACAGAAAGCATTCCATTATGTCCACGCCGTTCTTCTGCCACTTTCAGCAAAAGACGATGTGGTGTCACCCGGTCAGTGCATGGAAGACAGGCAGTGCCTTGCACTTGTCAAGACCAAGCTTGTGTGCAACAGAGGTTGCATCGACGTATCGGAATGATTTCCCTCTGCCGATCGCTACTACAAGACATTCACAGCCATGTCTGCGAGCAAAGCTGACTGCTAGAACGAAAACTTCAGTGTCAACTGTTCTTATGACAATCAACTGTCTTCTTTGCTTAACACCACCTGCAGCATGCAACAGCATCCTGGTGTCTGCCTCTTCGTGTGTACACGGCGATAGTTGTTATAGTTATTTCCACAATTTAAACAACTTTGGCTTTCTCTAATTCAAGTAGACCATGGGCGTCCTAAGGCGGGCAAGGTGCACTTTGAATCTGGATCTTTTTTGACGTATATCCATTATTCAAAGTGTATATTAGCTTTATATTTTATGTCATATCTTTACATTTTATAACATACATAACACGATGGATGTCCGAGTAACAGAGCATCAGAAACTGCACCAACCACTTCGAAGATAGTCATAAACAATTAAGTACCCTGGCTGCTACGGCTTCTGGCAAGACCAGTCAATATGATACTATGCACACCAGGTGCAACGCGCATATGAAACGTCAACAATCTTGGTGTGCCTGGTGATCATAGTGAAATATTCAGGGATGTTGGAGCTAGTGACACAATCTTTGCAAGCTATTCAACTCGATGTTCTCAAAGTTCGTGACCACACCCAGCAGCTGTTGGTCATGTTGGAAACTCAGAGAAGAGAAGCTGGAGAACACCTTAAGGAAGACATAGTAGTGCAAACTTACAAGATTGCAAAGGTACTTGAAATTAAGTTGCGTTTATAATGTTTCTACATTGTGAGCGCATTGATTAATTATTGGTCGCGCGGTAAAGGAACCTGTATTATTATTATTGTTGTATCTCGCCAGTGTAGACGTTTAACTCGATGACCAAACTACCAGAGCAAGAAGGTGAGGAGTACTATCGGGTCGAAATATTCAATTCATACCTATACTCAATAATCAAGTCACTAGGACCTCGGTTTGCTCTAGAAAACAAGCAACACTTTGCTCTGTTCTCCCTCCACCTTGACTGAACTGATGTCTCAACTGGACTGCAACAGTTTTCGAGACCGCATGGACCAGACATCTTTAAAAATAGCGGATGTGCATGTCGGAGAAATCAAAAAGTAACATATCTGAAAAATGTGACCACTAAAACATACATCTAGACACAAATATTATCGTTCTATGTCATCTAACGCAGTTATTAAGCTATGGGGAAATTTTATTTGGCGGCCACATCAAAAATATGGCAGCCATTTCTGAACGCAACAAAATCTGTGATGCCTCCAATCTTTAAAATGGTTCCCTTGGTGTTTAGAATATATTAACATTGTGTCTTGCTTTTATTCAAAAGCGCATAGTTCCATCATTTTCCTGCACCTAGCCGCTGAACTATAACCCAAGACGAACAATAATTATCCCTACTAGCAAGGTAAACACCTTCTCAAAATACCTGTCACCCAGAGATGCACGCAGCATATATCATTTTCTAAATCATCGGTCCCGAACGTTACACTAGAAAACACGCGCAGCAATTGTACATAATTAATACCTTCGAATTACCTATTCTAATAATACTGCGTACAATTATTTGCAACGCTACTTATAAAACCTTCAATTACAAGTCCAAAATGACATAAACCGTTCGATCTCGCCAGTGTGTGTATGTAGCGCCCTCTGGCGTATGAAATCGACTAGGTTGCTTGGCAACGTGAATTAAACGCTGATGCAATGCGTCCACTCTCGTGCCAATACCACAGCAATACGAATATTGATTGGCAAATATACACTATCACGACCAGAGTATATTGATGGACGCGAACTTTGCTTTCTCTCCGACCTTCGACATTTTTAATTATAGGCCTACAGCATAGCACGTTTCGTGACGTGGTTGTTTCTGGTTATACATTTAACGTGCGCTGAAACAATGCCAATGGCGTACCTATGCTAACGTATTATTGAGTATATGTAACGATGTTTTGTTTTTGTTTTTTATTTGGTAAATATTGCTATCATGACTGTCACGTATGAAGTACGAAGTTGTCCCACCCAATGGCGGGTATTTTTGCATGTATCAGTAAAATTACACTATGCCATCTCGTTACATAAAACCAGCATTTGGGCTTTGTATAGTCAATGTATCGATCTAATGTCTGTTTTACCCGGCCGTCGAACAGGTGTGTTTGACTGCTACTTAATTATTTGTTGCTACACCTCGTGCACGCATACGCACACGCGCACGGGCACGCACGGCAGCATTCAGTGACTCATGCAAATGGACGGCGACCAACCGACTGACTCAGCTAGGTCACGAAATAACTATACGCATATATGTATATAAGCCTGGCTATCGAGACGATGTTGACAGACACACGTATCAGTGAAACTACCGACAAATACATGGGCATATCAACCATGCTACACATAAACATCAGTCAGACGACCGAAGCTTTGACGTACCATAGCCAAAGGGGCGACTAACACACACACACACACACACACACACACACACGCAAACGCACACGCACACGCACACGCACACGCACACGCACACGCACACGCACACGCACACACACACACATACACACACACGCACGCACACACACACAAACACACACACACACATATATATATATATATATATGTATACATATATACATATATATATATATACAGCTGTATATATATATATACGACTACATATATAGACCGGTTTCTCTTACATGCATGTATATATATATATATATATATATTAATATATATACATAATATATATATATATATATACGAGTACATATATAGACCGGTTTCACTTACATGCATGTGTATATATATATATATATATATATATATATACGAGTACATATATATAACATATATATATATATATTTATATCATATATATATATATATATAATATACACACACACATAATGTAAGTGAAACCGGTCTATAAGTTAGATGGTTTCGCCTTGTCGCTCTTCTTGTAAATCACCGATATGTGTGTGCTGTAGACCAATCGGATGGGATAGTGCTTTCGTTATAGGACTGTTTGAAGATGACGGAGCGGACACTATCGATCTTCTCCTTGGCTGTCTCCTTCAAAATCCTTGCCTGGAGTTAATCGGGGCCAGCAGCAACTATGGGTTTCCTTTTGATATTAAAGGGTATCTGGGCCCTGGGGCAAATTTGAATTGAGAGACCCCCTACAGGAAGTCGGGAAGGTGTACATTTGAATCATATTTAAATGACAATATTTTATTTTAATTTAGTATTTTTCAGACCAAAATAACCTTCTCGCAATGTTGCCGTTATGATAATATTAAAAAAGCATTATCACACAACTATCATACAACAACAGGTGCGGAGCGCAGTAGCGCAGCAGTAAGAGCTTTGGACTCTCGACTGAGAGAACGCGGGTTCGAATCCTGTGCGGCGGTGTCGAACCTTCTGCAAGTTCGTTTACTCTGCATTGCTTCAGTTCACTCATCTGTTTGAATGAGTATCTGGCTACAGACAGTGGTGGTTATTTGTGTACGAATTTTTGCCGTGGTGTTTCCAGTGCATATTTTGATCATTTGATTGGGGCACAGGGAGCTTTCTTTGGAATTTTTCTTCTCTCTTGAGAAGGATCCCGGAAGCTTTGGGCCCGGAAATGATTTTTTCCAAAGTGTGGGTCTCGGGAGATCTGGGCTGTAAAATAATTTGTGTCTCCTTTAAACGGCCCCCAGGAGCTCTGGGCCCTGGAATTTTATTCTCATCTGAATGGGGCTCCCGGGCCATGGATTTCTTTTCTCCGGGACCCCGGGAGCTCGAGGCCGTGGGACACGTGCCCTAGTTGTCGTACAATAATACGCTATTGGCATCTCATTGCGTTCGAGGATTGTCGTGAACTTGCATCATGGAATTGGCGCATGCGTATACAGGCACAACATTGCCAGGAAGTTGGTCACTGCGCAGTTGCGGACTGGCGTAGACCGCCACGATTAAGGATCTATTTTTTTCTACATGACAACAAGTTGTATGTAAATGGCATACGAAGTCAGATTTAACAGATGTAAAAAGATTGCCATCCAGAAAATTAACTCTAGATGGCAGGTGGACAAGGAAGCCTTTTAGCTTATCGAGAGTCCAATACTTTTTTATCTACGTGTATCCCGCCCTTTTAAGGTATGTGTCGATTTTATTTTAAACATATTCACGCTACTAGAACCAGCACAATCAGGAGATAATCTGTTCCATTCATTTACAGTCCTTTGTGAGAATGATAACTTTCTTATATCTAATCTACACTGCTCCTTTACTAATGTAACTTCATGTCCTCTGATCCTTCTATCTTTCTTAACTGAGAAAAAAATATATATATTATTATTTTCATAACTATTCAATATTTTAGACACTTCAATCTGATCTTCTCTCAAACTCCTGGTCTCTAGTGTTGTTAAACCACATTCTTTTAGACGTATTTCGTTACTAAAATCCCTCAGTTTTTAGTTGCTCTTCTCTGTACTCTGTCTAACATATCTATGTCCTTCCTGCGATATGGCCTCCATCCTTGAATAAAATATTCTAAATGAGGCCTAACTATATTGTTTTGTATAGCGGTATTATTAGCTCGTTTTCCTTATACGTTATATTTCGTCTAATTAATCCAAGGATTTGATTTCCATTTGAAGCGGCAATACCGCACTGCTCTGAAACCTTCATATCAGCACTACTGGTTAACCCTAAGTCCTTTTCTTTTACAGTGGTACTTAGTACAGAACCCCCCAGTGTATATTGTACATCTTCGTAATTTTAAGCGGATATTGTTTTGATCTAAAGCCCCCTGGTTGATTGATGACGGTGCCTTTTTCGTCATTCGATGTACCGATTCGTTAAAAAGCTGAAAGCAAAAGAAGTGTTGTATTGTTTGTTTCACACAGTTGTGCAATCAAAGGAGGGGGTAACTAACAGAAACGATCGAAGCTATAATGTGACGTCGCTTTGCAAATATCCGCACAAAGGAGGGGTAAATTAGATAATAAATACCCATACACTGTTCGTAGTTCCCAATTCCCTAAAAGCCCCGCGGCGAACAATTCCCTTTAATAAAAAAGGAGTCGTGCTAACATTCAGCCCCTTGGGGAGTGTAGGCTCTGTGCAGTTTGATGACCCATCGAGAAACCACTGTACCTTCTGCATGTTGTTTCCAACACCACGATGTCCAAGAAAGAAAGGGTCCGATCAGGTTGTAAAACAATGACCCGGTGTCGGATGCGGGAACGATTGAACCAACCAAGTTTAATTGAACAACCACTGAATTTGTGTGGGGGGCGCGCGCGTGCGTACGCGTGTGGGTGTGCGTGCGGGTGTGCGTGTACAAACGAATTGCTTAATATGTTGCTTTGAGGGAAATAATAATTTTTTAAAGGCAAAACTGCGTTGTCGCAAAAAAATTGCTATCGCCATTATTCGCGTTGTGTACGGCAAAACACTGCCAAGAATATATAATAAATAAGCAAAGTTGGGTTTGTATTTATGTATCTTAATGACATAAATGTGGTTCTCAAACTGGGGGTCATGGCTGCCTGGGGGCCGTTTGGCAATTTCAAATTTGGGACGACGCCTCATAAAACAAAAATCATGTACTATTAAAACGTACCATTACTCGCAAATCAAATCGTTATGCCGTTGCAGTGTCAAGAAACCTAACACTATCGGAGAGCAATTGATAGCCCCGTGTGCCAAGACCATGGTCAACCTTGTTATGGGGGAGAAGAGTGTCAAAAACGTAGTGTTATTTCTCTTTCGAATGATACTGTCCGCCGCAGAATATGTGAGCTTTCTTTGAACATCAAAGAACAGGTGATCCAGGAAATCAAAAGTGCTGGTGTATTCAGTATCCAACTTGATGAATCGACAGATGTTCAGTCCTGCTCCCAATTAGGGAGCTAGGCACGTTCCCAATGGAGAGCTATATGAAGAATTCTTGTTGTGTGATGTCTTCAAGTTAACATCCGGGAAGACGTGATGGACAAACTGACTGAATTCTTTGAAGCCGAAGGCCTTGACTGGAACAATCTATGTGGTGTGTGTACCGACGGGGCCCCTGCGGTGCTTGGATTTTGATCAGGTTTTGTAACCCTCGTCAAAAGAAAAGCTCCACGTGCCTTCTCACTTCATCGCATGATACACAGACAGGCTCTTGCGGCAAAGACCCTACCCCAGGCGCTCATGGAAACACTTGACAGTCATTAAAAACTGTTAACTTTGTGAAAGCACGTGCGTGCCCTCCATTCACCCCTGTTCAAGAAACTTTGTCAGGACATGGACTCTGTCCATGAAACTCTTCTGTTATACACACAAGTCCGCTGGCTCTTCAAAGGAAATGTTGTCCTACGTGTGTTTACCCTCACAGAGAAAATCAAACGCTTCCTCTGTATTCAGAACAAAGTGGATCTGCTTTCAGCCTGGACAGAAGATGGGTGGAAACTACGACTAGCGTACCTTGGCTACATCTTCGGACAGCTCATCAATATGAACGTTGACCACCAGTAGAAAGAAACCTTGATCACTGATTTTGTTGAAAAAGACAAAGCTTTCGTGCGCAAGCTGAATAATTAAAGTATCCACAAGCTACATTCCGGAGATATCTAGTCAAACAACTCGGTTGTTGAGGAATCCATTTACCGCTCCAGTTATGTGTACACCAGATGACACCGAAGCTGCACAAACAGAGCTTCTTGGTCTCTAGGAAGATTCAGGGGCCAAGATGAAGTTCGAATCTGTAACTGTCACAGTTTTCTGCTCATCCACGGAACTTACCTACCCTACCTTGCTATCTCTCGCTTCAACCTACCGTTGTCAGTCTGCGTTCTTTGATCTCGTGCACATTAAGACAAAATGTTGCAACAAGCTAAAGGTGGAGCGTGATCTCCGATGTGCATTCGCAATACCGAAACCCAGAATCAGTAAGCTTGTCGATGCTTTGCAGCATCATTCATCCCATTGAAGTTTGAACCGACCAACACGGACAGTTCTTTGTGTAACGTCAGTAAGATATGGCTTCAAATAATTGTTGGTGGTCATACAGCGTCACCTATCTGATTGCACGAATCAAAACAGACGTTTCTTAATGCAGCTTCAAAAAGATTCATAATTCACAATCGTTAAGCTTGTTGGTGTTATGCAGCGTCTCCTATTTGATTAACAGCAACATATTTTAAATATGACTTTAAATAAAGGTGTATTCATCTGTAACTGCCTTTTAGACTTTAGAATAAACATTTGTTATTTTATATTTATTGTGGTTGGTGGGGGCCGTTGTGAAGATTGTTTGACAAAAAGGGGTCGTAGAGCAAAAAAGTTTGAGAAACACTGACATAAATGTTCCTTTCACAGGTGAAATTTTCCCGACTTAACTTTTAATTCTATTTAAACAAAATGCATTATTTTTCGTTGCTTATACTAACGTATAACCCACAAAGGCAAGTGCCACCTTTAGCGCGCGATGACTGTTTTTTCAAGCAAGACGGTATTGCGACGACTTTTACGTGCAACGAAATTGACCGACGTAACTTTATCATTATGTCGGCTGCAGGAATGGGCGTTTGTGCTCGTATACGAAGTGAGGCGGCATAGTTCGAAATATCATAACAATAATTATTGTGCATTAGGTGATAAAAGCATTTGGAATATGGTTGAGATGTTGAATAAAATATATGGATAATTTTCAGATGTTGGGCCATCTGAAATTATATTAGCGTAGACCGTCATTTTGAAATTCAAACAGGCTTACGTAAAATAAAATTTTATTGTTATAAAACATCTAGTACATATGTAATGTTCATCGTAAAGAGTAGCAATACAGTAGCCGTTATCGTAAAGAGTAGCAATACAGTGTGCTGAGCCATTTTGGCGAATATATGTTTACCGCCACTTGAATCTGTGATAGTGAAAATAATTTAAAACCATATCCAAAATGTTCCTGGTCGTCGACACGTCACCACCATCAAAATTACATCTACAAACTGAATCAAACTGGAAAGTGTGTGCCCTATTCAGTAAAATAGATCAAAGACTATTACAAATCCAGTTATGTTAAAAATATAAACGTTATTATAAGTGCCTAGAAAGAAATGTGTTAATTACCAAGTCAATTCAACAAATTGTGAAAATTCCCACGAACCCTGCAGATGAGATGAAGGTGTAAAAAAGGTTGTGCAGTACAAAACCTCAGTGACATCAGTAGGGTTGATTTATGTATAACAACGCAAAGCTACACATCCAGTTGAAGTGGCCAGATAAGTGCTGTGACGATCAATTTCGTTGTAGTATTCGATGGGTACCACATATAGAGATGGCAGCTCTGAGATTGTGACGACTGATTGAGGGGAGGTGGATGGACATCTGCTGTGGTACAAGCAACAATGACATCAGTCCGAATTGTTGATTCCTTACGGCAAGACGGGCTCACCAAGTCCTCGGTACTCCTTGCACGTGCTCTAACACATTGCCTGTGCCAAACACACACGCACAGATGCATACAATTAAGAGTTGAATTAGGGTATAATGAAACACGATTGATCTAAAAATGTGCATTATTGTATATGTGCAAATACTACAATATGTCAAAGGGTCCGAGTATATGGTTGCACCAACTTTGCTGTCTCCATGATTCGATAATTTAGACCGAAGCAGTACGTTCGATGATTCCCAACCTGTATGGGTGATATGGCCCACAAAACACCCATCAATTGCCAAATAATGCAATGCTTGTTGGTCATTTCTTTGTGCAGAAGACTAAACGCATGTCCTCAAATAGTCCCGTTGATGAGGCCAGCGAACAGAGTAATGGTTCCATCAGGTGAGTTGATGAGGCAGCGAACAGAGTAATGGTTCCATCAGGTGAGTTGATGAGGCCAGCGAACAGAATAATGGTTCCATCAGGTGAGTTGGAGGTGCTTCTCGACAAAAGGAGGCTTGCAAGTCACTAGAATTACCACAGCATTTGAAGAAGCCCATTAACAATGAAAGAAACGAGTGGATGCACGTCTCCACAACAAAACACCGATTATACAATGTCACAGATGTTTGTTCACTGGTGGGCGTAATTGAGGAGATGGTAATCTATTTATAGAGGAAAGCAAGGACTTGCATATCTTAGATATATAGAAGATCGCAAACCCAGTTACAGTTGAGACGGTCAATAACCTGGAACAAATTGGCAAAAATAAATTATATATTTTCACGAACGAATGCCACCTACCTCACCAATAAGGTTTGATAGTATAGTCGCGACAAGCTACTGTTATTCAGCACCTACACTTCAACTGTTGCGAAGAAAGAAAAGCGATTGCTCACATCGATGAAGTGAGATGTAAAACTCTTCTCAAGGTTGAATATTGGTTGTCAGATGAAGTAAGTCAATTAATTTTATGCGTGAATTAAGCATGTTCGCCCCCCCCGTCTGAAGCGGGAAGACTGCGCCTACAAGTCTATTGAAGGTTGACCTTCTGACATGCACGAAAACAAACTTATGTAGCTTATCATCGACGATACTTATCCACACATTTAATGAGAATGGAAACTAGTCTGTGGACATACAAGGGTAGCAGGTTCTCTCTGCACTGTTACTGCCATCCACAGGCCCGTAGCCCGGGGAGTTCACGGGGTTCACGTTTCTTTTTATGTACACCCTTTCTCCAAAATGTGAAACCCCCTCAAATTTCATTTTTTGTATGTGATCCCCTAATTATTTATCTTACTATTATATACCTGCCAATTTTTCCAGGAAATCGGAAGTCCCCCGGATGTTGAGGCAAATATCCTCGATTTTCGCTGAAAATCTCCAACAGCACCCCCTCCCCCTGTTCAAAATAGCGTGACACCACGGGAGACATGCAAAGACGTGCTGAACCGCTGAATTTCCGGCGAAAAATCCCCAACAGCACCCCTGGTCTTCGAGTCTTCGAGACAACGAACCGGTGAAGTTCCGGCGAAAAACCTCTAACAGCACCCCCTCGTCTTCCGATGTTAAGATCCGAGACAGCGCGACGACTCAGCGCGAAAACTCGGGAAGCGTGCTGAACCGCTGATTAATCTCCCGGATTTCAACAAAAATATGTTGGCAGGTACACTACTATTCAATGTTTCTCAAAATCGTGAAACTCCACCTCTCCTAAATGCTGCTGGATGTTGTTCAAACATTACCCAGCATGACAAGGCAGCCTGACTGATACAGATGTTAAAGGGAGAACCCTTATATATTAATTAATTAAATGATCATCAGTGAATGAAAGGGAAGCCTGCCTGTGGGACATATCCCCAATGTCAAGTGTGAACTGAGCAGTCACTGGAGGAACTCCTTCTAAAGATCATTGCGTCTTTTTTAGCCATGCAGCAGGTCTTCACACTATCCTGTTACGTAAACACACTTAATAACAAATACACAAGAAGCTACTTTTACTAATCAGAACTCTGTTTAAAAATAAAGGGTGCTGATTTTATTTTTAGTATGCTAATTGTGGAGACAACCGACAATCAGAGGGGCTATCTATCTCACCAATCAACAATTTACGATGTGAAGCGATTATTTTTCTTACACGCTGCAAACATGAAGACAAATCCATCTAGCTTGACACAAATGACAGTTCAGTTTTTACTTATTGCGCTGGAACACGTATTTAGATTAATAATTATATTTAAACAGTAGAAAATAAAGTTTAGCGAAACCTGTGTTAAAATGTGTGCGCTGATGTGAAACCGGGAATTGCGTGGCCTTGTGTATCAACCAATAATATAATTCGAAAGCCTGTGGTTGCTAGTTGCGTGTTTCTATATCTCAGAAACAGGAACCTAATCTAGGATGGGGAGGCAAGAATGGGTGAAGGTACGTTTTCTCTGTTATTATAGTTATATTTCTATGCTCATTTTGTTTTATGTATAGCTGTCAAATACAGCTGGCATTTCCTGTAGTCTGTGTGGCCAAGAGGTTAAGTCCTCCATTGTTTGATACGAATCATTTAATTAAAATTCCATAAGAAGATTTTTATAATCTTCTATTTACGGCACACATTTTGTAATGGGTTATTAAATTACTAATTGAAAAAAGTTAGTAATTTACAGAACGTCTTTCGGGCTTTCCGTCCTGCCACCAGGGGTGTCCAACTCTGCGTGGCAGACGTGGGGGCACGCGCAAACAGCGCGCGACCCGAACGCGGATTACCAGCCGTTTTGGAAATCCTTCACGAATTGTATGTCGGCAACGCAGTGTCAGTGCGAATCTGGGAACTCTAAGAGCCGCCCCTGTTATGCCACACGATACGCCATTCGTCAATGTAAGATTACTGAATGTTCGTTCCGTGTGCACTTAAGCTCTTAAAATCAACGAATACGTCGTTGAACACAAATGCAACGTCTTAGCGATAACCGAGACGTGGTTAAAGAAGACCGGTGACGAAGTTGTTATTGCTGAAGTGACCCCACCCGGGTTCCTCTTCCAGCACGTGGCACGATCTTCTCGTCGTGGTAGCGGTGTTGCAATCTTGCACCGCGACACATTTACAACGAAGATTATTCCTACTCTCCATTTGAATACGTCTGAATTTTATGTTGAACTTGAATGCTTATTTACAGAAACATTTGATTCCGTTATACCAACCGTCATTGCTGGAGACTTTAATACTCATTTTGATGATGTAACGAAATCAGAACCGCTTCGCAATCTGCTTGATTCCTACAATTTGCTGCAACACGTCCATTCGCCGACCCATAAAACAGGACATACATTGGACCTGGTGATAAGTCATGACAGCGATAACTTAGTATCTTCTGTTGTTGTTTATCCAGACTCCATATCGGACCACTATCGCGTATAATACCAAAAGACACCCACATGATACCAAAAGACACCCACATAATACCAAAAGACACCCACATGATACCAAAAGCATTGCAAGAACAATAAATCTAAATTTCAGTTCATAGCTATGTGTTTATGCATGGCGATTTCCAGCAAGATAGCAACGTGAAGAAACCATTGCGATGTTATAATAGTATAGCACACTGATCACAGTAGCCATGTGTTTGTGTTATTGCTTATACAACTAAAATCTGGCATTACATGTGTTGAAACCGTCAGCTGAAACTTCAGTAATTGCCAAGCGCAACTTCCGCAACATGGATGCTGCAGTGTTCAATGATGACGTTAAATCTGCGTGTTCTGGCATGTGTGCCCACGCTGGCGGTCAGCAAGCGGAGGTCTTAGCATCGGACTACAACACCTGTCTCACTGACTGCTTGGACAAGCACGCTCCTTGGCGCTACGTACACGTCAAGAGCAACTCGCCGCATCCGTGGTATGACGCTGAGGTCGACGAAGCAAGAGAGATGAGGCGAACATGTGAGAATCTGTGGAGAAGAACAAAACTCGAAATACACCGTCAACTATACGTCGCCGCTCGCGACGACTGCACTACAATGTCAGCCAGTAAGAAAACCGAATATTATCGCGGACAATTACAGAACGCTAATACCAAGAACATGTTTTGCATTCTGAGATCATTCGACGTACACAGAGTGCAACTTCCTGAATTCTGCTCGATGAAGGAAGGATGTGATACATTTTCACGTTTTTTCCAGGAAAAGATCGAGAAATTACTGACTAACTTGCACTACCGCATTGCCGTTGACCCGACGGAGGACGAGACACCTTGTTTTACTGACCCAATTCAAGTGTTCGAGCCAACTACTACATCCGAAATCACTAATATCCTTGGCACTACGGATAAGACATGCTCACTTGGTCCACTTCCAACTAAGCAACTAAATGACAACATGGAAAGTATCGTGCCTGTCATCACACATATTGTAAACGCCTCATTTGAGGATGTAGTCATGTCTGTACTGCTTAAGCACGCAGTTGTCTGGCCTTTGCTCAAGAAACAATCACTCAACAAGGACATACTCTAAAACTACCATCCAGTTAGCAACCTAAGCCATCTGTCAAAATTCATAGAGAAAGTTATTGCGCGAAGGATCATCTCTCATATTTCCAATCAGCGAATGGATGACTGTTTCCAATCAGCCTACTGGAAGAATCATTCAACTGAAACCGCACTATTGTGTATAACAAATGCCATGAAAGCCGCTATAGACAATAGACAAGGCACGGCACTAGTTCTTATTGACTTTAGTGCGGCTTTTGACACAATCAATCACAAGATATTGATCCAGCGGCTTCGGTTGCGTTACAAGGTGGCAAGGCGCTTAGCTGGCTGCAATCCTATATGCAGGGTCGGACCCAGCGTGTGGTCATTCGTGATGCGTCATCGAATACAACATGCGTGACATCGGGTGTCCCGCAGGGTTCGGTGCTGGATCCTTTGTTATTCTCGATGTACGTACAACCCATTGGCGACATAAACAGGACGCATGGACTTTGTTTTCATCATTATGCGGGATGATATGCAGTTGTACTGCCATTTTGACCTCACTGCGACTACGTTGGCTGCTACTCTGCGACATATGGAGGAGTGTCCAGATATTGTCAGTCAGTGGATGACATCAAACTGCATGTGCATGAACAACAGTAAAACGGGATATCTTCCCGTAGTACCAAAGACTGCCGCTGCGCTTATTGGCGGTAGCGTGATACGCGAAGGAGATGTTACGATTACTGCCTCAAGATTTGTTCGTGACCTTGGTGTCGTTATGGATCGCCACCTCGATTTTAAGAAGCAAGTTTCAAGCATCGTCAGTGTGTGCTCATTTCGTCGTGTCAACCAGATGAGTCTTTATCTCCCAACGACGACAAAGGAACGTGTCGTCAACGCCATTATTACAACACGGCTGGATTACTGCAATTCACTATACGGCGCACTTCTGTTAACAACATCGCTCGACTGCAGAGAATGCACAACTCTCCTGCTAGGTTGATCCTAAGCTGTCCACGGAGTGACAGCGCCTTGCCTCTGTTGTGCACTCTTCACTGGTTGCCTGTAGCACACAGAATAGACTTTAAGCTATTAGGTTTACATATAAAGCTGTGCATGGTGATGCCCCGAAATATTTATGCGACCTTGTATGCCCATACAAACCAACAAGAGCCCTGCGCTCTACCAACAATAACATGTTAACGGTCCTGCGAATTCATGTCTGATTGTCTCTCTACTTTCAAGGCACGCTTACAGACTAATTTTTTTCGACTCTCGTTCTTGTCTAACGTGGCATAGTTTAGTCTCTGTATTGATTAGTTGTATATATCTTATGTATTAATTAACCTATTTATATATTTATTTTATACCTACATGTACATTAGTTCAGTTAAATTAATTTGCAATGTCTTATTTCTACATAGAACTGAAGCTAAGATCATTATTTTAGTATATTTATTTAATTACTGTATTCATTTGTACTTTTTTGTAAGAATTTCTTTTAGAAAATGCATGTTTATTTAGCCACCATTATTACCTCTATATGGGTTATGCATGTTGTAAAGCGCACGAACAATTTATAATTGGATCTGGCGCTATATTAAATAAAATATATGATTATGTTATTAATCAGTTATAGAAAATTTTGTACTGCAGATCAGATACATAATATCGTAGATGTCACCAAATTGTAACTCTTTAAGTACTCATTCTAAAACAATAACTTTGACACACCCACCCTTCTCGGTGCATCATTTATTATATTATGAATACACAATATCACACCTCAGTTTAATTATCCGTCCAGCTAGAAACCTAATGTTCTGCATTATAGGGGCGAACCCCGACATGAGCATGTGACGCTCTCTGCATTGTGAAAAATATACCACCCACACGAGCGTGTGACGCCCACTGGTGTCTGTACTGAGGAAATGCGAACCCCCCCCCCCACCCCCCACCTACACAGTAGCCATGTGTTTGTGTTATTGCTTATACAACTAAAATCGTATTTAACTTACTTATTGGCATGTTATTTTATGCAATTTTGTTCTGTTTACAATCTCATTATGCTTAACATTTATTGGGTACACTGTGCACTGAAAGTCAAATACATTAATTGTATGGTATTAAATTGTCATAAAAATAGATCTCAGAAAAATAAAAAGCCGTTAAATGATAAGTACTATGGTGAAATTACTGCTTAATTGCATGTTAACTACAGCACCATTGCCTCGTGTACTATGGGTTGGCAGATTTGAATTGATAAAAATACTAATATATATCCGTACCTCGATATTAGAATTAGGTTATCTATCCCTACCCCCATATATTGCAAATTAAGCCAGTTGCATTAAACCACCAAAATTAAACATTTATCATTTCCATTAGAACATCAGATCTGTATGTTATAAGCTTCTAGAAAAACACCATTCCAGAAATTGGGAGAGTCCCACCTATCTGACCTACGGACTAAGACGTAGAAACGTTATAACATAGTTTAGGTATGATGTCATAATGACGTCGTTACATTCAGAGGCGGATCCAGAAATCGAGTCGGGGGGGGGGCACAAAACCTCCTCAGGTGGCCGAACCAAATAGTGTAGTCGAAACCTTTTTCGCTACATCGCCGCCGTAAATCCGCCTATGACATTACAATTCCATATCTACTAAATGACACCATCGTAAAAAGTATTCAAATATATTTCCAAAGATACCTCATTTGCGATAGTGTGGAAGACTTGTGTTAATGAAATGGACTACAATCAACCCCTATCCCAATATTTAACTATACTAACCTAGTAATAAAAAACATCAACCAAATAGGTAACGGAAGTTATTCCCTAAAAATGGATTTCACATTTGTATGTTACATACCAGCTAACTTTTTTTTTCCGGGAGATTCAACAGCGGTTCAGCACACAGAAATTCCGAGAGATTTAGTAAGTATAATGTTACAAGCTTCCTATAAAAAAGCATAATGGCGTAGAGTTCTTAGGGTGGACCGGGGGTTATATCGGGACCCCGGATTATAAAGAAAACTTGATAACAATTCGCGTATAGACTCATAACCTATCTTAACCTATCTTATCTGTTCTCTCAGGAATTTGCCAGTAATGGGAGGAAGGGGGCAACATAGAGAAACTGTAGGAGGATGGCGATCAACGCACTAGTTGAGCAGAAGTGTGAAGAAGAGGGCGTGGGATTCATAGATTTATGGGGGTACTTTGTTGGGAGAGAAGATATGTACATGAGAGATGGCCTTCATCTAAGTGGAAAGGGGGCAGCAGTATTCTCAGAGAATCTGCTGCGATCTGTTGACAGTGGGACAGGTTGCATCTATTTAAACTAGATTCGCAGGGGGGACTCGCAGAGAAGCCTGAAACTGGAGGCATAGATAAAGACAGCACAACTAATTCAGCAAAGAACAGTCTGGAAAACTGTTCTGAAGCTGGATATAAATGTGTTTGTTTAAATGCAAGGAGTATAGTAAACAAAAGAAATGAACTAAACATTATGGTAGAAGATATTGACCCTCATACAATAGGTATAACCGAATCATGGGCAACCACCGATATATCAGATGCTGAATTGGGTCTGACAGGATAAGTAATGTTTAGGAAAGATAGAATAGGAAAAAGGGGAGGTGGAGTTATTTTATATATTAAAGAATCTATCCAGACTTACGAAATTAAATTAGACAGAGAAGCAGATTGCGAAGAAGCTGTTTGGTGAAACATAGTTACAGGAAACTCAACGTTAACGGTTGGATTAGTTTATCGAAGTCCAAACATAAGCATAGAAGAGAGTGATAAAATACAAAACGCTATAAGGGAAGTGAGCAAACGGGACTGTGTTATTATGGGGTATTTTAACCATGGGCATATAAAATGGAAATATGGGTAGTGAGGACCACAAGTTTTTAGTTTTAGTACAAGATAGTTTCCTTTCTCAACATGTGCTAGAACCAACCAGGGGAGAGAATGTGTTAGACATAGTTTTGTCCACACAGAATGAATTAGTTGACAATGTCAAGATATGTGAGCCACTGGGGAATAGTGATCACAACCAAATACATTTACCATCAAAGTAAAATCAGAAAGGAATAGTAAAAAGCAGTACAGGAGAAATTTCCACAAAGGAAAATATAAGGACATAAGGAAATATTTAGCAAAGACAGACTGGAATAACACACTGAAGAATAAGACAGCAACAGAATGCTGGAATATCTTAAAAGGTGAAATTGAATGCATCATCGTCAAATTTGTTCCCTTAAAAAAACACGGGAAACGGTCCAAAAAGAAACACTTATCGAAAGAAGCCATTAGAAAAATTAAGTATAAACAAATGATGTGGAAGTCATATAGACGTACAGGAAATGACGAAGACTACAACATTTATAAAGAAGCACTAAAACAAGCTACAACTTAAATTAGAAATTCAAAGAGAAGCTATAAACATAAATTAGCTTGTCGTATAAAACATGACAACAAGAGTTTTTATGCGTATGTTCGAAGCAAACAGAAAGTTCAGGATAAGGTCGGTCCTCTAGAAGATAGTGCTGGAAATATAATATCAGAGGGATTCTTAATGGCAGAAGACCTGAGTGAGTATTTTAGTTCAGTCTTTACCAGAGAAGACATTATTTCACTGCCAGTACCAGAGGCTAAGTTCAAGGGGGCAGAATCAGACTACTTAAGACAGTTAATTGTAACCCCAGAAATGGTAGCTAAGAAAATTAGGGCTATGAAGGATAATAAATCACCTGGAGTGGATGGGATTCCACCCAAACTACTATTGGAAATTGTAGAACAAATTAGCATACCGCTTGCAACAGTTTTAAACTTGTCATTAGAAGAGGGAGTGGTTCCTTTAGAATGGAAAGAAGCAAACGTTATACCGTTATTTAAAAAAGGTTCGAGAAACAAGTAAAATAATTATACACCAGTGAGCTTAACATCGGTGATTTGTAAATTATTAGAAACACTAATTAAAGATCACATGGTGGATTTTCTTGCTAAACATAACTTAATAAACCCATCTTAACATGGGTTTCTAAAAGCGAGGTCATGCTTAACAAATATGGGTAGACGAGGGATCACCAGTAGATATCATCTACTTAGATTTTCAAAAAGCTTTCGACAAAGTGCCACATCAAAGATTACTGCATGAACTAAAGGCCCATGGCATAGGAAATGGTATAATTAACTGGATAGAAAAATGGCTGATTGACAGAAGACAACGGGCAGTTAGTTGTTGATGGGGAGGCTTCAAACTAGAAATCAGTTTTGAGTGGGGTTCCACAGGGATTAGTACTGGGACCTATATTATTCTTAATATATATAAACGATTTGGACGATGATATAGCTAGCAAGGTGTTGACATTTGCAGATGATACAAAAGTGTTTAGAAGGATTAAAAGTGATGGAGATAGACAGCATTTACAAGATGATCTTGACAGGTTGATCAAATGGTCTGAAAAGTGGCAAATGTTGTTCAATTTTGGGAAATGTAAATGCCTTCACACAGGACATGGGAACGAATATGTAGAATATACAATGGGGGGAACTGTACTAATTACTACTGTAAAAGAAAAAGACTTAATGCTGACAATTAGTGCTGACATGACGGTTTCAGAGCAGTGTGGAATTGCAGCTTCAAAAGGAAATCAAATCCTTGGATTGATTAGGCGAAATATAACATATAAAGAAAAAGAACTAATAATACCGCTATACAAAACAATAGTTAGGCCTCATTTAGAATATTGTATACAAGCGTGGAGGCCATACCGCAAGAAGGACATAGATATGCTAGAAAGAGTACAGAGGAGAGCGACTAAAATGATACCAAAACTGCGGGATCTTAGTTATGAAAAACGCCTAAAAGAATGTGGTTTAACTACACTAGAGACCAGGAGATTGAGAGGAGATCAGATAGAAGTGTTTAAAATATTGAATGGTTATGAAAATATTGATAGAAATATGTTTTTTTCAGTTAAGAAAGATAGAAAGACTAGAGGACATGAAGTTACATTAGTAAAGGAGCTGTGTAGATTAGACGTAAGAAAGTTCTCATTTTCACAAAGGACTGTGACTGAATGGAACAGATTATCTGATGATTGTGTGGGTGCTAGTAGTGTGAATATGTTTAAAAATAAAATCGACACATACCTCAGAGGGCTGAATATATGTAGATAAAAGGGTTGGACTCTCGATAAGCCAAACGGCTTCCTTGTCCACCTGCCATCTAGAGTTAATTCTCTGGATGGCAATCTTGTTAAATCTTGTTAAATCTTAATAATATCAAATGTTCTCATTCGCAATCAGTTATATTTAGTTAATAATACATACTGATTCCTGAACGCTGTATATACGCCTAATGATATCACAAATGGCATGTGCTTCCATGTTTCTTTTTAAACGCTTGCGCATGCGCACACAGGCATTATACAGAGTGGCTCAACAAAGTAAACAAATTGTCATATATTGGTCTATATATTGGCCGAGTTTGATGCTTTTGTATTACTAGGAGAGGGGGGGCAGAAAACCATATGTCTGCCCTCCAATTGCACACACCTTTCACAGTCGACAAAAATACACATTAATTGTCTCATAAAATTTGGGTTTCCACCCGCCATTGACGCACGCCACAAAAAGAAACATTCACGCTCACATTTAATGCGAGGCAAAACCATATACATGAATACATGATATTCATATACGCCAAATAACAATAAAATAATACCAGAAAACAAGTATAAGAAATTATCATAAACGGTTTATGTGACAAGGAGGAAATTGATAGAAACCTTCATTTATCAATAAAAACCAGAAAAAGAGCATTATAATCAAGAAATTGTTATTGGGATTAATTTTTGCACTTTAATTTCATTAATGACACCAGGAATATTAATTGATCCCGGGGACAAAAATGGGGAAATACACAGAAAGGCCACAAGTTTTTGCCTTGAAGTGGCAAATATTAAACATATTGATTGCAACTTTGCTTCTTATACTTAAAGCAGTAAAAGCATAGATGAAAAATTCGTTTGCGTACCACAGCTACACAAATATGCTTGCATAAGGTTGCGAACGCTTTTTTCCTTAAAATACGTATTAAGACACAAGTGTAAACATGTAGCCAAAATAAATAGTTGTTGCTATTGTGGCACCTTTTGATATATTACTCCTTGTTATATTGAATTATTTCACACTTTTCTGTGGGTACAAGCATTGGTTTTGTAGTTAAAACAGTGATGTGGTGAGTGCCTTTGTTGTTCTCCAATAAGCATGTTAAAGCACCAATGTAAAGCATTTATAAAATTAAACTAGTATGTTGCTATTGTGACATTAGTAGACAATATCACCCTCCCAGTCTATTACACAGTTTGTTCTGTCCGCATGGTCAGTTATCGCCGACTTGTGTTCGATGTTTGTAGAGCCTTCGCCACAGCTTCAGTAACTTGTCAGCCCAGACTATGGGAGCGATATGTGGATGACGTAATGGAAATCGTGAGAAAGGGGTGTCAACAACAACTGACAGTTCACCTTAACACCATTGGCGCTACCAGCAAAAAAAGTAAAAGGTACGTTGTTGTAGAGCGCAGTGTCCAGTCCGCAGGACTGCTCAAAACTTTTACACTTTACTCCCTGGCAGTCCTGTTCAATCAAATACCATCTCGACTTCTCTGGTCACATCAAGTTCACGTACAAATAAGAGAGTGAGGGGTCGCTGCCGTTCCTAGACACATTGATGGTACGGAAAGAGGATGAAACGGTCAAACTCTTAGTGTATCGAAAGAAGTCCCACACCGACCAGAATCTGAACTATAGTTCACACCATCCGCTGCATCAGAAACTGGGTGTCATCAAACATTACGGGACAGATGCAACAACAACGTAAGTGAGCCAGAGGAGAGAAAGAAAGAGGTGACGCACATCATCAAGGCGCTACAACAGTGCGGGTACCCAAGTTGGACCATCAGGAAGGTGAGGGTACAACAATAAAACCAAAGGGGAAAGACTAAGGATAGGAAGAACACAGACAAGTCCAGGGGTATGCCTTACCACACATCCAAGGAGTGACAGAACAGGTGCAATGCGTATTAAAACAAAATGGTAGAGTGTCAGTTGTCAGACCACACCTAAGCCTCAGCAAAATATTGTGAAAAGATGGGTGCCACTTTGCCCTGGCTAACACTCGCGCATTGGAGCACTGGGAGGGACAGTTGATTCCATGCCCTGGGGCTGCAAAAGAGAAAGCTCGTTCGGCGATTTTAGTGCGGGAAGTGGGTTGTTTGAAGAGTATTTTTATCGGAAGAATGTAGACTGCGTGTCGGGCAATAAGGAGAGAGAGAAGTGCTGATACATTTTACACATTATATATATGGAGGAGTGAGCCCAGTTGAAAGTATAAAGTAAGGTCTTGAAAATAATGCGACATTTCCGAGGAAGCCTATGCAGCTACAAGAGCACACTGTTGGTGCTGTGCGACGTCACATCGACTATAATGTTACAAGTAACGTCATGTTAAATGCTCGCCGTGTCGTCTCAGAAATCCACCATGTCCAGTCCGGTTCACAATCCGCCATATACTATGTCCGCCGTATTAAATGTCAGCCCTGTACATGATCAATCGTGTCCAAGATATTTCCTAGATCGATGTATGAATTCGTTATAAGCGTGGGTCCACGTGAGAGCCATTGACGGCGGAATATTTAATCACGATTCCAGCTGGGCCACCGATTCACTCGAATGACTCTATCGCGGTTGCCATGGCGACCATCGTCAACACCAGGTGAGATAGAGTTGATACATATATAATTTAGACGCGGCATCACTCGGTTGCCATTGTCGTATCTCGAAATTGTCATTAGTGCTATAATGGCATACATTTGTTTCTTGCAGCGACAGTTGTCATGACATAGATACAGAAGCAGCAGTTTGTGGACAGACAGCGTTGAGGGGACGGTCCTCGGGGAGAGGGTCAATGGAGTGCGTCTATAGATCCTACAACTCACTCATCATTTAATCAAACTGTTTGCATTGTCCACCATTGGATACTTTGCCAAGTGTGAGGATTTTCAAGGAAACTGAACTGAACATAGACAATGTTTCCACATGCAGCAGCTGTTTTTTTTATCCGTCAAACCACATCCCTTTATTTCGCTCGTAATCGCTTATGGTGAGTGAGCTACTGTGCTGGATTCATTGTGTGCTGTCATCTCAAATTTCGTAAACTGCTTTAATTCGAAAAGGGTGAGAGGTGAAGTAGGAAGGCTGATATGATGCAATTCTAAATATGGGCGTACAGACGTTGTATCGTATTCGCGCGTGCGTTGCCTGCTCACGGAAACTGTGGTCAAACAAGGCTAACATTGTCAAGAAAATAACACTGCTTATTAAATTACACAACATATTGTGTCATGAAGGCCAAATTAATGTTTAGATATTTGAGTATAAATCTGCAAAAACAGGCAAAGACAAGCATCCTTATAAAAACTCAAATGGGAGCACTCGATAAAAAGGCAATGCAGTTCCCCGTACCATATTGCTTTGTTTTTGAAACGAACTCACCAACATAAATGCATCACTATCAACATTAAAAAAATTAAGGTAATACCCCAAATTATTTAAATAATCCAAACAATGGTTAAATTTACTCAATACTTTCGTAACACACGTTTTTTTAAGGTTCAGCTCACACGATAGAATTGGTCATGACGTTAAAACATGCGTGAGAGACACTCCTCCTACACAGGCTATATATTTTTTATTTTGGCAATCGTGACAAATGTATTTATCCAGTGAGAAAGAGTCGGTCAAGGGGCGCATCTGGAACATTTTTCTCTCAAACTCCCAGTTGCCAAGGTAACAAACAAAATGGCTGCCACAATATGAAAATATAGCACACCTTTCACACGGTGTCTTCTGTCATTCTTGAAGCAAATACGAGCATAATCCCTTTATTGTCTTATCTTACATGTTGTTTTGTAACAATATCCGTACATGTTAAATACTGGTAAATTAAGTACTTTGTTTTTTTAAACTGTCCACCAATATTAAAATTATTGTTGTTATATTTATATAAGTCACATTCAGATTACGAAAATGATTATAAATATATTCTTGTAGTTGTGTGAAAAATGTAATACAAAATAAAACATTTTAAACATGATTAGCCTAACGTTAATGTAGTCAGAAATATGTTGAACATATATCCAATTAATTATAAATATTTCCTGTGAATGGCAACCAAAGATTGAACAATGGATTTATTATTTGACAAAGGCATGCTTTTTTCACGAATAAATGAGATTTAGAGGTATATAATTGTTACAAAGGTCAACTTTCTGGATAGTAAAAGTACAAAACTATTGGAATATGGCGGAATATAATTTCAAGTCATTGTTTCAAAAATCGTAACTTAGGCGTAAGCCTAGTGCCTTCCCAAAATGATTCGTGTTACACCAAGCACCCGGTGAGCAATCAAACGAGACTGTATCCACTCACCATAAGCAACTGGTTTGGGGGGTATTTTTACGAATGCAGACATAGTGAGTCAACCCAACTCCAACTTTGTCATTTAAACAAAAAATATTAACATGAATATATGTGAGTTTGACATATCGACAAATATTTTAATGCCGCCTATGACAACAAACTCCGTATCATTATTCTTCTTGTGGTGTCCTTCATACAATGTGCTGCCATTTCTGGCACACGCCTCAACCCGCCGGTCCGTGACGGTGGACAGATCTGCCGCTGTGCACGGGTCGTTCAGTAGCCGACAGCAGAGGAGGTGGAACATTGTCTAGTCTTCACACGGGCACATTTGTGACTGCATCTCGCAAAAATTTTACCCAATCGAATACGCACCTCACATAATAATAATAATGATAATGTGATTTTATATAGCGCCTGTGTCGACATTAACCGTAACAGCAAGAATAGCATATTTTTATTCTGTAATACATCTCTTAATCCCCGTAGATGAACAGATGGCATGATAATGTGGTATTGCTACTGGTGCTGGTGTTTTATTTTTACGGACCTACAATGCCAACACGTGCTATCTACTTATAGTCGAGCTTGCATATGTGGGTAGGTTAACCTTTTTCCTCGTAGACGGCTTGAACCTCGAGCACCAGCCTTTCAGGGATTAATCTAAGACCCCTAATACAGGACGTAGGACCTACATCTTTTCAAAATACCCCAAGTGTATGTAAAGATTATCAACTTTTATGAGGTAAATCAGATGTTCGGAACGTAAAACGTAATGTGCGCGTAATAGTTGTAATACGTAAAAGGGTACGAACCACGCGCGCGCGGCATATATAGCCTGTACTTCCGGAAAACAGTCCCTGCGTCATAGACTTGGCAACCTGATGTTGACACTGATACAATAATGCTTCTGTTACCCTCATGCCAATAGCATAACTTCACATTCTCTTAAACCTTCATCATTTTGAACAAACAACGAATATCTTCGAGCGTTTATGTAACGATGGTGTGTGTTTTTAAAAACATTTGATAAAAATTACTATCACGAATGTATTTTACCAAGGCATCCCGTGACAGGCATATTTGCTTGTTATAATAATATAGAGAGAGTGGCGCAGCTAGTAGTGTCAGACCTCGGTGAAGGTGGCGACATAATATTCCTGCTGTATAAAGTATCATAGGAAAATTTAGTCAACTTGTTTTTATATGTATATTTCGACCGCGTCCCGCAGTCTTCTTTCGCAAACTGGAGTTGCATCACATGACCTATGTCACGTGACACGAGCTGGAGCAGGACTGGTGGAAGCTCCTGGCCGACATATCTGTTCAGTGGAGGCTTCCCTCTGTGGATGTTGATTGCCACCCATACGTTCCAGGTCCATGCAGAATATATCATATTCTCTTGACTATCCGTATGTTACAAACTCGATGAAGGCGTATGAAACTGCAGACAATCTTGAACAAACTTCCGCTAAACCCATGGTTACGTTGTTACGCTTACCCGATGGTACGGCTGTTCACATTGCTGCATCTGCCACTAGCTACACATACGCCCGGGAATTTGAACGTGCCAAATGTAATTCCAGTGCTCCTTTTGTTTGTGATAGCCTCTTCAGTTCCTGGGGCCTCTTTTTAAATACATCATATCCGGCTTTGACTCCTCAAAGTAAACATGGGGCACGACACAACCTGTAGATTAACGCATATGTGTGCTGTTTATGCATTTTCGGTTATTTTTCACTTAAACTCAAATTTGCCACAACAAATTTTCAAAACATATTTTGTCTACATGAGATCTACTGTGTATATTACAAATATTATAAAAGCATTTATAGAGCGCCGTGTGTCCGAATAATAAATCTGCTCAAAGATAATCGTAAAGTATAAGTAAAATACATTAAATTACCTAAAACATATTAAATAGAAAGGTAAAAGAAAATGATTTAAAAGTAGCATATAAAAATTACATAAAATGTCAGTTAGATAAACATGAGTAAATAAATTAAAAAAAATAATATATATATATATATTTACAAGTGTAAGTTAACTTAATTAGCCGTTTAAATACCTAAAATATATATGTGCTTAAATAAATTAAATAAATCGACGGTCCTAATGTTCAAGGTGATATCTTGGAACAGTCAGCAGACCTTGTTCGGCTGATCTAAGTGATCTGGTCGGCGTGTAGGATGTCACGAGCGATTAAATGTACGCAGGGCCGAGACGGTGCACTACACGATATACTAGCAGTAACAGCTTGGATTCGATCCGCTAGCGTATAGGCAACCAGTGTAGACGGTACAGAACAGGTGTTATGTGTTCTCGTTTCCTTGTCCCGGTAATGAGACGTGCTGCAGAATTTTGTACCATCTGCAACTTTCGCAAGTGCGTCTCCGGCAGACCATATAACACTTCGTTGCCGTAATCAATACGTGACATGACTAAGGCGTTCACAATAGTTCTGCAGGTATTAGTGGTAAAACATGCCCTAATCAACGCAATGCTTCGGAGGTGACAATATGCCACCTGGCAAACACGATGCACTTGATTCTTCACCGACATAATGTTGTCGAGTAGAACGCCGATGTCGCGAATAACCGGCTTCGGCGAAACAGCACAGCCTCATACATCAATGTATGTGGTTAACAGGCGGGTGAACAAGTTTCCGAATGTTCACTGCAGATATGACGATCACCTCGGTTTTGTTCTCAATAAGCAGGAGATCATGGTAAGACATCCATGCTTTCACATCGGTGGTACAACGTGATATTCGGTCGGTGGCAATTGTAAGTGGCTGGTCACGGGGAAAGTCCACATACAATTGCGTATCATCAGCGTATATATGATAGCGCAGTTGATGATGTTGAAAACATGGTGGATTCCAAGGCAGTATATCGTGAACAGAAGAGGTCCGAGCACGCTACCCAGGAGCACACCACATGTTACATCGACACTTCTTGAAATGATGTTGCCAACTTTAACTGCCTGTGGTCGCTGTGACAGATATGATTTCAACTAGCACATGGCGTTACCACGTATGCCAATTGTGTGCAGTTGATTGAACAGTAAATTGTGGTCGACAGTATCAAAATCGGCACTGAGATCTAGTACTACTAGTATCACCCTCTTCTTGTTATCCAGAGAAAGCGGTATGTCGTCCTATATGCGCACTAGGGCTTTTTGGACGGTAAGCACTTTGGATAATATCGAAGATGTCGTTCGCATGCATGTGCTGTCGTATTTGGATTTGACGAGTTTCGATACGAAAGACAGATTTGATATTGAACGATAATTCGATAGCAAGACCATTCCTCTTTAACAGCGGTGTTACTACGGCATGTTTCATGACGACAGGTAGTGATGCCGACAAGATGAACATGTTGACAGGGCTGGTTAACACTGGTCCAAGAATGTCAATGTTAGATTTGAGCATGCTTCCAGAAATGACGCCAATGCTAGAAAACGATTTGCTGGATGTCTTCTCAACTAGATCGCAGATGTCGGTGACTGTAGCAAGTTGAAACGCCAACCTGTTTAATATTCTATATATAAGTCACTGTTTACGAAATGAGGTCTAAGCCGCCAATTTGTGGTCAAATTTGGGCCATTTTGATCTCACAAATTGTAACATTTTACCCGGAAATGATTAAATAACTATGTTAAACCTCATAAACAACAGTGAAGGTCAATGAGGAAGTAATTGAAATTGTTCAGTCATTGCGATACTTGGGTGTGACCATGCAAGAATGGTCCCACTTGGTCCGAACACGTGAACAGGTGTGCTAAGCGATGCAACCAGAGACTTACCAACTTAAGATGCTGCGAAGTTTCCAGATCTACAGAACTAGAATTCTTCTACAGGTCAACAGTAGAAAGCATCCTGAAATTATGCGCCATGATGTGGCGTTGCGTTACAACCTACCAACGATATCGGATTGTTTTCACTTGCTTTAATGGTTATAACATAATGCGTTTTTCACAAGATACAATGGATAGGGAACAACATACCATCTGCATATGCACACTTCTATGTAGTGTGGAATCTTCAAACACTGCTTGCTGTGAACATGGTAGCATTTCTGTTGTTACCATTCATCTTTCAAACTTCAACTTCTTGCTTGTCGCATATAAAATGGCGCAGCATGAAGAAAATGCACGTGTCTATATACACGACCACTATCCTATTGCACGTGCTTGTCGCTGCATCACATGCATGTAATATGATGTGCGTGTCTGCTTCCTTACTTAAATACACAACATCTCGAACAGTTGATTTTTTGCTTTCGTTGTCTTCAAATCCCCCACATACGACGAGTTTACATCCACTGAGCAAGTGTTTACCGTGTTGCTTAGTGTAGGTGTCCAATACAACGTCTACCCGTATAATATTTGCAATACCACAGCAAGTTATATACATGATAGCAAGGGGTTTCTTACGGTAGTCATTGTGCTATTGTCATTTGCCGGTGGTTGAAAAATTGAACACATACCAAGCGTTGTGATAGGAGGATCAGAGGTGCTTGCTGTGTCAGTGAAACTGGACCAAGATGGTACATTTTGGTTTGACCATGCATTGGAAATACTGGAAAACACCCATACATCACTCTGTGAAAACCGATCTTCTACACCTCTCTTGTTATCTGTGTGGAATACAGGGGATGGTCGGTCAGTTACCAGTGGCCAGCTTGGCGTGGTGCAATGTGTGAAGAATCCATCGTTTCTCGTTGGAATCCTTTTGGTCTGTCGATAGTACGATCATCATCAGAGCGCTCACGAACAGATCCTCGTTACCAGAGAATCACCTGTCTACTGTAACAGTGAAGATGTTCTTTCCATTGATGGTCTCCTCACATATATCAAAATCCAACAGTTATCTTGGAACGCTCTGTGTTATATACGTGAAATAATCTGATACAGTTGGCACTGGTTACGTCAGGTCATTTCAGGTTTTAAATTGTTACTTAATAATTCGTTGGTCAAATGTTGCAATTTCTTAGACCAAATGCCCACATTGGACCAAAAATTAAAACAAATTGGCAGCTAAAATACAACTGTGTAATCAGTGACTCGTGTATAGAAATATTAAACAGGTTGGTAACATACGCAGTAGGCCTCGTGTAAGCTTTGCTTTTGCCCAATTTTGTTTCCAATTTGATAAATAAATTAATAATTTTACGTATATTACCTCCAAAAAGGCTCGCAATGGGCAAACAATCACACAAAGGAGTTCATATGCAGGTTGTGTGGTGTTCATATCCACTTGGAGGTATCGATCAAGCCGGATATGATATGTTTGAAAGGGGACATCGGGAGCGGGAGAGGCTACAACCAACAAAATGTGCATTGGGATTACATCTTGCTCGCTCACATTTCCAGGCGAGGTGTGGCTATAGTAGTGTTCGAAATATACACTGACCTGGTAGTCACTGACCACCTATTTTTCCGCCGGGTCAGTAATTGTGTTTGACTTACTAGTTCATGTTACTGTCAATTGTTGGGGGAACTCACACGTTTACAGCAGTATTAATGTTAGCTCATCGTCAAAACTGGCCTTGTAAGAATCAAATTCTTTACAAAAAGTAAATTGCCCTGAAATGTTAACGCAAAGCGAGGTACTCACGAAGTTCGCACGTTTACTGACTAATATCGTCAAAAATTCGCCCAGAACGTACGTAAAGGTGATGTAAGGTAATTTTAGTAAATAAAAACCAGGCATCACCAGAAGTGCAGGTATCGTATCTAAGCAAACCACGCTGATTAGATTCTTATAAAAGGGAGAATTCTGCCGCTTAAAATCTTTTGAAACGACGTGAGGCGTGAAGTTCGGCTATTCAAAACCTTTTTGGGGTCAAGATGGAACCCTGGGCTGCAAACAGTTGCAGCAATGCAAACAGTCAAAAAATCATATTCATGGAGTGGGCAGAAGTTTGGTCAATATTTCTTACAATTCCCGATATCTTCATTGAGCGTAAAATATGGGATTGCGAGTCCAAACGCACGACACTCTACTGCAGCTGCTGTCGGAGTAGCCCGATGCCAGCCCGTAGGATGTGAGAGGGTGCGATGGGTGCGTTCGAATCGTAAACATTGAAATATGTGGCCAAACAAATGTGACATGGTTGGCAAGTTGCACCACACGGTTACACCCTGAAATATAAAGGATAACTAGATATTTAGATATTTAACATTTTGGTTATAAGAACTTATACTTATAAGAACTTACCTTGGTTTAATAAACCATATTTAACAAAAAATCAAAAACCTGAGCAAGAAACTACCTATTGTAAGAGCACTGATATATGTACAGAACCAGTACTTGGTTGGCGACTTGTAACTTAAATTGTAGGCCTCATGTGGGCAAAACAAGAGGAGTTGAAGGGGAGCCACCAACAAAAGGTACATAGGAGCTACACATTTCAAATTTATATAGAGAACATCAAAGTGGTTGGCTGCTTGTAACAAAAAACCATCAAAAGTCACCACTCATCATCTTGGCCGCCCCTTTACTCCGGCTATCTGTATTCACATCGAGCGACAAACGGCAGTCTTTGGTGAAATGTAGCATTATCGTTGCGTGAGCGGTCGCGCTTCGCTGGCCAGCCGCCGGGGTATGACGCCACGCACGGACGGGCATCACTCGGCCGCCACCATCGCCGAGTACCTTTCAGCGTCTGTTGAATAATTGATCGCTGCACCGACTGTTTTGCGTGACTCGATGAGATGGGTGCACCTCATTAGGATGATATAGGAGTCGGCGACCGAGTTGCCCAGCTGCAGTAGTATGCGGCATGGTCAGCGCTAACGCAGCCTGTTTTGAGCACAACTAGTTTGTTCACACACAGCTAAGACGCAGTCTGATTTAGTAGTCGCGATGTTAGAACTCTCATGAAGATGACCACTACACGATGGGCGCACTCGACCGAATACGACGACATTGCATGTGCGGTGAGATATACGTTTATCCTCGTCCCTTTTTTAATTATGTTGGTAACTCGTTAATTCACGCAGGTACGTCGTCCCAACACGTTAATGCCGTTGATGATGTATTTAATAGCCGTCATACTGACCAAGTCACAATGTCCGTCCGGTTAAACAATTACGGGCTGCATCGTCGACATGTAATACATATCTCCTGATTGTGTAGCGTGAATATGTGTAGCGTGAATATGTTTTAAAATAAAATCGACACATACCTTAAAAGGGCGGGATACACGTAGATAAAAAAAGTATTGGATTCTCGATAAGCCAAAAGGCTTCATTGTCCACTTGCCATCTAGAGTTAATTTTCTGGATGGCAATCTTGTTAAATCTTGTTAAATCCCAGCGAGGTTTAGCAAACTAATATCACCTGCGTGTAGTGACAGCCATCTGTTTTAACACCATGACCACCAGCTGGCGATCACATTCTGTCGCAGCAACATCGTCGTCGCACAATACCAACTTTTCTAACGGCATCTTTGGCGCTTTGTGCAATACTGACGTATTTTGAAGAATCACCTGCAAACACATCTTCTGATCTTATATGTTGGGAACGTAAAAGGTATAGTAATGCGCATGTAAAATGTAACCTAACAATCGCAGGAATCACTCGCGCGAGACTAATACTTCAGGAAACGGGGGACGGAAACAGGCCCCTGCGTCATGGGCTAGGTTGCTTGGCAGCAAGAAGTAGAGACAGACACAATAGGTTTATAATAGACCTACCATAGCAATACGAATATATTATTGCGTTGAAACCATCCCATACCTATGCTGTGCATTGAGATGTTTATGTAACGATGCTGTGTGATTTGTAACATTTGGTAAATATTGCTTTCACGATTGTCACGTATGAACCACCGTGTTGTCCCGTTGTGGGACGTATATTTTTGCCAGTAGTAATATTAATAATAATAACAATAATAATAAGAAGAAGATAGCCTCTTTTTGCCTAAATCCATGGAAACCAAGTTCATAGGCGCATTAAAACACAAGGGTTAGTTAATCTCAAAATCGAACAACGTTATTAACGTTGTAAACAGATGGATGCTTACACCAGGGAATTAAGGTAGATATGGCCTGCGCAAGTCTATACAGGTAATTTTTTTTAATTACGGCGTAGTGTTGCGTTCGAAAGATAACAAATAATCATGTGTGTGTGTGTGTGTGTGTGTGTGTGTGTGTGTGTGTGTGTGTGTGTGTGTGTGTGTGTGTGTGTGTGTGTGTGTGTGTGTGTGTGTGTGTGTGTGTGTGTGTGTGTGTGTGTGTGTGTGTGTGTGTGTGTGTGTGTGTGTTTGTGCGTATGTGTGTGTGTGTGTTTGTGCGTATGTGTATATACGTGTGTGTGTGTGTGTGCGTGTGCGTGTGCGTGTGCGTGTGCGTGTGCGTGTGCGTGTGCGTGTGCGTGTGCGTGTGCGTGTGCGTGTGCGTGTGCGTGTGCGTGTGCGTGTGCGTGTGCGTGTGTTAGTAACACAAACTTCCATAATTATTTATTAATCTGCAGTGGGATGTACCCTAAACAGGAACGTTTATGTATACAGAGTTCAGCTTCTGTCTGCAACGCTTTGTGTGTCTTCCACAAATGTACATAGTTATGTAAGTGTACGTTAAAAGTCCTCGTACGAGCAAGTGGGTCACGCGCTGGCACAACAGTTAGAGCATCGCACTCTCAAACTACAGATTCCAGGTTCGAATCTTACTTCTGCCGTTTTGAACATTGGGAATATTTGTTCAACACCATGTCGACTTCTCAGGGAAGCATTCTACGAGGGTAGCATAGCTTATGTGGCTAACATTACCTACTTGTGTAATATTATACCTTGATGGACGTAGCGTGATTACGTGGGTAAGACAGCCTACATTGGTACTATTACTTACGTGGATAGCGTAGTTTACGTAGCTAACAATGCCTACCTGGGTACAATTTCTTCCTGTGGTGTATAATATGTGATGAGAGGTGGTCACGTGTTTCCAATCTAAGCGAGTGTGTGAATAGATACGTCCCCGAATTACTGCAAATTTATTATCGTCGTACAAGTCTGATCTACAGCGGGAGGAGCAGTGTGCGGGAAACGTGTATTGTGCGTACTCTAGTGAAGTCGCCTTGTGGTGTACATCGGCCAATGTGAGAAAATCGTGAATAAGATACACTGGACTGGTAATATCGCCCACAAGCCATATACAGTTGGCGCGAACGCCAATCAAAGTCTACTTCGCTTGACTGACTTCGATGCAACCAACCGAAAAGGTGCGACCGTTAAGTAGTCAGCTCAAGCAGTTCACCCTGTTGTGTCGATTACAACAGTAATCAACGGTCAACCGCATACTGAACATGACAAAAGGTCAACGAAAGGAAAGCGCCAATGCCTGCACCGTGCAGCGCTTCAGAATCAACCAATGAATCGTTGAATGGAGACTTGCGCTCCGCAATCATTGCACTTATTGAGAACAATGACCCTATCATCGCCATAGTCGTCAAAGCAATCAGCCAGGCTATCCTTGCCAGACTGGTTGAAAACACAAACTTCACAAAACAAATCGTCGACTCCAATCTCAAAACAGACATCATCGTTGATTTGAAACAAGATCTATACAAGGCATCCCAGATGGACACTACGCGTGTTGCTGCTGACGCCGCGGAGATGGCCGCTCGAGTCTCACAGCTTGAGACGGCTAATGCATAACTGTACAACGATCTAGATGCGATGGAGCAGTGCAGTAGACGAAACTGTGCCGGTCACTGACGACCCAGAATCTGCACTTCTCGACATATTCACTAACAAGCTCGGCGTTCGGATCGGACATGAGACTATCGACCGATGACACCGGCTCGGGGCATCCGCCAACTCATCAACTTCGAGACCACGAGCCGTTATCGTAAAATTCACAACGTATCAAGCACGCCAAAACGTGTTCTCGATGAAACGGCGACTAAAACGTACCAAACTACTCATCACGGAAAACCTCACTAGACGCCGCAGCGAGCTGCTCTCTAAAGCCAAGTCGCTGTCCAACGTCACTGCCACCTGGACGTCTGACGGCCGTATCGTCTGCCTGCTCGCCAGTGGCAGGAAAGTCTCCATAACTACAGACCAGGACCTCCTACACCTCGATCGGCAGTAACTTCATCCAACCGAACAAGACTATCGGACGACAACGCTAATTAGCCATAGCTAGACGAGTACTGAAATGCTCATTGTTCCAGAATGTGCTTTACAGGAGTTCAGCAAACTTAACAAAAAAAATATAAGTTCAAGGTAAAGATTCTTTTTATTTATATTGTGACATGTGTATAGACATTTTTCCATACAGTACTGTTAGCGATGATGAATTTAAATGTATTAACTCTGATATGAATGTTAATGCCAATGTATACAATATATATGATCAATGCTCAGTTTTTACCTTTAAATCTTTTAGCATGTCTGGGTACAACTGTGGTGATTTTGAATATGACATTGACCGAAACAACAATTTCTTTAACATTATTTTACACGCTGTGACAATTACACTGTTGAACAATTTGTTAAGAGTGAAAACATTCAGAAAGGCTTGCCCTTCATTCTTTCAATGCTCGGAGACTCAAGGCAAATTTGTATAAAATTATAGATTATAATATAACTGAACTAAACACCCCGTTTGACATTATTGTTATATCGGAAACATGGTTAGACTGAAGGTTGCTCTGATATATTGTTGAATGGGTATGATGTTATTTACAGAAATAGAACAAATAAGAAAGGTGGCGGAGTGGCTATTTATGTCAACGCATCAATTGAATTCAAGGTAATACAGACCATGTCTATGGTAATTGATGATGTATTTGGATGTATTACAGTCGAATTACGTATAGGTAATATGAAAAACATCATCGTTACCGAGTAGTTGTATGTATAGAGCACCAGGAAGTACTATAGATATATTTACTGATCAACTTGAATCAATGATCAAGACAGTTAAGAACACTAACAAAACAATACTTCTCTGTGGCGATTTCAATATAGATCTTGGATATGTTGTTTAGTCTCGGTATATATCCCTTAATTGACAAGCCGAACCGAATTACAGATTACAGTGACACTTTAATTGATAACATTTTCACAAATGAACTGAATTATAGTATTACTAGCGGGTTACTTATACATTATATTTGTGATCATTTACCTGTATTTTGTGTTTGTAATTGTTCACATGTAAATTGAATCACTGAAACAAAATACAGAAGTATCATAAAAGTGAGTGATGATTGCATAGAATCCTTTAACATTGATCGTTCTGCAGTAAACTGGGATAAGGTTTTAAATTAAACCGATGCAGATATGGCCTACACTAATTTTATAGACATATTCACCCGCTTGTATGATAAGAATTGTCCAATTAAGAAAATGTGCAAAGAAGAGCAAACCCTAGTTCACTAGAAGTTTGCGCAATGCTTGTAAAATGAAAAAAAAATTGTACAAACAGTTTTTGCGGTATAAAACAACAAAATCTAAATGTAAATATACAACTTACAAAAATAAACTGACTTCTGTTCTTAGCTTTTGTGAAAAAAAAGTATTATAATAACTTATTAGTAAAAGAAAAATATAATGTAAAGGGTACGTGGAGAATTTAAATTAAATTATAAAGAAACGACAACTACAGTCATGTTACCCAAACTCTTTCATTAACAATGGTAGATTGACCAGAAATACAACATATATTATTAATAGTTTCAACAATTTTTTCGTGAATGTTGGACCAAATCTTACAAAAAACATAAGAGTACCACATGGAAATACAAGTGTGCTTGATTTCCTACAAAATACAAACGACAGCACCATGTTCTTAGCTGGGGTAGAAGAACAGGAAGTGATGAATATTGTTAACAGTTGTAAAAACAAATCGTCTACATGTTATGACAATGTTGATACGATAATTGTTAAAAAGGTAGTTTCCAATGTTGTAATACCATTTACTCATATATGTAACAAATCACTGTGTAGTGGTGTATTTCCCAATAAAATGAAACATTAATTAAAGTAATTCCAATATTTAAGGCTGGGGAAAAGAATGTTTTACTAACTATAGTAAAGTATCTCTACTTCCGCAATTTTCCAAAAAAAACAAGAAAAATGATTTAATTCTAGGCTAGATAAATGTATTGAAAAGTATTACATTTTAAACAGCAGTCAATATGGGTTTAAGACAAATATATCAACTTTAATAGCTCTGTTAGAACTAACTGAAAATATTACTGCTGCCTTTGACCAAAAGAAATGCGCAATTGGTGTATTTTAAAAAGCATTTGATACAATTGATCATAATTTATTACTCAGAAAATTAGAGACTTATGGTATCAGAGGAATGGCCAGCGAGTGGCTGAAAAGTTACTTGCATAACAGACTACAGAACGCCAACACCTTGTTTTTAGCTGGGGTAGAAGAACATATTTATTACAGGTGTTATGCGGAGTACCGTAAGGCTCCATTCTGGGTCAAAAATTATTTATACTATACATAAATGATATTTGTAATCGTTCAGATATACTAAAATTCATTCTTTTTACGGATGATACGAATATATTTTGTTCTTGAAAAGTTCCAGCCCAACTAAGCAAAATTGTCAGTGAAGCGCTACAAAAGATACATATCTGGTTTTCAATTAATATATTATCCTTAAACGTTGCCAAGACAAACTACATGTTGTTTACCAACTATAGTAAGACAACACTTATTGATATAAAATCGATAATACAACTATTGTTAGAGTATATGTTACTAAGTTTTCAGGGGTCTTAATACACGGTAGCTGGAAAGATCATATAAATATGATCAAGTATAAACTAACAAACACTATTGCCATTATATACAGGGCAAATATTTATTAGATAAAATGTCGCTTTTTATACTACATTGTTCATTATTTATCCAGTATTTATCGTACTGCTGCGAAGTTTGGGGAAATGCGTATAAAACATATATTAACGGTGTTTATATATTACAAAAAAGTTGTACGAATAATATGTAATAAGAATACATTAAGTCATATTAATACATTATTTAATGATCTAGGCATTCTTAAACTTTATGACTTAATAAAATTAAACATTTCTATCATAATGTTTAAAGCTAACAATAATTTGTTGCCTGATAACCTTCATTTTTGTTCAATGCTAAATATACTACACCTTATGTAACCCGCCAAGAAATAAACTAAAACATATTTATGCTCGAACCACGTTAAAGGCTCAGTGTATATCTGTGTATGGTATTAAATTGTGGAATTGTTTAGACGAGCACATAAAAAGATCACTTACCATAATAAATCTCGAAAAATATATAAAGTTACTTAATTGAAGAGTATAAATTATGCAATTAACTTGGTTATTGTTAAGGTTCAGAAAGTATTTGGAAGCACGAATGTAGTAATGGTCTCACTTTAGCAATGGAATATTCGTTATGTTACTAACACTGTGTTTAAGATTATGACCATGTTATATTGATGTTGGGGAAAGTGCATAACAAGCAGTGAGCTTCTACTTTCCCCTTTCCATTTTGAACTGTGTCAACTGTAATATATATATATATATATATATGTATGTTGTATGTTGTATTCTCAATTGGAAATAAAGAATTGAATTGAATAATATGGCATGGTGTATACAAATATATGTTTCTGGCCCTGCAAACATAATAGTTAATTAACCAAAATTACAGTGCGCTTGTTTAAAGATGTCCCCGATGGATTCGATTTACATTTTGTACAACGGAAACGTATGCTACCGAATGTGTACAAAATACAATAAATTCAACTCAGATGTCCAGTCGATAGCGATTTCAATAAAACGTCTCCACAAGTAAGCCAGTGAAGACTGTTCTCGTCGTTCTAATTACTGCTTGCGTTAAGGCACCTGTATTATGGGGTTACAGGGAATGATTCCGTTACTGAGCAATCGATCTGTCTGCAGCAATACAGGTAGCACACTTCGCTGAGTCACGACACTCGGCTGCAACTCGCGTCGCTGGGCGCGCTCGATGGACAAGTGTGTCAGACAGACGGAATTGATGTAAGAGAAGGGGCCTGGTTACTGGGATCGGTGTAAGAAATGGGATTTGATTGCTGGTATCGGTGTGGCAGATGGAATCTAGGGGTTGGGTCCTGATTCCTGAGATCGGTGTGGGAGATGGAATCTAGGGGGTGGGTCCTGATTCCTGAGATCGGTGTGGGAGATGGAATCTAGGGGTTGGGTCCTGATTCCTGAGATCGGTGTGGGAGATGGAATCTAGGGGGTGGGTCCTGATTGCTGGGATCGGTGTGGGAGATGGAAATATTGTTGGGATTGGTATGGGAGGTGGGATTTGATTGCTGGTGCATGTGTAGAAGAGGGGTTATAATTGCTGGAATCGCTATGTAAAGTGGGATCTGATTGCTGGTACAGGTGTAGGAGATGGGATCAAATTGCAGGGGTCGGTGTGGGAGAAGGAATCTGATTGTTGGAATTGGTGTTGGGTGTGGCATCTGATTGCAAAGATCGGTGTGGGAGATGGTATTTAACTACCGGTATCGGTGTGGAAGGTGTGATCTGATTGTTGAAATTCATGTGGGAGATGGGAACTGATTGCTGGGATCGGTGTGGGATTTGGAATCTGACTGCAGCTTAACCAAGAGGGAATCATTGGTCTATAATAAAATAATACATAATACACACGCCGAACAGATTGCATTCAAATATGTTTACTAAAGGTTTCCTGAGAACAACAGTACTGTACTAAAGGACTGGATAGCTCGTTATATAAGAATTTGTCATTCCTTTTTACTTTTTTGCGAGCCGAAGTTCATACTTCTATATTCAAAGTCATGTGATTGTTTTTCTTTGGCTACATCAGCGGTTCTTAACAGTTTTTGACTGCGACTCAAATTCTGGTCACAAGACTTCCTTGGCGACCCATGCCAATAAACAGTTTACTGGTGATAAATGATTTTTAATGATAAACTAAATACCTAGAATAGCATAAATAGATGATAAATGCAAATATTGATTACATTGGCTTGGGGAACATGGGGGAATAAACAAACCAGCGTCGTTCATCGGGTTATCAACGTAGAGAGACGACACATTCCTGTCATGCATGCTCTTCATTCACGCCTACTTCTCACCCGTGTTGCTGCCATAGCCTCAATTCACGTCTAATCCTACCCCGTATTGCTGTCATAGCCTCAATTCACGTTTACTCCTGGCTCGTGTTACTGTCATAGCCTCAATTCACGTCTTCTCCTAGCCCGTGTTCCTGTCATAGCTTCAATTCACGTCTACTCTTGGCCCGTGTTACTGTCAAAGCCTCAATTCACGTCTGCTCCTGGCCCGTGTTACTGTCTTAGCCTCAATTCACGTCTACTCCTGGCCCGTGTTACTGTCATAGCCTCAAGTCACGTTTACTCCTGGCCCGTGTTACTGTCGTAGCCTCAATTCACGTCTACTCCTGGCCCGTATTGCTGTCTTAGCCTAAATTCACATCTACTCCTGGCCCGTGTTGCTGTCTTAGCCTCAATTCACGTCTACTCCTGGCCCGTGTTGTAATTTGTTATTTTAAAGACGTGGTATTTCAATAGTAACGTGATATTTCGGTGATTACTTCGTTTTGATGTGTAACAATTATGGAATGTAATTTCCTATTAACAAACGAAACGCTACATCTGTTGGTATTAGAAAAAAGCAAATAGATTATTCTCCTACTTGTTTCCTTGTATAGAAATTGTCGTCTTCCTCTCATCGGTCGTCTCCAACGTTGAACTATCTTTAGGTAGACATCTAGCCAGCATTCTGGTGTGTGTCAACTACGTGTCAGCGTAGGTCTGAGTGTCATGTGTATGTGTCGATTACGTGGCGGCGTAGGTCTGACTGTCGTGCGTATTTGTCGCCGATGTATCGACGTAGGACTGACTGTCGTGTGTATGTGTCGCCGATGTATCGTCGTAGGCCTGACTGTCGTGTGTATGTTTCGCCGATGTGTCGGCGTAGGTCTGACTGTCGTGTGTATGTGTCGCCGATATGTCGGCGTACGCTTGACTGTCGTGTGTGTGTGTGTGTGTCGCCGATATGTCGGCGTAGGCCTGACTGTGTACTTCTTGTCTCCAGCGCTCGCAATGGTCTAATAAAATAATAGCCTTTTGTGGTTAGAATGTTATGGTCTTATCAGGTCTCACACAATTAGTACGATTTTATCAGACTATTATCGCCAAACAGATCTTTCTAGGTTGTCAATTAGGGTAGTTATTGCCAGGGTGCGTGTCGTCCTCACTGATTATTTTATGTCCTAGATTGAGGTAGGACCAATATTAAGTTATTCATGTGATCTCCGTGACACACAGTCCCCAATGTTGAGAGCCAGGTTTTTACCCCAAATGTATCATGCCCGGTCCGCCTTTTACCCCAAATGTACCTCGCACTCTCACGCTCTATCATGTGTACGTGTCAACCACGTATTGGCGTATCTCTGACTGTCGTGTATACATACAAACTCCAGCAAACATTTTAAACGATACCCAAAAACAAATCTGCCACACTGCCCCTATCAGGACCCATCAAAAAATCTCCAACACTCCTCGACTACGAATAATCTCCAATACTGTCCCCCACCTTCCGACGTCATGTGACTAGGTTTAACTCTTGTGTGTAGGCCTTTGTTTCAGCAACGTGTTAGCATCGGTCTAACTGTCCCGAGTAGGCCTGTATGACGGCTATATGTCAGCGACGGTCTAACTGTCCCGGATATGCTTGTATGACGGCTACATGTGAGCAACCGTCTAACTGTCCCTGGTAGGCCTGTATGACGGCTACATGTCAAAATCGGTCTAATTGTTGGGTGTAAGCTAGCCTGTGTGTCGGATACTGTAGGATTTCTGCTAATATAAAAAGTCCTGGTGTTTTTCTTAATAAATATTTACGAAATGGCAGCGATGACACGGACCGATGGCGACATGGCGATAATCGAGTGTTAAATTATACATAGAGCCATATGTACCGCGATTGTTAAGGCAACAGCGTGTCGTGGTGTCTCACTGTTCTTTTCGACCCACACACTTGGTGTTTTGCGTAGCTCCATATGGTTCGATTATATATCGATTAATAATTAATTAACATGGACGCGACAGCGGCGTGGCCAGATGCTATTATGGACATTCTGTAGTGGCTCTGTGTGCTGTTAATGTGATTTAGATTAATTAACCAACTTATTATCGTTTAACCTTAAAATGTATTATTTCGAAATGTTTGCGAGAGAAGGTTCTAAACTAAAAAAATACTGTCTAACGTAAAATCATACCGCTTAAAGTAGCCATGTAGAGGTCTAGTTGGACAAACAATCGATCAAGTCGCACTGTTATTCAGGAATGTCTTAAAGTTGACGTACTCTGACTAGAAAAATGTGACAAAAACCAACTGAGACACATTGAAAATACCGAATCTGTTCGTGTTCATTTGCCAGTGTTTTGCGCGAAATTAACATTTTGACATGGCGACTGGGTCCTAGCATACCATCGTAAATATCTTATGTGGTTTTTAACAGAGCCAAATTCTCAAAATGAAGAAAACGAGTTTAAGAGTTTTTGCTGTCGTTCGTAATTTTGTAATTTTCATTTAGTTCCAACTACCTGCAGCGAACCAGTGTGGGTAAATGCTTTCTAGAAAAGTTGTGTCGTTCACACTTCGATTGGTTCTGGAATATCGTAGGGCCTAATACGGTCTGCATTGAATGCGCTGCGTAAAATCTGGAAACGTTTATTTGTCACCCGCATCGTTAAATTGTATTATTTTTATTTGTGTGGCCCTGTTTCACTAAAATTTCATTGCTTATTTGGTTTAGGCTGCTGCTAAGTTTAAATTTAGTAATACGATCATAATCTGAGTTTTACAACACACAATTTGTTCGGTCTAAATCAATATAAAACGTCACCTGACTCCAGTAGCAACAATTGGCTGTTTACCAGAGGCTCTTATGAATCTTTAATGCACATAATTTATCGCAAAAGAATTAATTATCTGTAGCCCTGGCAGCTGAAACGCTAGAACAATCCAAACAGTGTCTGCAGTACTATTGACCTGGGCGGGAACGGTTCTGCCGCACAAATATCTACAGTTAGATATCCCGAAGGAGTTTGCCACGCTTGCTTGCTCCCATTATTAAGTGAGCAAGCAGGAATCCCCGATGGGGCGGACGCAGAAACAGTTATCAAATATCAGATTCGGTAAGTTACTCTGGATTAATAGTTGATTAGATCCGGTGAAGCCCGGCCAATTGAGCTCGTACACGTGTACTTAGTATTAAAATTGTATGGTTCTTGGAACCCAGCGGTTGCCTTGTTACATTGGCGCGTAGACGAGGCGAGCACCTAATTGGTGCGTACGCATGTCACGTGTGCATGTCTCTAGATGCACGCAACAAAGTCCGAAATGGAGGTATATAAAAAGGACGTGCATCACGGGAACATTAGATCTATGATTATGCATTATGAAAGTCGTCTGTTTCAGACGTGTGGGAAAGGTCGCCTACACCGATCGCTACATTCAAAGGACGACAGCCAAGTAGGTATGATTAATATTACTATAGGCCTACAACTATAACAAGTTCTTTTTTTATTATTGCGCGTTTATATTGCATTATTTCTATTAGGCGTGATTGCTTGATTGCAGTAGGCTCGTTTTGTGGTTGTATTCACAATTGCTATTATTTACTTGGCGTATACCTACATATACTTACTAACTGGCTGCACACCAGAGTTAAAGCATATTTGTGTATTGATTAGAAGCTGTTGCGAGCATTTTGTGTTTGTCTGTTGCCATTGGCAACGCTTACATCGCCAGTCGGGTAGCAGTAGCATTTATTTAAAAAAGTGTCCAAAATAGCAAAGATAACTACATCCATGTAGGCCTACAATAGCTACTAGCCAATAGCTAAATTCAGCTTTTGAACGATGGTATAGCCGCATTTTATTTCCATAAAATATATAATAATGCGATCGCTTCATGTCGACATGTTTGTTGACTCCTTCCCCTTGTAGCCGTACTCGTTCCGGTCCATTCATCGTTTATTATGAGTCGGTGTCCATTACGAGTATCATTAATTAAATAAAAAATATTTTAGTGCAGCAGTTAACAACGTTCAGTGAGATGACGTAACACGCTGAAAATTAATTGTCTTATTTTAACATGATTGTATCAATGGCAACATTAGTGTACATATGGTGCATGTCTGAATGACGCATTTGCAGTACTGAATTGGTGAAGAAACGTTGGCAAATTCATCCGCTTCTGAAAGATAACCATTGGTCAGATAAATCGTGTCGGCTATCCGTAACACCAACATTTAAATTCTGTTATATATGCTACTAAGAGTATTAGCCTACATATTCTAGCAAAATTTCGCCTGCATCTGAAAGAAAACATTTGTTTTGAATACTGTTGGACAGTTAATTCGTGTCGGTTATCCATAATAACAAATATGTAGCATACTACCAAAATGTCCGTCCTCCTTAAAAGAATAGCTTGGTAGTTTATAAGCGGCTCTGGGTCTTTGCGTTTAAGTGAGGCTCGATATTATGTTCCAATGAGCGTTACGTATAGATAATATACCTACGCAGCAGACGGTTTTGACTAATTATGAAACATGTGTGCAATACCCATTGTGCAATACGGACAAGCAGTTTATACGTCATAATCACACCGGTAAATCAAAGCATTTAAATAACCAAGCATAGTCACTCGCGCAGCGCCCTCTGTTATTCAGGTGTGAATGTAACGCTATTGTATACGCTACCAGTTCAAATTCAAAATGGCGTATCGCTGAGTGACTCTGCTTGGTAATTTAGATGCTTTGGTTAAATTAACATATCCATCACGTGACCTGTTGTCTAGCAAAACCTCTGTCTAGCCATAAAAATGGATGCCGAAAAAGTGGTTGTTTCAGACATTCTGTCGTATATTTTGCTGAAATTCTCGTTCCAAACTTGTTTTCTTTATGACAAAAACAAAAGGAAATTTTTTTTAAGTGACAATTGTATGCGGGAATTATTGATTTATGAGATGTCATGCAGCAATAGTATTGTAATTCAGGCATATAGCCGTTATCAACATCGTTGGTAAACGCAAAGCTTAACGGAGTTCACGAGCAGATATTTTATTGTGACGTATGCAAATCGCGACGTACTCGATACATCAATTACGACCAAAACTAACTACTTTATAGACGTACAAAGGTTTTGCTTATATATACCTGTAACCATATGCGGATCCAGGGGATCTGGGGGGCACATGCCCCCTAGACCTTTGTAATTTGGCGTTTTCCCAGACCTGTTTACGTAACCCCCAGTCCTTTGGAATATGCCCCCAATAGCACCCCTCCCCTCTGTCTTCTGATGTCATCAGTTCAGGGTGAAACATTATCAATAGCACCCCTCCCCTAACCCCCATGTCATGGTGATCCGACAGCGCTACAGCGCAGTCGTGCTGAAGGTCCGGCTCAGACCATCGAATATGAATTTGCGTCGGCCGCTAGTGGAGGTTTTTGCTCCTCCCCCCCCCCCCCAGACTACCCTCTCTGGATCCGCCCCTGGTAACAGCAATTGAACTAATTCCACATGTTAAAATACATTTGAAAAATTTAGTTTCTATAATAAACTATCATCATCATAAGTTTCAAACAATTAACTAGTAACAAGTTACTATGATTAATTAAAAAGTTACGTCTGCATTCAAGATGTGTTTGTATGGGCATTTGTTAAGATGCGACTCTTTAGGCCATTATGGTACACATGCAAATGCAAAAGTACGCCTATAATGCATGATAAACATAACAAATAGAATGTTGACCCTTTCAGATGCAAAGTGACGGTGGTCAAGCTGTACTGTGTACAATATACGGCGGGTAGCGCTGCGCTTGGCACTGGTAGAATTCACTGAGTCTGGATTACATCTGTCAGTGGTTCTCCTGTTCCAAACATAGCGAACTTGCTATTCGGCCCATGGCTCCATCTGGCGACCAAGCGGGAACGCAATATTTACAGTCCACAAGAAGCACATATTTTAGTATAATACGCATTTTGGCATAATATTTACCCATATGTATTAATTAAGACCGAGGAAGGCAACCAATTGTATGAAAGGCTTATTATGTTGATCGAATATTCAACTATTACCATTATAACTCTGACCAAAAGTTACCAAAGACTTCATAAAATCGTAGTCACGTTGCCACCTGAAACAAGACGTAACCATCTGACACAAGACGTAATCATCTGACACAAGACGTAATCATCTGATACAAGACGTATCCACCTCAGATTAGACGTAGCGTGGTTAGGGTGGTTCGTAGATCATGTAGCTCAAACTGAACTACCTGTTGCAGCTGATCGCGACAGCCGGTGCGGCGTATTACAGCAAGCCTGCTGTTTCTGGCAGGGTGCGTTTGTTTATCGTGTCTCATGAAAGTAAATTATATTGTTATTGTTGTTTTTCTCGAAGTCGGACATATGCGCGTAGTTTGTTATTTATACCCTTCGTTGTCGCTATATCGACGGGTGTGTGATTGTGTTTGGTGCAACTTCGTCGTAACTCTTCGTCTCCGTTGGTTGGTTGGCTTGCATGAAACACCACACCGAGAATGTTTAGACGTCTTGGTGAAATATGCACACTAAAGTATAAAAAATACAGGTTTAGAACGATGTGGAAGTCTTTTAAAATGGCATGGCATTTGTTTACGTTTAAGCACAATTTTGGCTGGCACTGAAACGGTTTTAATTTTTCGCCGGGAAACGCCAGGGTAAGTCGGCTAGTATCACATAATCAGATGTATACGTAGCAACCAATTCAAGTAATGTTTCAAGTCATTTCCTGCAATGATGTTATTGTTGCTGTTGGTGGTGATGGTTATGGTGGTCAAAGTGGTGATGGTAGTGGTGGTGACGCTGGTCATGGTGGTAAACGTGGTAGTGGTGATAGTAGTGGTGACGGCGGTGATGATAGTAGTGATTATGATAATAGTGTTTTGTATCTTCTTTTGATATAGCCAGGCAACAAACAGATTCCAGAAGACTTTGTAATTAGGTTATAATAATAAATCGTATGCATATGTATTAATTGTATTTACACATAACGTCGTTTTGATCTCAAGGTGTTCAAATGACATAACGGCTCCCCTGGAATATCACCACACGCAACTCAAACTATGTAACATATCTACCATTCTTCGGAATACGAGGGATGGTACCTAATGTCACATAGAGAGGATCCCCCCATGGAGCATTGGTCTACTGGCACACACAGAAGATGCACCAATTAATCCATATCGGGAACATATCTACAATCCAACAGATAGGCACACATACTAAACCCTTGAGGAGACTTACCAACTGACTCGTAGAGAGAGCACACCAGTTGATCCACACTGGTACCTATTCACCACACAGAGGATGCACCCATTAACGTTGACTATAACCCCTAGATCAGCGGTAATTTAACCTTTATGGCACCGTTACCCCGTGAACGAGCCAACAAAACCGTAATTACCTCTCCATTTTCAAATACCAAACTCGAGAAACAAAGACTGTTTAAGAAACATTTAGTCACTGAAAACGTATCGAACCTCTTCTCATTCACTAACAGTTCTCGAGTTCGTGGCACTACATCATAGGCGTGTCTGGGGGGCTGGGGGCTCTTACTCCCATAGACCTTTGTAATTTGGCGTTTTCGTAGACCTTTTTGAATGGGCCCACGTGACCGTGCCACCCAGACCCTTGTAAATGTGCCTCCGTACAATAAGCTTAAATTACCCCGATACGGCGGCGAAAAAATTTCAAGAGCACCCACCCCTCCCACTCACCAGTAGTGCCGAAACAGCGCAGAAGCTGAAGTTACGGCGGCGCGGCAGCGACAAATTTTATACATCTTCCGCCAGTGGAGGTTTTTATGCCCCCCTCCCCCGACTACCCTTCTTTGGACATGCCCCTGTACATGATAAACAGTTTTGAGTGCAAACAGTCCTGTTTATAGTCGCCTTTCATGTACCACGTAGCATCGATGCGACTAAAATTAACGGCCTGATCCAATGGTGACCTCACTCGTCTCAGATATTAATTGTTCACGGTTGTGTGCTATACATACACATTTGGTTCTGTCTCCCTTGTTCCTCGCCGTGGAGGAGCATCGATGCTTCAACTAAACATATGACTTGATGAGATTCGTTCCGATTGGGGCTTCTTACTTTCGGTATGATACAGTCTTACTTTTTGTACGTCTTTCCACAACATATCTTCAATGTAGCGTGCTACATAGAAGATAGTTGTGATGAATGAATTACTGAAAAATTCCTAATTTAACAATTATCCTCAAAATATCCCCAAGGGGGTAATTACCCCCAAGTTAGGCTATATACCGCTACCCTTGATGGACTGTATCTACTGACCCACCCACACACCAACAGAGAGGACACACCCACTTTATTATTACATGGACCATAGCGAGTGAACAGGAGAGAGGATCGATACACCGACTAGTCACTTGATGGCCCATAGAGGACACGCGCGCGCACACTCAATCATTCACACACGTCCCCCATACAGACCTGTAGAGTGGGCACACCTAACTAAATCAAGAAGACAGCATCTACTGAACCACAGCATGACACACCCACAAACTTAAAAAAGGGACCACTTCAACTGACCAATAAAAAGGACACGTTTATATATATATATATATAACAGATAATTACACATCAGCATGTTCCCATATCTACATTGTCTCACTTATAAAAACAATCGGCAAGTTTCATTTATTATGAATGAAGCCTAACCACACCCTCTAAATCGTAAAAATGGCGAGAAATGCATGTTCTAAGATTACCAGTTATGCTATTCTTCTCATATGTTAATGCAACACTATTGTATGATAAAACTGGTGGATAAAATTATCTTTCCCACTTATGGCATGAAATATACTATTTTTTACTCAATATATAGTTTAGATGACATCATGCACTGTAACAATAACATGTATTTTATATAATATAAAATTACATATAAAAACAAGTGTACAGTAAACTCGCCTAAGTCGCATTCTAACGGACCGAGAGACAGGTACTTCGTTGCCCCATCATCGCTGAATAAACTGTCTGCGTCGCGGTGTCGTATGGTTTCAATGATCTGCTCGTCACCAAGTTAGAGTACCGAAGTTTCTGTTGTATCGTCCACACCAACAAAGTCGTCCACCGTACATAGGCCTACAGCAACTCCATACACCTCGCGGAACTTGTCCCATACGTTTCTGACGCCATTGTCTTGACGTTCAACATCTTCGACCGACGAATCCCGCTTTTTGTAGCAGTTTAGAAGTGTGTAACGTTGTTCAACGCCAACTTCAGGGCAATGTCGGCATCCAAAATAGTCCAACTTCTTGAGAAAAATTCCTTTTGATGCCTCTAGTCTCCTGATGGCTATGATGTATCGGTAATGGAACGTCATGTTCATGGTAATACCAACTAGCGTCCATTGACAGGGTGACGCTAGTTGTATAAGATGAGTGAAGACGTGACGCCTACGTACATTGTTGTGACTCTCTGGGTCATTTTCTTGGAATAGCCGTTTCATTTTTTTAGTTCATCTGGTACATGTACTCCAAGCAACCAAGTGATTTTTTTTAATACTGCGATCCGACTAACGCAAGAAAAAACATCATCTCGAAACAAATGGACCGACTCAGTTAGATCGGGTTAGGCGAAGATAAGATTTACATAATCTGACTAGATGAAGATTTTTATGGGAAATACACTACAAGTAGCCACTGGGAAGTAGTGATCACAACCAGATACATTGTATCATCAAAGTAAAATCAGAAAGAAATAATAAAAATGAGCCAAGAGGCCCCGAAGTCCTTTGGACTAATACGTCGATATGTGACCCCGGCTGACCAAATGAGTGATAAGTCGGAAACATTGTAACATTGTTTTGTTACATTCTTGTAAAGGTTGAGCAGGGTGCTTTACACGGTTTCAAAAATTATGACTGCTACAAAAATTGGCAAAGTTATGGAGCATTGAACATGGTAAGGGTCAAAAAGTGAAAATGAAGAAAACGGCTGTTAAAGTTTTATATTATATATGCAAATGGATTGCATGGAAATATTACATGCAAGACATTCAACCGTGGCACACAGTATGTATGTTATGTTGCAATGATACACTGGAAGTACAAATGTGCTGCTACAAAGACTTAGCAAGTTATGCCAGATTATGTCTTTATGTGTAAAACTAAGAGGACAGATTATTTGAGAGCAAAAGGTAGACTAAAGAAAATGACGAAGCTAATGCAGAGTTAAGAGAATTGGCTAGTGGGTATAAATGCTTTATAAAACAAATATCAAAATGCTACCATAAACAGTTACATGAACACTTGCGTAACCTAAAACAGCAAGCCTGCAGAGTACTGGGATATACTTAATAAAGCAAGTAACAGCAGTGAAAAATGTGGAAATATTTCACTGGATAAGTTTATGAACCACTCTGAAAAACTCGGTGATAAACCTGAAAATGAAACTGTAGCTAGTAAGATACCTTTTGATCCAAGAAAGATTTCCCAGTCAAACGAACACATAAACAGATCATTCACGCAAAATGAGGTACTAATGCAAAACAAAAAACTCAAAAACAAAAAGGCATGTGGTATTGATGTTATAACTGAATACTTAAGAAAAACAGGGCAAGGCTGTGTCAGCCTTCTTCACTTCTCATGTGATGTAGAGGTACAGCAAGGCGAAAACTGGTCTCCTTTGTTATTTGCTATTTACCTGAATTTTGAACACTGTTAGTCATAATTATAAGGGACTTGACATCGCAGCTGGTGAAATATACAACAAACTTAGTGATGATGAAAATTTTCTTGAAAATGTATGTTCTACTATATGCTGATGACACTAGAATGATTCAATCAAATTAAGATTTCTTGTGTATAGCGGAACTATGTCAACTCTTCTAATGGTTGACATTTGGTTGTTTCACGTGTCAACTATATTGTGAATCTGTAATTATTAGTCTATATTGATTTGCATAGTACCATGTCTACACAAGGCATGGCAAGTGTGTAAACAGAACAGTAGAATGCATTTGATATCAATAAAGTGTAGGATATTTCACTCTATAGTTGTCCAGAATATTAATTTTTTATGTTTGTCATCTACAGGTGACAATACATCTTTAATCAATAGACAAACCATTTTATAATAATTAAATTAACATCAAAATAAACACAACTTGCAATTATAGAAAATCAGTAGTTTTGAAGATAGTTTAAAAGCTGCAGGCAACTGAGTTTAACAGGGGTCAAATTGTGTCTGCTCTGCCTGTGACCAATTAAAGATTAGTCAAGGTCTCAATGGAACAATGCAGAGTGGAGTGAGGCCAGGGCACAGTATCTGGCACAATACACAACATCTACCGTTGGGGGTGGTCTCAAGGGCCCTTCTCAAAACCACATCACTAGATAATGTAAAACTTTTGCACTTTGGGGGCCCCTGAGGTGCCCTTAGAATGATACAATCAAATACAGATTTCTTGGGTATAGTGGCAGCACCCTAAGATACATCTATGCAAAATTAGAAAAAAAGTTGCTGAACAGTTTCCGAGATACGGCAGCTAACGGCGGACGGCGGACAGCAGACACAGAGTGATGGCAATAGTCCCTTGGACCTTCGGCCCAAAGGTTCCAGAAACAAGTCGGAGAACTACAGACCAGTGAGTTTAACGTCGGTGATTGCAAATTATTAGAAAGACTAATTAAAGATCACATGGTGGATTTTCTTGTTAAACATAATTTGTTAAACCCATCTCAACATGGGTTTCTAAAAGCAAGGTCATGCTTAACAAATATGTTGTTTTTTGGAAGATATCAATAAGTGTGTAGACGAGGGATCACCAGTAGATATCATCAACTTACATTTTCAGAAAGCTTTCGACAAAGTGCCACATCAATGGTTACTGCTTAAACTAAAGGCCCAAGGCATAGGAAATGGTTTAATTAACTGGATAGAAAAATGGCTAATTGACAGAAGGCAATGAGTAGTAGTTGATGGGGAGGCTTCAAACTGGAAATCAGTTTTGAGTGGGGCACAGGGATCAGTACTGGGACGTATATTATTCTTAATATATATCAACAATTTGGACGATGATATAACAAGCAAGGTGTTGAAATTTGCGGATGATACAAAATTGTTTAGAAGGATTAAACGTGATGGAGATAGACAGCATTTACAAGATGATCTTGACAGGTTGATAAAATGGTCTGAAAAATGGCAAATGTTCAATTTTGGGAAAGGTAAATGCCTCCACACAGGACATGGGAACGAAGATGTACAATATACAATGGGATGTTCTGTACTAAGTACTACTGTAAAAGAAAAGGACTTAGGGTTAACCATTAGTGCTGATATGAAGGTTTCAGAGCAGTGCGGTATTGCCGCTTTAAAGGGAAATCAAATCCTTGGATTAATTAGGCGAAACATAACTTACAAGGAAAAAGAGCTAATAATACCGCTGTACAAAACAAGTTAGGCCTCATTTAAAATATTGTATTCAAGCGTGGAGGCCATATCGCAGAAAGGACATAGATATGCCAGAAAGAGTACAGAGGAGAGCAACTAAAATTATACCAAAACTGAGGGATCTTAGTTACTAAATTTGCCTTAAAATGTGGTTTAACAACACTGGAGACTAGGAGATTGAGAGGAGATCAGATAGAAGTGTTTAAAATATTGAATGGTTATTTTAGATATAAGAAAGTTCTCATTCTCACAAATGACTGTAAATGAATGGAACAGATTATCTCCCGATTGTGTTGGTGCTAGTAGCGTGAATATGTTTAAAAATAAAATCGACACATACCTTAAAAGGGTGGGATACACGTAAATAAAAAGTATTGGGCTCTCGATAAACCAAAACGCTTCCTTGTCCACCTGCCATTTAGAGTAAATTTTTTGGATGGCAATCTTGTTACAAATCAACCGTTACTCTTAATTCTGTCCGAGTTAAAAGAAGATCTGACTTAGACGAATCCAACTTAGGCGAGGTTTACTGTATATGCTAAATTACCTTGACTTTCTAAAAAAATTGAAATTTGTTTAGAAGAAAAAATTGTATAGACATTTATGTAACTCTGCCAAACTATCAAACACAACTAAAAAGTAATTTCAGAGTGAGCACAGCTCCCAATTACACAAGGATAAATAACTATCTGTATCATTACAAATAGTGTTGGTTAACAGGTATTTAGTAATACAACACATCTTGCAAGGATGATACAACATATAAGGAGACCTATTGGCAAATCATAAATGTGATGGAAAACATTTACAATACAACATATAGCCTGTATAATTTTAAAGGTTCTGTGTTGAAGTTTACAAAATGATACATCGCTTTATGGACCACGTATGCCTCCTTATCGGAGTCGCCTTCTGACAATAACAAGTCACTATCCATGTCTGTCGGTGAGACAAGTCTATTCTTGCAGTCATCGGCATCACAATGGCAAGCACTAGTGCATGTTTAAAAACCTATTCGAACCAACTGAGCTTGTACGTGTAACGAGCACTGGCACATTTCTTATCCATATATCACCTGTAGTGATGCTGGACTGTCCATCAATGTCTGAAATTGTCTTCAAAATATAACTCCTAAGGTTCCTGTTGAAGCGCAGGGGTAACATACTGGTTAAGGAGAAGTGTGGGGAAAAAGCTTTTAATTTTGTTAAGCTACCTCCATGTGCCAAAGGTGTGGAGCAAAGATATCTTTGATTTTTCAGTCACTGTTTTCAATAAATATAATAATATATGTGGTAACTGTCTCCACAACAAACCGGGTGTTAGGCACACAGGCCTATTCTGCACAACAAACCGGGTGTTAGGCACACAGGCCTATTCTGCACAACAAACCGGGTGTTAGGCACACAGGCCTACTCTGCACAACAAACCGGGTGTTAGGCACACAGGCCTACTCTGCACAACAAACCGGGTGTTAGGCACACAGGCCTATTCTGCACAAAAAAACAGATGTTAGGCGCACAGGCCTATCCTGCACATGAGCTAAAAGTAACTGTCTAGTGACCAATCAATTTTGTGATTCTGCCAAAAATGCATACCAATCTCACCCGTTCAATGTCCAGTTTATTTGTCTTGACAAATAATCCAAAACTAACAAAATACCTGCATTTACAAACCAATATATTAAGAAACAATAGCCAATATGAGTCAAAATTACCTGTTTCTCAAAAAATTGTTTTTAAGCAGTTTTCTTAAATTTTACCAATAAATAAAAAACTCCTTCAGACGTTTCCACAAATACGGTATCAGTTTAAAGCTCATGATCTGTGTAATTCAAAAATGTACAAAATTCACTTCGCTGTGGCATGTCACATATTATAACACAAGAAATCATAAACAAAATAAATTGTAACTTTTTGTACATTACTTTCTAAGGCACAAGTATAATATATGCCATCCTTTTGCTAATTATTGCATATTGGCATATGTTGCACCTTAGGAAGCAAAATGTGCTATTTATGTTTTAGCGAATACTTTCGTGCTATTTAAGGTTGTCGGAGATGGAGATGTCAAGATAAGGGTTGCTACACGTTCCAGGGTGACATTATTTAGGCTGTAGAAATAATAATTTCTTTCAGTTTCTATACTGAGGATGTAACATTTGCTTGTAGTTTTTTTACTTGATTATATGTGGAGCGCAGTGTCTACAGTTTTGGGTGCTCGACCGAGAAACGAGGTTCGAATCCTGTGCTGCTGTGTCAAACCTTGTGCAAGTTCGTTCACTCTATGTTGCTCCAGTTCACTCAGCTGTATGAATGAGTACCTGGCTACAGAGAGTGGTGAATATTTGTGTACGAATAGTCTTCGTGCATTAATTGCAGCTTAGCTGGATGCTTCTCAGAGAAGTCGAGATGGTGTTCGATTGAACAGATCTGCTAGGTAATAATGTGTAAAGCAATTTGAGCAGTCCAGAGGACTGGATACTGCACAATATATAAGAATTTACCTTTATCTTCATATGCATCACCAATGCCAGCCTGTATCTTTAATGCACATTAACAAAGTATGCCAAAACTGAAAACATTTTTGGCTGTAATAACAACCTTGTTAAGAGCATACAAAATACAACAAAGTCACATTACCTAAGATGGTGCTTTCCTCAAAGACAAAACCTTGCTATGGCACACTACAAAATATCAATTGGAGTGGGTCACATTAAGATCCACAGGTGTGCATGTGTCGTCTATGACTCCTCATATACATGTACATTAAATATCACAAATTCATCTTTTACTAACATTTCTATACATAGTTATCTACTACAGTTCTTCATGATAAAATAGTAATGATACAGAGCCAGACTGAACTGCTGATGAGTCAGTAACCGGACCAATATAAATGGTCAGGTGCATGCACATTGCAGCACAATCAACCCTAAGCTGCACCACTTGCTACATAAACACTTGCATAAAGCCATACTTGTCTGCCTCAACTGTTGCTGTGCACCGTGTCCATGTCAGCACTAATATCACTGTCCATGTGGTGCTTACTGTCTGGCTTCTCATCTGAGCTCTCATTGTTCGTACTATCACAAATGCTGCGAGAGTTCGTGCTTGGACTTGTACTCTCAAATGACAAACTACTGCTGTTGCGTTCGCTTTTTGGCTTGTAGTCAGTGACGACTACTGTCACGTTGCCAACAGTCACTTCCATCGAGATACCACTGCTGCGGTCAATATTCTTTAAGCGTGGCAACCTAAAAACAGTTTTATGATTACTTTTACAGAAACAGAATAAATGCAGAAAGCACAAATGTATTATTGATTCAGTACATTCATTAAAGGGAATAATGCTTGAATTCATATTATATTACATACTCCTGTATATTTGCATTTCCACCAAGACAATAATTTTACCAGAATTCAATAAATTAATAATTCCACAATTTTCGCTGTGTAACTGATCTTCTTTGAATTTGCATGTTTTTGGCACGCTTTTGGGTATGCCTAGATGTGATGTCAGAGGTGCGAATGTTGCGCAACATGCCAGCACTTTCAATACATTCAGAGCAGTTTTACAACAAGCAAGTGTCAGAATGAGTTATTATGCGGTATTCTGATGTAATACAAACACTAGTCATAATAGCGGAACAAGCATTTAATTTATGTTCCACATGAATCCAACTTAGTTGAAAAAAATGAAGCGAGAGAACCTGCAGTCAACATGACAGCATTGCTCAACAAGACAAGCCAATGGCACAAACCTTCGCCGCTTCAGCTCATTTTGAGAAAAATGGTTTCAATTGGGACCCATGAAAACTAATCTACATCAGTAAACATACACACAGACATGAAAACATTGTATCCAACTGCAGAAAGTAATGTTATATGATATCATAAGATTATATGAAGGAAGAGCTGTACAATTTAGCAAAACCCTGAAATCGGTTAATTATTTTTCTGTCAATCCCTGAGCTGAAATGGCGCAGGTTTTCGCCGTCAGCCTGTCTTGTTGACGAATGTTGTCATGTTGACTCACTGGAACTTCTCTCACTAATTTTTTTCAACAAAGCAGAATTCGTACCATAAAATAAATGCTTGTTCCTCTATTATGATGGTGTCATCGCACTAGCCCCCGTGTCTATAACCCCCATCCCAGTAGCTCGTCTGAGATATGAGAAATGTGTGCCAGTAGTCCCCCCTCCCCTGAAGTGTGAGAATGCTAGTACTTCCCCTGTCAGTATGCTGTTAGTTTAACACACACCCTCTTTCTAGTTATTTCTAATTGTAGGTGGAATTAATTATTTGAAGTCCCATATAACTTTCACACATCAATTAGGTGGTGTTGAAAGCTCACCATCTTAAGAGTTCAGGTAAATCCTCTACTTCAAGTTTTTTGATGTGAGCAAAACCAAATTTAATTGACACATGAAAGCTAATTGCCCTGATCCAGATATAGGATATTACAGTAGAAAGCCAATTGCCCCCACTTTTAACTTAACAAACTAGCGTTTAGTTCATCAAAGGTGCTAGGGGACACCTGTTGCTGTTTTGAATATCACAAATCAAAAGAATTGACAAATGGCATCAAGTCCACATGTAGTAAGAGGAAAAGTGTGAAGTGTAAGGCATTTCTGGTGGTCAGTGATGATGAAACTGTGGTGGAAGCTGAAGATAGCCACAATCACCAACCCAACCCTGGTGATGCACAAGCAAGACAGTTGAGAGGAAACATGAGGAAGCCACCCAGGGATGAATCGAATTCAATGCAGACGATTTATGACCAGGAAATGGTGAAACTGCTTCAACAATGTTCTACTGCGACAGCATCACCAGCTGAGACAGCATCTGCTCTGCCTCAGGACCAGCGTGTCAAGTCATCCATGTACCGTGAATGGAAGAAACACTTCCCCCAATGCCATCTACAAGGGGTGACATTGATCTGGGTGGCCAGTGGACAACTACTGTGCAGGGAGATCAGTTCCTGCTCGGTGAGGATGGTGATGGAGTCAACAAGATAATCGTGTTCGCATCTGACTCCGCTCTGCATGCGCTAGCGAATGCAGATACATGTCACCTGGATAGCACGTTTGCAACAGCACCTGTTTTAAACAATTGTCACCCTGCATGCATTCGTCCTTGGAGTGATGCTACCACTTGTGTTTGGTCTCCTCCCCAACAAAGAAGGGAATACCTACATTGGTTTCCTCAGCCTCGTGAAGGAAAAGTCTGCATCACTCGGCTTCACCATCTGTCCCCAATGTATCATGCAGGACTTCAAAAAACGTCTGATGAATGCCTGCCCACACTTGTTTCCCGGAGTGATTGTCAAGGGATGCTACTTCCAATACACTACACTCAGTGTCTGTGGAGTAGACTTCAAAATATGGGGTTATCTGGCACCTACAGAGAGAATGCTGACAACGGGAATTGGTTTCATATGTTACTAGCAATGCCATTCGTCCCAGTGTCACATGTGAAAGATGCATTTGAATTTGTCAAGAGGATAGCACCGGATGTACCCCATGTATGAGACTTCAATGACTACTTCGACAGCACCTGGATGAACGGATAGTATCCAATCGAAATATGGGATTTCTTTAAAAATCATGGCCCTCGAACCAACAATCACGTTGAAGGGTATCACACACGACTCATGAGGAAGGCAGACAAGATAAACCCCAGTATCTTTGATGTGGTTGAGCTGTTCAGCCAAGAAGAGACCTCATCACTCGTCTCCATCCTCCAGCTACAGTCGGGTCAGCCTTCTTCCAAGTGCAGGAAGAAGTACGTCAACATTGATGCTGGTTTGGACGAACTTGAACTAGAATACATGCTGTGTGACTGGGTAATTGAGTCGTATCTCAGTAACATTGGACACACTATGGAAAAGTTCACTTAATGTCATTGACTAGTTATGCATGCATATGATATTATGTTTGCAAAAAAAAAACTGATTATCAACTTTGATCACAGTGTAATGTTTTTTCTCACATGTGATCAGTGCTATGAACACAGTAATGTGTTTATTTTATAATACAATTTAATGTCTATTTCTCTTAGTGGTTGGTTACCTGTATCTGTGTATAGCAAATAAAAGAGGATTTTTTACGGTTTCCCTCCAAGTACAATAAAAATAGTACTAAACCATTATGACTAGTGTTTGTATTACATAGGAATAGCATACAATAACTCATTCCGATGCTTGCTTCGACCTAACAACATCTGACATTTATTGTTGTAAACATGTCCTGAATGTATTGAAAGTGCTGGCTTGTTGCGCGACATTCGCGCCTCTGACATCAGAATACCATGTGATCGCCTAGCTCATTAACTATCAACTTTCCCCAGGAATGGTGAAACAGATGGGTTTAAAATCTGATTAAAACTATCAGTGTATTTTTCTCTAATTTTTCATGTTGCCAAATGTTACATACAATGCTATACTTTGTGTACACATGGACAATTTAATATAGCTGCTGCCTTGTTTTTAGTTCCTTTAAGGTACATGATGAACACAAAATTAAATTAATTTGTTTATTATTTCTGTTTGATGCCATTTTAAATTGGCTGTGAAACTGTACGAATACACATATTTTTTAACCATACATATGCAAACTAATCATACTATAGATGACTCAATGAGGAGTGTTATGCAGGAATCACTGTAAACTAAATATCATTATGAGTTTCTCATTCATAGCTCTGCAAAACGGTATTGCAATTTTGTATCTTTGAATGATTTAAATACTATTTATGAAGCCATGCACAGTCGATAGAACGGCCCTGTATAAAATATTCATGTCAAATAATGAGCTATTTTATTATATTCACGTGTACAATATGCTCGGTGTTGGAACTGGACAATACACAGTGGTGTTTAAATATATATATTAATAATATAGGTGAGGTATAAAGGGTTGCATACATACGGTTTCTGTATATGTACGGTTACAACATATAATGTTCACTTTTCACGAAATGTTAACAAACTATACATCTCATGCAGTGATGTTTATTCCCCACTAGTAAATGTCTGTAACAATAAAATTGGGGTCACTATATTTAAATTATCCCACAACTGAATCACACTGGGAGATTTTAAAGTTTTGATCTTCCCATTAATGATAGAGATTCAACTAAATTAGTAATAGTCACCTATTTTTCTTGTTGCTGTGTACAGTGGGTATATCTGATGTTGAAGTGTTGTGTTTATCCCTCCGCTGTTGTGGTCTTTCCTTCTTTGCTGGAGGTGCAAACTGCTGGGCTACTTGCTGAGCTACCAGTTGCGCATTAAGACGTGGCTTCCTGTTCAACATAATACAATTTGTCCTGTAAATCATTGCAAGAATATATATAATTACATTCTTTGCTATAATTAACACTTTGTTGATTTATTCAATCAGAAAGCTCACCTTATGCATACATTCATGATGCAACCCCTGTAAAATTCAGGACCCACTCCTAACTATAAAACAGGACGCAATTCCATATAATTCATGATGCAATCTCTATATAATTTAAGATGCAGCATCCTTTTTTAATAAAATCCTACATGAACATTTAATTGTAATTATTTATTATTATTACTTTTACTATTATTGTATCATTACATAATGAATACTTTGTTCAAAAAGACTGTTCCCGTATTAGTGACATTGTTTGTCTTAATGGGAGTCACCATGAATTTTATACTGATATTAATTATTTCAATCTGAAAAATGACTACCTGGTACAAGGTCAAAATCAGGTCTCTCTATAGAAAAGCACATCCAAAAATAGCACACAACCAGGGCTGGGTCCAATTACACAAAATCAAATAAATTATAATTATTTTTCATCTGTCATTTCAATTACAATTACACTTAAACAATTTTCAGATCAATTACAGTTACACCACTAAGTTTTCAATTACAATTACAGATGCATTAAAGGGAATAAAAACATATATTGCTTGAATTCATGTTATATTACATCCTGCTATCTATTTCCACGTCCACCAAGCAAAAAATATCAAAAAATTCAATGAATTAGAAATTCCACATTTTATGATGTACATCCGGACATTTTCGAATATGCATATTTTTGGCGCGCTTTTCGGGATGCCGAGATGTGACGTCACTTATGACTCAAACTCGCATCAGGCCGACCCTTTCCATGCATTCAGAGCATGTTTACAAGTATAGTTTTTGGGTCGAAACGAGCGTCAGAATGAGTTATTGTGCAATTTTCTGACGTAATACAAACACTAGTCATCATAGAGGAACAAGCAGTTATCTTACGGTTCCACATAAATCCAATTTTATTCAAAACAACGTATGCGAATGGGCCTACAAGTCGACTAGGTTTTGCCGAACTTGGGCTCGTTTTCAGAATAATTATATCGAATGCAACCAACGGGAGATAATCTACACCAATAAACATACATAGCAAACATATATTGTATCCAGCTACATAAAGTAACGTGTATAATCTCATAATATCACTAGAATATTGATATATGAAGGAGTTGTACAATTTACCATAACAACTTAAATCAGTTAGAGAGTTTCCGCTGGTCCCGATAGCTCAGTGGGTAGACGCGTTGGTTACTTGTCATTTATTTTACAATCGGGCGACGCCGGTTCAATCCTGACAGCATGCAAACTATTGATTTTCTTTACACTTTTTTTGTTTATGTTTTCACGAAGTAATATAAACCAAATCATTTAGTATACTATGATGCACTGTTTATTAAAAATTAATTTAATTATTTTTATTTTTGTAGTACTTATTTATTCGCCACAAAAATGAAAATATGGTCATTATATGACAATGTTTCTAAATGTTATTTATCCAAACAAATATAATGTAATGGATATATAATTTATTAATTGTAAATATATTGTACAGTAATATATTGTAATTATATGTGAAAAAGATTGTGATCTGTCTGGATAAATACAATTTAGAAACATCGTTATATATGACCATATTTTCATTTTTGTGGCGAATAAATAATTACAAAAAAATATTTAAAAAATATTTACAAACAGTGCATCATAGTATACTAAATGATTTGGTTTATATTACTTCGTGAAAACATAAACAAAAAAGCGTATAGAAAATCAATACTTTGCATGCTGTCAGGATTGAACCGGCGTCGCCCGATTGTAAAACAAATGCCAAGGAACCAACGCGTTTACCAAGTGAGCTATCAGGGCCGGCAGAAATTCGCTGACTGATTTCAGTTGTTATGATAAATTATACAACTCCTCCTTCATACATCGATATTCTAGTGATATTATGAGATTTTACACGTTACTTTCTGTAGCTGGATACGATATATGTTTGCTATGTATGTATATTGGTGTACATTAATAATAATAATAATGTATTTATTTCAGACAATCATGATGTCCATATATACAAATACATCAATAAAAGTATGTAAATATTATAAAAATACATAGATAAGAACAATATGTTAAAAAATTATATAAATCCCGGACCCACTGGTGCCGCAGTTTCGAAGTACAATACACGTCGCTTGTTTTAATGCTATAAATAATGGGATTCAAAGACATGTCAATCCTATTCATTAAGCTAAAAATAGCCTTTCTGATTACACATTTACCCGAGCTGACATTAGCTGTAGCAAACATGTGGCTAGCGCTACATCTCATGGGCAAATTGTTCAATATCCTGAAAGAGTTGTTATATGCAACAATGAATTGATGAAAATTAACTTTTCTAAAGTTCACCCATAACGCACACATATAGATATTACCAAAATATGCTGTAAATAGCTTATTTTTTACAGCAGTTGAACAAAAGTGAAACTTTTGACGTAACATGTTACTCTTGGCATACAAAAGTCTCACTTTGGCTTGCATGTCAGACTCATCAGACAAGTTATTAGAAATGACATGTCCAAGATATTTACAAGAGGTGGCAAAGTTTAACTTCTTTCCTCCTAATGTCATTTCTTTAGACAGATTTGACTTTCTAGATTCAAAGTACATGACCAGGGATTTACTCGCATTGTATTGCACATCGTGCTCACATCCATATGAGTAACACATGTCTAGTAGTGTTTGTAGTCCTTTAGCAGAAGGTGCAAACAGAAGTAGATCATCGGCGTATATAAGGTGATTAACAACCATGTTACCAAGACTACAACCGATTTGTTTTTTGTGCAGTTGTATACTCAGATTATCCATATAAATGTTAAAAAACAAAGGGGATAACTTCCCACCTTGCTTAACACCATTGCCTACCGAGAAGAAGTCCGAGTAGGTATTTCCCCATCGTATGCATACACATTGATTATTGAATTCATTGCTGAGTATTCTTAAGATATAGTTCGGTACATTTCGTTGTTCTAGTTTCGTTATAAGTTACATTATCTCCCGTTGGTTGCATTCGATATAATTATTCTGAAAACAAGCCCAAGCTCGGCGAAACCTAGTCGACTTGTACTACAAGTTGTAGGCTCATTCGCATTCAATGTTTTGAATAAAATTTAATTCATGTGGAACCGTAAGATAACTGCTTGTTCCTCTATGATGACTAGTGTTTGTATTACATCGGATTATTGCATAACAACTCATTCTGACGATCGTTTCAACCCCAACATTATCCACGTAAACATGCTCTGAATGCATAGAAAGGGTCGGCCTGCTGCGAGTGCGAGTCATGTGTGACGTTAAGATACCACATGATCGCCTAGCTCATTAATTTTTTATTTTCCGCGGGAATCGCTACAGACGGGTTTAAAATCGAATTTATGCTACAAATGTATTTTTCTGTATTTTTTTAATGTTCTCGAATGTTACTTGCAATATTAAACTTTCTGTACACATCGAAAACGGATTTTAGCTAATACCTTGTTTTTATTTCCTTTAATCAATGGGACCTAACAAAGTTTATCAATGAATTGAAATGCATGAATGAAATGCACAGGTATGTAGGGTTGAATGGGTCAATCGTCAAATAGAATTAATTGAGAAACAAATGAAATTGATAAAAATGGGCCAAGTGGCCCTGAAGTCCTTTGGACTAATACGTCTATTTGTGACCCCGGCTGACCAAATGAGTGATAAGTCAGAAAAATTGTAACATTGTTTTCTTACATCCTTGTAAAGGTTTGGTAGGGTGCTTTACACGGTTTCAAAAAATATGACTGCTACAAAAATTGGCAAAGTTATGGAGCATTGAACATGGTAGGGATCAAAAAGTGAAAATGAAGAAAACGGCTGCTGAAGTTTTACATTATATATGCAAATGGATTGCATGGAAATATGATATGCACAACATTCAAATGTGGCACACAGTATGTAATGTTGCAATGATACACTGGAAGTACAAATGTGTTACTACAAAGACTTATCAAGTTATACCAGATTATGTCTTCATGTGTAAAACTAAGAGGACAGATTATCTGAGAGCAAAAGGTAGACTCTCTGTTTGACAGTTTAAAACCTACAGGCAACTGTCCAGTTTGACAGGGGTCTAGTGGCTTAAGAAAGCTACTGCCAGTGACCAATTACAGATTAGTCACAGTTTCCATCAAACAATAGCAGGCACCGAATCTTACTTCTTAGCTCTACAGCTGAGTGTAATACACAACCAGAGCCACCACTGATTCATGGTCAAATAGATTAGCTCAATGCACCAACTAAGACAATACACAACACTGTGACAGTGTCCAGAGTGAGGCCTAAGCAGTGTCCTCATTGCTGAATAGATCAATTAAACCTGCCAAGTGGGTGACATTCAGCACAAGTGTTCATTAATCCTTAGTGATTGTTCAGAACACCAGACTGACCACATACCTAAACAAAGCAAATGTAATAGGTGAAGAACAGGCAGTGTTCAGATAGGGGTATTGGTTGAATTGTATTTGTCTCGACGCAAAAGGCTTTATTGTGCCTTCATCGATTATAAGAAAGCATTTGATTTAGTAGACCGGTCCTCCCTGTGGTATAAGATAATTTCATGCGGTATTAATGATATTGTGTTCAAAGTTGTATACAACATGTACAAAAATGCTAAATCATGTATAAATCAGGGCCAGGCTGTGTCCGCCTTCTTCTCGTGTGATATATAGGTAAGGCAAGGAGAAAACTTGTGTCCTTTGTTATTTGCTTTTACCTGAATCATTTTGAACACTGTTAGTCACAATTATAACGGACTGACATGGCAGCTGGTTAAATTTACAACAACCTTAGTGATGATGATGTAGAAAATGTATGTTCTACTATATGCTGATGACACTGGAATGATTCAATCAAATACAGATTTCTTGCTTGTGTATAGCGGAACTATGTCAACTCTTCTAATGGTTGACATTTGGTTGTTTCAGGTGTCAACTATATTGTGAATCTGTAATTATTAGTCTATATTGATACAATTGATTTACACAGTACCATGTCTACACAAGGCATGGCAAGCGTAAACAGAACAGTAGAATGCATTTGATATGAATAAAGTGTAGGATATTTCACTCTATAGTTGTCCAGAATATTAATTTTCAATGTTTGTCACCTACAGGTGACAGAATATTAATTTTCTATGTTTGTCACCTACAGGTTTCTACAGACAATACATCTTTAACCAATAGACACCACAGTCACACCATTTTATAATAATTAAATGAACATCAAAATAAACACAACTTGCAATTATAGAAAATCAATAGTTTTGAAGATACAGTTTAAAAGTGTTAGGCAACTGTTCAGTCTAACAGGGATCAAGTGTGTCTACTCTGCCTGGGTGCTGTGACCAATTAAAGATTAGTCAAGGTCTCAATGGACTGGGCTGTAGAGATTAGTCACAGCTGTTGATTTTGTGGCACAATACACAACATCTAATGTTGGGGGTGGTCTCAAGGGCTCTTCTCAAAACCACATCACTAGATAATGTAAACCTTTTGCACTTTGGGGGCCCCTTAGGTGTCCTTAGAATGATTCAATCAAATACAGATTTCTTTTATATAGTGGCAGCACCCTAAGATACATCTATGCAAAATTAGAAAAAAAATTGCTGAACAGTTTTTGAAAAAATAGGCCAAATGCTACATTTTTACCAGTTTTGGGGTCCTTGGAGGCCCTAGGGAGCCCTTAACTTAACAAATACAGATTTCTCATGCATAGTGGCAGTGCCCCAAGATATATCTATGCAAAATTAGAGAAAAAGATGCTGAATGGTTTCTGAGATACGGCAGCTAACAGTGGACGCAGAGTGATGGCAATAGTCCCTTGGACCTTCGGCCAAAGGACTAAAAATGGGCCGAGAGGCCCTGAAGTCCTTTGCACTAATACGTCTATAGGTGACCCCGGCTGACCAAATGAGTGATAAGTCGAAAAAACTGTAACATTGTTTTCTTTCATCCTTGTAAAGGTTGGGTAAGGTGCTTTACACGGTTTCAAAAATTATGACTGCTACAAAAATTGGCGAAGTTATGGAGCATTGAACACGGTAGGGTTCAAAAAGTGAAAATTAAGAAAACGGTTGTTGAAGTTTTACAATATATATGCAAATGGATTGCGTGGAAATATTACATGCATGACATTCAAATGTGGCACACAGTATGTATGTTATGTTGCAATGATACACTAGAAGTACAAATGTGCTGCTACAAAACTTATAAAGTTATGCCAAATTATGTCTTTATGTGTAAAATTAAGAGGACATATTATTTGAGAGCAAAAGGTAGCATCAGACACTGGGACAGTGTGACTGCTGCCAGCACACTACTAAGCCTAAACTATCAAGCAGGTGTGAAAAACGTCCTGGGCCCGAGGTTATAAAGCCGTACTCGGTGCTCGGTGCTCAGAATTTCATGCTCAAGCCTCGCTTTCACACCATGCTCATACTCATGGAGGTTATAACACTTTCTGAGCATGTAATCGTACTCAGATTTGAGCATGAAACATCTAAATTCTGAGTATGCTATGGACCTTGCTGAACGCCGTACTCAAACAAACAAAAATGGCAGCTCACGTAGAAATTAGTTGAATTCGTTGTCCAAGTTCGATGTTTTCGAGAAGAAACGCAGCTCGATACCAGCGTCCGAGTCGCTTCCGAGATGTAATCAATCCATTTCAAGAAGTGGAGCAACACTAAATTAGCGAAAGATTCCGTATTATGCCTCAAACTGCACTATTTACTGAACATTTGTCAAATCTAGCGGGAGACACTACGACACAATGTTACAACGTTTATGTTTTGGTGGCACCTTTTCGACGACGGGGACCATTCGTTTAACGCTACTGCTTGGCGATACAATTTCACGATCAACTGCCGAGCAGTTCATACGAAACACTTCTCCAAAACAGTGTTGTTTACCTGGACGATTAATAAAATGCCACGCCAGACATTAAGCCATATCAATACAACATACATGTGTATACCTTAAAAATATAACTAATAAAATTACGAGGTCACAAAGTTTACCCCTCAACACAACCAAGTTTTGTTATTGCCTGAAACTGTTATTAATAATATCTACGGCACTACAAAATTAATATATCATTATTTTGTAGTGCCGTTTTTTCAATTGGGAATAATAGAGTACTAGTATATAACATATATTATTTATATTGTTTCATCGTTTTTAATATGAATAGCATACTAATAATGAAGCCCATGCAACGTTGATATAATTGGTAGCCATGTCCAAGGCTTTGTGGATGTCATGATATTACAAATTTGTAATGCCTATGATTTTTTAATCCAAAGGCAGGAATAAGACTTCAACACAGAGGTAGACGATACACAACATATGCAGACATCCTCGAAAAGTTGACAACTTAAATGCATATGTGATTATACTATCATTGGTGTGGTCACTCGGTCACTATTTTTGTTAAAGTGTATATTTAGAAAATTAATATGATCACATTTACAAGGCTACCAAAATTTAACTAGTAGGATGAACTAACAAGCAATACATCGTTTATATAAAATGGTTTATCCCGTAGTAAAACAATGTTTTCCAAATAAAAATTATACAAACTATACCAATTATACTGAAGCAATACTTGGTGAGAATCGAATATAAGATATCCTAAAAATGTAGCCATACAGTGGCTATGGGGAATGCTGCTGAGATGGTTATTGCATCAGGACGGAAGATCATAACATAACTGTGTGTTTGCCTTATGAGCTCAAACCCAGCATGGTGGTGTAGATAGTGACTAATGTAGTGCAGTTTAACCAAGTAGTATTTCAAAGATGCAACAAGCAAATGTGAAGCAAACTATGTAAAACAACTTAGAATGTGGTTATTATACAAGTATGTTGTGTGTATATAATTATTATCCTTTTAAACGTGTAATTGTACAGCAAAATATCATAATATTATATACACATATCTGTATAAAAACAACTTATGTATAACATGGATTTGGGTCAATTATATATAAATACCTATTTTGAACTTTAGGATTTGCAAATAATAATTACTGTTTAATGAAACAGTTATGAAATTATTGCCAAAGAATTGCACGAATTTGGGACATGCAACAATATGATTGGATTGAGCTGTGGTGTGAGCTGAATTTTAGATCAGAGTATGTATGTCCCCGAATCCTCCGGCACAGTTGAAAAGTAATGGCCGCTCCCATACAACTACTTTGTCAGTTCATTTGTTGCAGATAATGTAAGTTGTATCACAAGTACGAATGCCAACTCAATTTGATGTGTGTAAGGTATTTATTTATTATAAACAAGGTAACATCGACACCGTCGAGCCCGAATTTATTGTACCTATTTACTGTTCCAATGATACAAAATAACATACATTATTTTTTCACCTACTCGGTTTCTACCCTATCTGAGTTTCTGCCTCATTACGATTATATAGCTGGATCTCATATTAAATACATCGTTAGTCAGACATATCGGACACAATGAGCAAAGGCAAAGGACGTCTACAAACTTGCAACAAAGTTATTTGTCTCAAATTAAACTGAGGCAAACAGGTTTTTGACAGATATTTTGATAGCGAACGCAGACCACGTGACTACAGTGCAACACATCGGTTACGGTGATGTAAACAACTGTAATATTTAAATTTATCGGACAAAATTGTAAGCATCTATTCACCCTAATCACCACATGAAAGTTAACGAACAGCCCGTGGAGTTACATACAGTTAAATACAGTGAATGCATTGCGATTTGTTGCACAGTGGTGATTTTGAACACGATGAGGCAGAAACCGAGTGCTTCCGTTTAGCGCGTTAAGTGATTATCGTCTTACGAATATTGCAAGTATTTCATTAAAAACAACGTATTTTACGCTTCGTTCGCATGCCATTGATCAAATAAGTGGTTATAATTAATAATATTGATACGTTGTTGAACGATTTCAAAATTTGTTGGTGAAAACAGCATATTATGCTTGCATAAGGCAGAAACCGAGTGGTCCAGTATACAGCGTGACTGACCAGTGGCAGTGGCAGGTCATGTTACTACTGTTTTACGCTATTTTATCTTTTGAATTGTCTTGTGCCATGTCTGTTCCATCGTGCACGGCGAAGTACTTTCCTCGCAGCGTTATTCAGTCGATATTCCTCTGCGCATTTCACCATAAAATAAACACATTCACAACGTCAACAGCGTAAGTCTTCGTCAATCACCGTTTTATAGTCGGAAGTTGATGTTGTTTATAAATAGGTGTAGGTTTGTTATCTTCGTCAACAAGAGAGCTCCGAAAGAGCTCTTTCTTTTTCTCTCGTACTCAAGACGGCGTACTCAGTTGAGCACATACTCAAGAAGTTTTATAACCACCGTGAGCACGGATTCTCCGGTGAGCATGAAATCTCGAGTCTGAGCATGGAGTTGAGTATGAGCACCGAGTACGCTTAAATAAACTCGGGCCCTGATGTATTTGAACTTGAGCCACTAATTAACTGTCCAAAAAGCAGTAGCAAAGCAGTTTTATAATAATAATCCACAAGTTAAGTGGCCGTGATCTTCCTTTTATCATTCATGTGATGTTTCTTGTTTATTGTGAGCAGAGCAGACAAATGGTTATCATACGTAGACAGGTACAGAAAGAAACTTACATTTTCTATAAAAAAAGAACACGTTTGCCTATCAATGGCATGTATTTCCTATTGTTGCTGTTTCTGCCAGGCATAAATCAAACAACCCTGTAGGTAATTATTAATCAAATGTTTTTTGGTGAATCATAATTACAGATCATTAAGGGTTATGATGGAAGTAAAATGTTTACATGTTTACTGTTCACTTATTGCACCATGTCTTGCATTTAGAGGAATAATTATAATAGAAAATAAAATGTTGTGCCACCTATTTTTAAATATATGCGTTGATGAGAAACCGGGATTTACTTTTCTGTAGCCTAAGAATAACTAATTTCACAAACTTCCTGCTTATATAAAACAACTGCATACAAATATATATCCATGCAAGACACAGACTCCGCATGTGACAGATGTTTTGGGAAGGGGAATAGCTACCCCAGTTCAGTTTCTGGCACAATACACAAAATCTACTGGGATAGTCTCAAGAGTGTAAAAAATTTCCATTTGGGGGGCTGTGTCAGCCTTCTTCTCATGTGATGTAGAGGTACGGCAAGGAGAAAACTTGTCTCCTTTGTTATTTGCTATTTACCTGAATAATTTTGAACACTGTTAGTCATAATTATAAGGGACTTGACATGTCGGCTGGTGAAATGTATGTTCTACTATATGCTGATGACACTAGAATGATTCAATCAAATACAGATTTTTTGTGTATAGCGGAACTATGTCAACTCTTCTAATGGTTGACATTTGGTTGTTTCACGTGTCAATTATATTGAGAATCTGTAATTATTAGTCTATATTGATACAATTGATTTATATTGTACCATGTCTACACAAGGCATAACAAGTGTAAACAGAACAGTAGAATGCATTTTTTATCAATAAAGTGAAGGATATTTCACTCTATAGTTGTCCAGAATATTAATAATACATCTTTAACCAACCAATAGACACCACAGTCACACCATTTTATAATTAAATGAACATCAAAATAAACACAACTTGCAATTATAGAAAATCAATAGTTTTGAAGATACAGTTTAAAAGCTGCAGGCAACTGTTCAGTTTAACAGGGGTCAAATGTGTCTACTCTGCCTTTGTCCAATTAAAGATTAGACAAGGTCTCAATGGAACAATGCAGAGTGGAGTGAGGCTGGGCACTGTTTCTGGCACAGTACACAAAATCTACTGTTGGGGGTGGTCTCAAGGGCCCTTCTCAAAACCACATCACTAGATAATGTAAAACTTTTGCACTTTGGGGGCCCCTGAGGTGCCCTTAGAATGATTAAATCAAACACAGATTTATTGTGTATAGTGGCAGCACCATAAGATACATCTATGTAAAATTAGAGACAAAGTTACTGAACAGTTTTTGAAAAAATAGGCAAAATGTGACAAATTACAAATTTGTTGGGCCCAATCTGTTTCTTAAGTTTTTTTTTGCTCCCTGAGCGCCAAGGCATTATGATTGGCGTTCCTGAATCATGTGAATGATGCCCGCGGCACGGGTCGAGTGTCAACAATGTGACTCCATGTTTAAAGTTGTGAATACAAATGTTGTGAATATAAATAAAGACGAATGTAGCGCATGTATGCTTCGCAGTTAAAAGTATTACCGGGGTAGGCTTGCAAGTAGCATTTCAGAATAGAACTTGGTGTTAATTTAAAAGTGAAATCAGAACTACACAATGTAAGTTCTAGCAAGTGCTGATTTAATCAGTTGTGCAAGCTACAGCACAACGTCACAAGTTATTTAGTGCTTACACACTAGTCACTAGCGAGCGACAAGCCGGCAGCAATGCCGTAACTTGCGCAGGTGACATGTTTACGATTCTGAGATGGATTCATGGGTTCATGCAAAATATTAGAAGCGGAGAAATCGGGGATTGATGTAAAAAATCGGGGTGCGTATTATACATGGTGATATAGAAATTCTATCAAAATTTAGCAAAAGTTAGGGTGCGTATTATACACGGAAATTTACAGTATATATTTCATTTGTTCAACACAACATATATATATTTAGAGCAAAACTGGGTGAAGAACAACATCAAGCAGTGTGAATGTTTCAAAACAGAACCAACATATTCCTTAGAATGGCGGAATATATATAGATAAAAAGGTGGTTGTTCAAACGTTTCATCCTCTTTTTAAATTGGGAATGAAACACTCGAACTACCAAGTACCAGATTTTTTGATGGATCAGTTAATTTGGTACCTTACTAATATGTCCAGATTACCAAAATTGTTACCTTGAAATTTACCCATGTAACGAATCATTACTTGCACATACAAAATAATTGTGGGTGATTTTGAACATGTTATTTTCATAGTGGTGCTTGAACTGGGCTACTTCTGCGGAGACCCCCTTCTGGCACTGCAGCAAAATCATTGTGAGGTCAGCATAGGCCACATTGATTATTATAGGTCACACTGAGTACTACAGGTCACACCGATTCAGAGCCGGTATGTAACAAAGTACAAGTACTTCGTTACTTTACTTAAGTAGAAAAGTTTACTTTTCGTGAATAACAAAGTACATTTTTAAAAGAGTACTTTGACTTAAAACGAAGTACAAATGTGCGTACTTTTCGTAATTGTAACGAAGTATCCAGAATTTATGCATTAAAAATGTGGAGCTCCTAAAATATTACTAACGAACATTAACAGCTGAAGATTGGAACTGTTAATAGGCATAATTACTAGGTGGCGTGAACATTGCCAAAATTATAGCAAGTCATTTGCATTCAAAGATTAATCTTGGAAGGATCAGCCGAAAACGACTGTCACAATTTGCTGCATCCATGGCCCTACTTGTGCAGTATGTTTAAAATCAATTTAATTAATGGGGCTACCGTTAAGTTGATATGTTTGTTGTGTGTGCTGATATACGAAATCTGTTCAGCGTACATGTTGAATAAAGTGTTTGTTTTGCACACTACTGAATTTATTTGTGTTTGTAGCCGGTGACCACGTCGACAATTTTGTAAATAAAAGTACTTTTGCATTTACTTCAAATATTTGTTTACTTTTTACTTGTACTTCAAGTACATTAAAAAAAAAAGTACTTTTACATTTACTTGAGTACCTTTTTTCCTAGTTACTTGTACTTTTATTCAGGTACAAAATAAATGTACTTGTACCATTGAGTACTACCCAGGTATATGTCACACTGATTACTACAGATCACACTGATTACTGCGCTTGCTACTTCTGGCACAGGACGGATACTTTCAGTCCGTGACAGTGGAACCAATCTTGCTAGTAACATCTGCAGCTTAAATATGTATTAGTAGATCACATATAAATGTGCACACACTGTTAGTTTAATGTAAATTGTCTACTTGCAAACCTTGTGGAAGTGCCCTTCCTAACATCACACATATCACACTTGAATGCCTCCGGAGAATTCTGGTAGGTACAGACAGAGCAATCCCAGTAGCCCTCATCAAGCACCTTGCTGCGCTTTGACCTACAACATAACAACACACTTAATAGTCAGGGGTTGTCTTCACAAAGACCATTCGTAAGTTAAAGCTAACATGATTGTCTTCAGCAGCGTAGCGTACCCAGGATTTTTATTTGGGAGCCAAAACATTTGAACCCAACTAGCATAAACTCTCATCTGAGAATGTAACCGGCTACTCAGTTACTTAAACCTATATGTGCAATACTGCCAATACAATCAGATGTTGAAAGCCAGTCGACGTGCACTTATGGCAGCAAAATTGTCAATAACCTGGTCAATGGTTTGGCAGTTCTTCCTGTGTGCCTGGAGAAGGACTAGTGCCTCAATTTATTTCTATCACTGTTGAACGAATTACTATCAGCATGTGGTCAACCTTCGAAAACATGCGTTCGGTTTGTGCAGTTGAGATCAGGGCTCAGCACACTGTTTGTTTTTTATTATAAGAAAATGTGACCTACAAAGTTTCTTAAACTTCTCACCTGCTGTTATTATCATCTCACTGACATGCTGGTTGAGTTTAGTCAAAATGTAATATTTCTAGCTCTCGTAAGATGCCTGTATGTGTGACACCCATCAATATTTACGAATGGATGCAGGCAGTAATCCGGCTAAAGGGTGAACTAGCCAAATTGCTGCCAAGTACGCTTCCGCTTAGTAAAATCAGCTACCAATGCACCATTGTACTGTCAACAGCTTCTACAAGCACACCGGGAAATCTGACTATTCAAATGCACTTACATCAGAGCAGGTGAATTTTGTAAAAAAATTATTTTTCAAAAATAAATTGTACTTTTTTTCGTAACCAAGCAGGAAGTCCAACAGTGTCCTTACCCCAAATAGACATGGTGATTTTTTTTTTAAATGTTGAAAACAACACACTTTATAGGTACCCATGTTACAAGCACTCTGCAATTTTATTTTTTGTAATCCCTCCACGTGTTTGTGTTTTATGCACATTTCAAAGGTGCCACCAAACTTGGCAAGGCACCAGAAAAATCAGCACTTCGCTGTTGGACAATTTGTAATCCAGCACAACGTTCTCAGGTGGCAATATGAACTTCTGATACAGTTTTACAGAAAGTCCAATATGTGTTTTATAAGAAAATTCAATACAGCCAGTTGTTACGTTACATTCAAATTTGGATTTTTTACCATGTGCCCTATTTACAAAGGTAAACATAAAAAAAACGTCACCTTACGGTGTGAATTCCTCAAAGGCCAGACATCTCAAGCAGTTCAATTACATAATATTACACAGCCTAATTAGCAGACATTCAGAAAACAATGCCACTTGCTTGATTGGCCAGAAGGTCTAGTCAGTAGACAGATCTGATAACAAGCTAGGGTTATGGCAACTCCAGCTAATCACTGTCCTCAGACTTCATTAGGGTCAATGACAACATTTTCACGTGTTTAATTAGCTGAAGTAAAAAAAAATGAATCACCCTGCTGCAATGTTATTGGTTCATTTTCATACAGATTTTCAAATTGAGGCTTAACTACTGGCATACGCACCCCACCCCTCTTATAAGACGTGTTCCGTCGCTGTGATTTGGACTTGCAGACTGATGAGAAGTCTGTAATATCCAAAAACGGTCTGTCCCGTTCAACTGTAGTTTTGCCATACACGTATTTTCAGTAATTGTTTCAAGATATTTGAATAAAATGCGTCCTCCGTGATTGTGCAATGACTATAGCATGCTTCCGTTGCCAGGCTCTCTAATTGGGCTCAGCACACTGTTAGTTTTCCCATTGGCGACCATGTTAACGTTTCGTGTGATTATAAGAAAACGTGACCTTCAAAGTTTGTTTAACTTCTCACCTGCCGTTATTATCATCTCATTGACATGCTGGTCGAGTTTAGTCAAAATCTAATATTTCTAGCTCTCATAAAATGCCTGTATGTGTGACACCCATCAATATTTACGAATGGATACAGGCAGTAATCCTGCTAAAGGGTCAACTAGCCAAATTGCTGCCAAATACCCTTCCGCTTAGTAAAATCAGCTACCAATGCACCATTTTACTGTCAACAACTTCTACAATCACACCAGGAAATCTGACTATTCAAATGCACTTATGTCAGAGCAGTTGAATTTTGTAAAAAATCATTTCTCCAAAATAAATTGCACTTTTTTTCGTCTGTAACCAAGCAGGAAGTCCAACAGTGTCCTGACTCCATCAGCAATGTGGCCATGATCTGGAGAAAGATCTGATGTTTGGGAAGAAGATGCCGACATCATCTATGATCTAGTGCCGTGATTGTGGTGTTCAGCCGTTTTGGTGCGTTACGAGTTGTCTTTTTAGATACAGGTTTCTCCGGATCTGCATGGATGCACTGCTTGAGAAGATCAGTCCGTTTTGCACTTGCTCGAAATGCAGACGAAACCTCCTTGATGATATCTTCAGCGTGTTGAATGGATGGCACTGTCACAGATTTTGATGCACTCAGGTTCAGACAGTGCATCTTACAGTGGAATTACTAAGTAGTGGGCCAGTGTTGCATATTATGACAGCAACAATGCTGATGCATTCGCAAGCCATGGCTGCTGCACTGTTATGCCCCTATCCAACGCATTTTTTGAGACCCAAGTTGAGTTTATTGATGGAACAGAGGACCGTTATTAATTGTTATGCCTAGTGTTGTCAATGTCAGTGGTTTTGAGACAGTGTAATTTCTGTAAGAGTTTATGGGTTCTGTTTTTAACATGTTGCGAAGTGACTGAAACGGGCTAGTACTGCCCTGTCCAGCGCACAGGTGAGCTGCCGTGCCACTGTTGGGGGGGGGGGGCAGTTGCCACCATTTGGGAACGTCCACTGCCCCCAGTCCCCCTCTAAATACCCTGTGTATTTGTCCTCTAAATACGCCTATTATTGCTACATACACATTCCCGACCACATAATAATGCCAGTCAACAGGCCGTTAACCAGGAAGGATTGGAAGCAAGTTGAACGTTTGCCAAATTGAAAATTGTTCGACGAAATGAAATACGTAGTATACAGCCTCGATCTACGATGCTGAGCTGGTTCTACACGAATGACAGAACTAGGGCAGTGCACTCAGTAGATGACACAGTTAAAGGAAATAAAAAAAGGCATTAGCTAAAATCCGTTTTCCATGTGTACATTACATAAAGTTTAGATACAGGTTTCTCCGGATCTGCATGGATGCACTGCTTGAGAAGATCAGTCCGTTTTGCACTTGCTCGAAATGCAGACGAAACCTCCTTGATGATATCTTCAGCGTGTTGAATGGATGGCACTGTCACAGATTTTGATGCACTCAGGTTCAGACAGTGCATCTTACAGTGGAAGTACTAAGTAGTGGGCCAGTGTTGCATATTATGACAGCAACAATGCTGATGCATTCGCAAGCCATGGCTGCTGCACTGTTATGCCCCTATCCAACGCATTTTTTGAGACCCAAGTTGAGTTTATTGATGGAACAGAGGACCGTTATTAATTGTTATGCCTAGTGTTATCAATGTCAGTGGTTTTGAGACAGTGTAATTACTGTAAGAGTTTATGGGTTCTGTTTTTAACATGTTGCGAAGTGACTGAAACGGGCTAGTACTGCCCTGTCCAGCGCACAGGTGAGCTGCCGTGGCACTGTTGGGGGGGGGGGGCAGTTGCCACCATTTGGGGGCGACCACTGCCCCCAGTTCCCCTGTAAATACCCTGTGTATTTGTCCTCTAAATACGCCTATTATTGCTACATACACATTCCCGACCACATAATAATGCCAGTCAACAGGCCGTTAACCAGGAAGGATTGGAAGCAAGTTGAACGTTTGCCAAATTAAAAATTGTTCGACGAAATGAAATACGTAGTATACAGCCTCGATCTACGATGCTGAGCTGGTTCTACACGAACGACAGAACTAGGGCAGTGCACTCAGTAGATGACACAGTTAAAGGAAATAAAAAAAGGCATTAGCTAAAATCCGTTTTCCATGTGTACATTACATAAAGTTTTAACACTGTTCCTCTATGGTGACTACCAGTAGTGTTTGTATTACATCGGTATAAATCGCACAATAACTCATCTTGACGCTCGTTTCGACCCAAAAGCTATGCTTGTAAACATGCTCTGAATGCATGGAAAGGGTCGGCCTGATGCGAGTATGGGTCATATGTGACGTCACATCTCGGCATCCTGAAAAGCACGCCAAAAATATGCACATTCGAAAATATCCGGCTGCACAGCATAAAATGTGGAATTTCCAATTCATTGATTTTTTTGCTTGGTGGACAAGGAAATAGATAGCAGGATGTAATATAATATGAATTCAAGCTATAGGTATTTTGATTCCCTTTAACTATGCTGTTTACCGGTATACAATTATAAATTAATGGTGTACATTTTAATTGCCCTCACTTCGCTATACAATCATTTAAATATGTTCTGCTTGTTTTTAGAGGGGCGATACAAGTGCAGCCAACAGCTAGTGCGAGAAGGCGCCAAGCACTGGGTCGTGGCTCAAAAAGGGTGTCGATGGGCCGACCTGTCAATGCAGGATGCTTGGCTGAACATGCGTTTACTAGGGATGACAATGTCATGAAGGAAAGACGAACAGCTCCTCATAACCTGCCATATGCTGTCAGTGAGAATTTTGCTTTGGGAAAAAACATTGATTCACTATGTCTGCAGGTCTTGATTGCTTGCTTTAAGTAACATAATTGGTGCATGTTTTACTTTTGACAAATAGTCATCAAACTTTAATAGGCCGATAACAATGGCTTTTCATTTGCTTAATTTAAGAACTGTTTGTAATATTTACAGTTATTTCACTGTATCCTTTATATGTTTACTCATTATAAAACTATGGGAGTATGATATTGTGTGCATGTTTATTTGCAAGGTATTGAATAATAGAACTCAGTGTTAATTATATGCACGTAATTATTATGAACATACAGTGTATATTAATTTAATGGATTAGCTACAACAACGTGTGTCATCTCTGATAAAAGAAATCATTTGCTATTATAATAGCCTACTATAATTCTAGTAGCTTCGTAAATATGTCTTATGTAATAAACAAGGATATGTGCTTCATGACGTCCAGGTTGATAATCCCTGCCTATTTTACATTATTATATCGATGGGTTTCTGTTTCATACGTAGAGTGGTATGATATTTTTACTATTACATGTACAAACAAATATAAGAAAATTAAGACTGGAAAACAGAATAGATAATCAGAATTGTAATGCTACTGGGTATTTGTTATAATGATGCTAAGTAACTAATATCAGATACTGTGAATATCGAATGTATTAATTTTGTAGACTAACCCCTACTATAATGTGTTACTTGTTATATTTGATACATTATCACTGTCTTGGACTTTTATATATAGTATATTTTCATTTGTTTTATACATTGTACACTGTACTTTTTATTACCTGAAATTCGGGTACATGCGGAGTAAAGTATGGTTTATCGAATAATTTTGTATTCCAAACGATAGATGAGTGAATAACATTTTATATGATCTGTTGCCTTACTTGGCTGTAGGTCTGCATGCAGGCAGAATAACCTTTTTGTATTTTGATGAGCACACAGAACAAGTGTATAATATGTTATATTTGATGCCTTGTGACCTTGTATGGGTTACTGGATGGTGAAACCTACACAGTATATATTAACACATTCAATAAATTGTAAATAGTTCATGTTTTTTATTCATGTGCACATTAATGTTTAAATGACTATGATGTAATTTATTCACTTTTAACTTCAAAAGACAGATGATTGAATCGCGAAAATATAATTTATGTTAACATGAATGCAAATAAATGCTTATTTTAATAAATGTCATAATAATAATGATAACCCTGTAATTTTTTTAATACCTCCAATCTTGACAAAGATATCAAAATAGACCTTCTTCTGTGCTGGAACCAACTGAAGTTGAAAGACTGTTGAGAGCAGCACAAAAAACGTCACCAATGAATAAATGAGTTCGCGTTACATCCTGGTATCCATGATGTTGTATAATGGTGAAAATTTTTCTTTTATTGGAACAAATTCCTTGGAGGTACGTAACTTCGTTAGGTCTGCGTTACAAACTTGTTATTTATGGTTCTAGAAAAATAACTTCCCAAATTAATTAGTGCCAATGAGCAATCATTTCATGACATGTCTGATATGTAATGCATTTTCACTTTGTGGTCGTAATGTTCTGAAGGTGTACATGACGTAGATGGACACGGAAAATTACGTACCTCTGCCACCTGATATTTTTTGGTTGCTGTTTATTAAAAACTTGATGTATTAAAAAAAATTTAATACAGGCATTTTGGGTTATTTTCCACCTTGCAGAGTTTCGACATAACAGAAATCTAGACATTCATATAACATGGCGCCCAAATGGTAACTGCGTTTGGGTAACATGTGGAACTCGGAGAAAAAAACAAAGAAACTGCTAGCTGAATGAATATGTTTTTTGCGCTAAATTTTACTAATATAGAATGTGACCACATTAAATCAGAATGCTGGGGTAGCCGATGTTCAATTTCTGGTTTATGACGATGGCGGGAGTAAAAACGTGCACGCTGATGGCACTACGTCACTCATCGGCACTTTTGTAGAATCCGGATCCTTTTGAAGCCCAAATAAAAACCGTGCATCATATTCACTAGTCTGCACTTGTATCGAATCCGGACCCTTTTGAAGCCCAAATAGCAACCCGGTTTGCTCTAGTCTGCGCCGCTGCGGCCGTGCGTTACTGCACAGCGCGCAAAAAATTAGCGATATAACAGCATATGTTGATATAAACCGGGTGCTATTTACGTCTCAATTCTCAAATGGGCATAAGACGCAATATTCTTAAAAGTAAATATGCCTAGATTAATGTTGAATGATGGAACTATCTCACTGAGGTATCAGAGTTAGGCAAAACTCAAGTTATAACGGCAAAATCGAGGTGGGTCCGGATTCTACACAAATGCCCACAAGTCTATTCAACTAATGTTTTATGCTGGTTTTTTTAAAACAAAATAAGGAATGTGATTTGTGAAATATCTTTGTGCTAAATATATAATACATATTTCGACAAAGTTGTGCAAACAAACTTTTAGGAAAGTTGATTTGAGTGAATTACCAGGTACTTATGAATATAAACCACAGAAGTTCACATAATAAAATACGTCTATTGCCCAAAACCGTTTATACTAACGGGTTATCAATAACTTGGGCTAGACAGTGATATGTTTACACAGAAATTGGATATATTAAACAACTTATATTTTTAATAAAAAGGACACAATTTGAGAAACGTTCTTGCGATTAATAGAAACATACCTTTGTGGCATTCCAGAAATGACTGTTTCATTAACTGCATAACATGCTAGCAACAAATAAAATATAATCTTTGGAAGATAAACCACCAATTTACCATAATATTATTATAATAATTTAAAGGTGATGATCAAAGAGTCTTTAGATGATACCACTGGATGCTTCCCAGAGAAGTCAAGATGGTGTTCGACTGAACAGGTCTGCCAGGGAGTTAAGTGTAAAGCGCTTTGAGCAGTCCTGAGGACTGGATACTGCGCTATATAAGAACAGGTCTGCCAGTGAGTTAAGTGTAAAGCGCTTTGAGCAGTCCTGAGGACTGGATACTGCGCTATATAAGAACAGGTCTGCCAGTGAGTTAAGTGTAAAGCGCTTTGAGCAGTCCTGAGGACTGGATACTGCGCTATATAAGAACAGGTCTGCCAGTGAGTTAAGTGTAAAGCGCTTTGAGCAGTCCTGAGGACTGGATACTGCGCTATATAAGAACAGGTCTGCCAGTGAGTTAAGTGTAAAGCGCTTTGAGCAGTCCTGAGGACTGGATACTGCGCTATATAAGAACAGGTCTGCCAGGGAGTTAAGTGTAAAGCGCTTTGAGCAGTCCTTAGGACAGGATACTGCGCTATATAAGAACTTACCTTTTACTTTTTTACTGACTCTGTCAGCATGGTAACTAGGGTTAGGGCAAGAAAAACATCACCACAACCAAGTGCCAGTAGTCACTTTAATATTCACTAGTCTGCACTTGTATCGAATCCGGACCCTTTTGAAGCCCAAATAGCAACCCGGTTTGCACTAGTATGCGCCGCTGCGGCCGTGCGTTACTGCACAGCGCGCAAAAAATTAGCGATATAACAGCATATGTTGATATAAACCGGGGTGCTATTTACGCCTCAATTCTCAAATGGGCATAAGACGCAATATTCTTAAAAGTAAATATGCCTAGATTAATGTTGAATGATGGAACTATCTCACTGAGGTATCAGAGTTAGGCAAAACTCAAGTTATAACGGCAAAATCGAGGTGGGTCCGGATTCTACACAAATGCCCACAAGTCTATTCAACTAATGTTTTATGCTGTTTTTTTTAAAACAAAATAAGGAATGTGATTTGTGAAATATCTTTGTGCTAAATATATAATACATATTTCGACAAAGTTGTGCAAACAAACTTTTAGGAAAGTTGATTTGAGTGAAGTACCAGGTACTTATGAATATAAACCACAGAAGTTCACATCATAAAATACGTCTATTGCCCAAAACCGTTTATACTAACGGGTTATCAATAACTTAGGCTAGACAGTGATATGTTTACACAGAAATTGGATATACTAAACAACTTATATTTTTAATAAAAAGGACACAATTTGAGAAACGTTCTTGCGATTAATAGAAACATACCTTTGTGGCATTCCAGAAATGACTGTTTCATTAACTGCATAACATGCTAGCAACAAATAAAATATAATCTTTGGAAGATAAACCACCAATTTACCATAATATTATTATAATAATTTAAAGGTGATGATCAAAGAGTCTTTAGATGATACCACTGGATGCTTCCCAGAGAAGTCAAGATGGTGTTCGACTGAACAGGTCTGCCAGGGAGTTAAGTGTAAAGCGCTTTGAGCAGTCCTGAGGACTGGATACTGCGCTATATAAGAACAGGTCTGCCAGTGAGTTAAGTGTAAAGCGCTTTGAGCAGTCCTGAGGACTGGATACTGCACTATATAAGAACAGGTCTGCCAGGGAGTTAAGTGTAAAGCGCTTTGAGCAGTCCTGAGGACTGGATACTGCGCTATATAAGAACAGGTCTGCCAGGGAGTTAAGTGTAAAGCCCTTTGAGCAGTCCTGAGGACTGGATACTGCGCTATATAAGAACAGGTCTGCCAGTGAGTTAAGTGTAAAGCACTTTGAGCAGTCCTGAGGACTGGATACTGCACTATATAAGAACAGGTCTGCCAGGGAGTTAAGTGTAAAGCGCTTTGAGCAGTCCTGAGGACTGGATACTGCGCTATATAAGAACAGGTCTGCCAGGGAGTTAAGTGTAAAGCGCTTTGAGCAGTCCTTAGGACAGGATACTGCGCTATATAAGAACTTACCTTTTACTTTTTTACTGACTCTGTCAGCATGGTAACTAGGGTTAGGGCAAGAAAAACATCACCACAACCAAGTGCCAGTAGTCAAGTGGAAACCATACATCAACTGAATATTAGTGGTAAAGTGGAAACCACACCTCAACACGATGAAACAATCATGGTTACTGACTTTTATCAATCATGCTTACTACATTTACAAGTAGTGTCTTGTTGTTTTATATCTTCCCCTCTATATTCAAGAGTAAAGGTTAAAACACACCTCAGAATGCACCATTTTAAGCTAGTTTTAAAAAATCTCTGGAGGAGCATGCCCCTGCACCCCCCTAGCAATGCTTCACACCTGCGGCGCTCGCATACCCCATCCCTACCACCTCGCCCATCATTTTACTCAGGGGAAACACTGCTTATGCACATGAAACAAGCACCATTGCACTTCTGTTAGTGATTACTATCGGTGAAAATAATAAAAAATGGGCCAAGTGGCCCTGAAGTCCTTTGGACTAATACGTCTATATGTGACCCCGGCTGACCAAATGAGTGATAAGTCGGAAAAATTTTAACATTGTTTTCTTACATCCTTATAAATGTTTGGTAGGGTGCTTTACAGTTTCAAAAAATATGACTGCTACAAAAATTGGCAAAGTTATGGAGCATTGAACATGGTAGGGATCAAAAAGTGAAAATGAAGAAAACGGCAAATGGATTGCATGGAAATATGACATGCACAACATTCAAATGTGGCACACAGTATATAATATGTATGTTATGTTGCAATGGTACACTGTAAGTACAAATGTGCTGCTACAAAGACTTATCAAGTTATGCCAGATTATGTCTTCATGTGTAATACTAAGAGGACAGATTATTTGAGAGCAAAAGGTAGACTTACTGTTTGACACAGTTTAAAACCTACAGGCAACTGTCCAGTTTAACAGGGGTCTAGTGGCTTAATGCTGTCTGTTGACATGACACAAGGTACTGCCAGTGACCAATTACAGATTAGTCACAGTTTCCATCAAACAATAGCAGACAGAGAATCTTAGCTCCACAGTTGGGTGTAATACACAACCAGAGCCACCACTGATTAATGGTCAAGTAGATTAGCTCAATGCACCAACTAAGACAATACACAACACTGTGAGTGACAGTGTCCAGAGTGAGGCCTAAGCAGTGTCCTTCCTCATTGCTGAATAGATCAATTAAACCTGCCAAGTGGGTGACATTCTGCACAAGTGTTCATTAATCCTTAGTGATTGTTCAGAACACCAGACTGACCACATACCTAAACAAAGCGAATGTAATACGTGAAGAACAGGCAGTGTTCAAATAGGGGTATTGGTTGAATTGTATTTGTCTCGATGCAAAAGGCTTTATTGTGCCTTCATCGATTATAAGAAAGCATTTGATTTAGTAGACCGGTCCTCCCTGTGGTCTAAGATAATTTAATGCAATATTAATGGTATTGTGTTGAAAGTTGTATACAACATGTACAAAAATGCTAAATCATGTATAAATCAGGGCCACGCTGTGTCAGCCTTCTTCTCATGTGATGTATAGGTATGGCAAGGAGAAAACTTGTGTTCTTTGTTAATTGCTATTTACCTGAATCATTTTGAACACTGTTAGTCACAATTATAACGGACTTGACATGGCAGCTGGTGAAATTTACAACAACCTTAGGGATGATGATGTAGAAAATGTATGTTCTACTATATGCTGATGACACTAGAATGATTCAATCAAATACATATTTCTTGCTTGTGTATAGCAGAACTATGTCAACTCTTCTAATGGTTGACATTTGGTTGTTTCAGGTGTCAACTATATTGTGAATCTGTAATTATTAGTCTATATTGATACAATTGATTTAGACAGTACCATATCTACACAAGGCACGGTATGCGTAAACAGAACAGTAGAATTCATTTGATATCAATAAAGTGTAGGATATTTCACTCTATAGTTGTCCAGAATATTTATTTTCTATGTTCGTCATCTACAGGTGACTGAATATTAATTTTCTATGTTTGTCACCTACAGGTTTCTATAGACAATACATCTTTAATCAATAGACACCACAGTCACACCATTTTATAATAATTAAATGAACATCAAACAAACACAACTTGCAATTATAGAAAATCAATTGTTTTGAAGATAAAAAGTGTTAGGCAACTGTTCAGTCTAAGAGGGGTCAAGTGTGTCTACTCTGCCTAGGAACTGTGACCAATTAAAGATTAGTCAAGGTCTCAATGGAACAGTAGCACTAGGCTGCAGAGTTTAGTCATGGTGTTGACTTTGTGGCACATTAAACAAAATCTACTGTTGGGGGTGGTCACAAGGGCCCTTCTCAAAATCACATCACTAGATAATGTAAAACTTTTGCACTTTGGGGGCCCCTTAGAATGATTCAATCAAATACAGATTTCTTGTATACAGTGGCAGCACCCTAAGATACATCTATGCAAAATTAAAAAAAAAGTTGCTGAACAGTTTTTGAAAAAATAGGCCAAATGTTACATTTTTATCAGTTTTGGGGTCCTTGGAGCCCCTAGGGAGCCCTTAAAATGATTCAATCAAATACAGATTTCTCGTGCATAGTGGCAGTGCTCTAAGATATGTCTATGCAAAATTAGAGAAAAAGTTGCTGAACGGTTTCTGAGATACGGCAGTTAATGGCGGACGCAGAGTGATGGCAATAGTCCCTTGGACCTTCGGCCAAAGGACTAAAAAATGGGCCAAGAGGTTCTGAAGTCCTTTGGACTAATACGTCTATATGTGACCCCAGCTGACCAAATGAGTGATAAGTTGGAAAAATTGTAACATTGTTTTCTTACATTCTTGTAAAGGTTGGGTAGGGTACTTTAGACGGTTTCAAAAATTATGACTGCTACCAAAATTGGCGAAGTTATGGAGCATTGAACATGGTAGGGGGCAAAAAGTGAAATTGAGGAAAACGGCTGTTGAAGTTTTACATTACATATGCAAGTGGATTGCGTGGAAAGCATGACATTCAAATGTGGCATACTGTATGTATGTTATGTTGCAATGATACACCGGAAGTACAAATGTGCTGCTACAAAAACTTATAAAGTTATGCCAGATTATGTCTTTATGTATAAAACAAAGAGGACAGATTATTTGAGTGCAAAAGGTAGACTAAAGAAAATAATAAATGGGTCAGCTGGATGGTGATAGACTGTTTGAACTTGAAGCCTTTGTCAAACTTTTGTCTTGACTTCACCGAAGGCAGTGTCCTGCTGTCAGAACTTTGAAGGTGTTACTCACCTAATTTACAGGTCTTTGTCAGTAAGAATAATGGGATGGTAATTTACACCAACGCTGTTTCCTGTAAGTCATTTTGTGGGATATATTAGCATTAGCTGTGCCAATTTAAAAATTAGTGCTATATAATAGTAGTTTGTCAAACTGTAAATAAACTCAAAGACAGTTGCAGCTTAGCCTTAGGGGCTGACTAAGCCCATGGCTGGACGGCCAGGTTCCAACTTTATAATGATCTCATTTATGTCCCTTCTCAACCACCATCCACATCTTAGTAATTCTTGTTATTGTGTAAATCAGAATATATAATTTATGTATGTGAATTGAATATCATTATTTTAGTTATAAGTACTAAAACATTCCTAATTTTACTGTTCCACAACATTTTTTTTACTGTTCTGGAATATTTTAATGGTCGCATAATGATATATTTCACATAAATATACAGGGAGCTAATGGAGAGGCCCATCATAATCCATAGCACTACAAAATGTAGTATCTGAAAGTCACACTTCATATAGTGACACATCTCATACTGTCTTTCTAGACTGTCCCAATGTCCAATAGTTACCTATCACAACCCTTGTGTACAATATTCCAAAGCTATATATTTCCAACACAACATATGTATTATCTTTGGATAGTTAATTGAATAATCTTTCAGATGAATGCAACTTAATTGTAGCAGCAGAAAATGAAGCATATAAAAGTGACATCGCAAACAATGACATGCATTCTCAAAATGTGATTCATTATAAAAATTACCATTTACCAAGCTCAGTATAGTCAACATATTTCAGTGCAACAACATACTAAAGGTATCATCATGTAGATAATTCAATGCTCTTCAAAATAACACTTACTTGTAATTATAGAAAATTATAAAATTACCATGCATCACTTTTTGGGGAATCTAGGTGAAGCTTCTGAGGAAAGAGATACTGTATAGAAATAACATGCTGAGTGCTAATGGGTTAACAGGGTCTAGTACAGAATGTGTAATGTTAATATATTGTTCACAGTATGCAGCCGACAAGTAGACAAGGAAAACAACTGAAACAGTGGAAGTACAAGAACTAGTCAGCTTCACTGTACATACAGGGAACTATAGAAGGAGGAACAGAGTACATTGCCAACTCAGTGTAGATATAGTCGTTTCACTGTTATATCGAAAATTAAGTGTGCCAATGTTCCCAGGATACTGTTGGCCAAGTACAGATATAATCAGTTCAATGCTTCATATTATCCATGCAATGTTCCCAGGACACTGTTGCTTGGGTGTGTATATAATCCGTTCACTGTTTCATATATCCATACAATTGAAGTGTGTCAGTTTCACTGGACACTGTTCACAGGTTCAGTGTAGATGTCGTCAGTTCAATGTTTCATGTATCCATGTAACTTGTAAATGATGTGTGCTACTTTTCACAAAAGTTATCTTCACTGTACCGTCACTCTTCATACATCTGCAGCAGAATCCTTCAACATGAAATAGAGGAAAACTGTATTAATGTATGTGTGTGATAGGAATTAAATAATGCAATACCACTACTGTTAAATAATATAACAGTGTATTTCCAAAATAAAACAATCATATTGGTGTCATTGGACTTTGTTTTCATATAATTAATCTTACACTACAGATTATTAAGAAAACTATTAAAAAGCTGGCAATGAATTTTGTTGTAGTAGAGAAATAAAATATCATGGCGACATTTCAGTTACTATTTTTTATTATAAACAATAATGAATGTTAAATTAAATGCACATCATTGCAAAAGTGCTGATGGCACTGGATTTAATGTTAAATGTTTCAATATCAATAATGTAAATCTCGGCCAAAACGTGCCAATGTCATACCGATTTTAAATTGTGAAACTAATATTTTCACAAAGCTATTAAAAAATAAATAAAACCATACATTATTTACATACTTATAATTCATTATTCGCACAAAATACATCAGGATTTACGTGCAAACAATGTTGATTGTGTGGATTTTAAATTGTAAGAAACAGCGTGACCTACATTCTGTTCGTATCACATATGAATCGAACATAGGAATATTGGATCACTTCAGTCTACGCTCACATGTATGTATGTATGTGAATGTATGTATGTGAATATATGTATGTGAATATATGTATGTATATATGTGTATACATACATGTATATAATTATATATATAAATACATGTCAGGGGTAAATTTACACAAAAGTCAATGACTTCGTATTTACCCCCTTCAAACATTGTATATTCTCACTTGTATTATAGTTAAACTTGTTTGGTTGTCTTGTCTTGTATATATTGTTATCAATGTTCTGAATAAACGTTCATTCATTCTCAGACCCAATGCTACATTTGTAAATCAATTAAAAACTATGACTAGATTTTAGAATAGCTTGAAAAGCATACACTTTAATCCGTGTTAGTACAAGTATTTTTTTATATGCATAGCGTGCGCCCATCAACTTAATTATGCCAACGCCAACGTGTGGCGTACATGCTGCTGCACAGCCCGCACGCTTGTCTGCTAACTTTTCCATTTTTAATGCCAAACAGCAGGCAACATGCCTATTTTCGATGGATCACTGCGTCTTTCCGAATAAGCCCACAACTATAACATGCATATTAAAGCAGATGTACATAAAATAGCATGCATACGATAATTAAAAGGCTAACAGTAATTTTTACCGTATTTTAAAACAATTGTTTAAACTTCGAAGTTAACAACCACTTACCTCAGTCAAAATTGTAGGAAAACTGCCCGCGAACATGGCTATGACATAGTTCAGTCTTTCATTGGTTCATGTAATCATCAATATAGGTCGAATATTCATTTGCATAATGTTGTCAAGCAATCTTGGGGAATCTCTGAATCTTGGCAGGAGCGGAGCTACGCGAACAAAAAGCGTCACAGATTCCGGTCTGGATTCCGAGTGCAAATCTACAGCGCTGCCCCTAGCGGATTGTAATGTAACTACTCTTGGTGTATTTTACTACACTGCATTGTCTCGCACTGATTCACATGTCATGCAAACAATTTACATAGTGTAGATAGGACCCACGATTTTTTATGCAGGCGTCTTTGACGAGATTTATATTTCGCTGGTATATTTTCGTAAGTACTTCAGTCAAAACTACTTTTGTAAGTTTGTTTGCAGAAAATGGAAGGAATAAGTGTTAAAGATTTAGCACATCAATATCATACACTGGTACAGACGAATTTTTATCAGGTTTTAGTAAAACGAAATGGCAAAACACGATTGGACCCACGATTATTGCCCACACCACTGTGACTTGGTAGGGAGGTCAGACCAATTTACCTCCCCTTCTGACAACATGGGAGACAGGGGTCCCAGTTTAGTGGCCATAGTTTATTATCATGCATTCTACCTGTTGGTTTGTGAATTTTCTTATGTTGTAATAATGTCAATGTGTGTACCTGCGCTGAAAAAATATTTTTTGGCGGTGTTTATTAGCGGTAATTATTTTTTTACTCTCAGTGTCGTATTTTGGTTTTCTTGATTTACGCGTGCGGCCATCTTAGATCACGTTGACAGGCCCCACCTATCAAACTGATTTGCGAGATTATGTTAATGAGTACATTCATATTGAAATGTGATGAAGAAAGAGGAAATTCAGAGGGAAATGAATCTGAAAATATCATTGTAATCCGTCGATAAAAAATTATAGTAATTATGGATTTAAAATGGCCTATGTTTGACGATGTTTTGTGAGTATTTAGTTAGTTGGTTTCAGCGGAAAGCATATGCCGATGGGTAAAGAATTGTGTGAACGATAACGTGATTACGGTGATGGCTTACCAATTGATAGCACAAACATGCACAACGTCCGTTTATGGAACCCCCGTCTAAAATGATATCGCCATTTTCCCTTCTTCCCTGTATGCGCGCAGTGCATCATGGTATACAATGCACTCGTGACTCGGATAGCGATGTGATCGACAGCGGGTGACTTTGATTAATACTGCCAAGTACATATGCCTACACCTGAGTAATTCATTGCTGCCATGTTTAATGTAACTTATTGATGTTTATATTAATATATTATTAGTTTATTTATTGGTATTACTTTAGTTTAATTATACAACTGTTGAGCTATTTAGCATATACATAATATTGTGTGTTGGTTACATTATTACAATTTATGATAATTTATGTTTCAATTAATTTATTGTATTATTATTTGTTTATAAAATTTTGTATCGTTATAAATTATTTTTATGTAGGGCCTACTGTTTTTGTATTTGATATGTATATACCAGTTTTTTATATATTAAGATTACAGAATAAGAGTATATCTTTGTATTTGTCACTATATAGTATACATAAAATAATATACATTAAGTAAACATTATGATTTATTGTATCTATTAATTGTATATAATCATAGACAAGTAAGTATAATAGTACGCCCTATTGTTGATGATAACAATGGGTTTAACCACAGTATATTACAAGTTAATTGGTTTGGCAATCATAGCAGTCATTGGCTTTGCCCAATAAAACAAGTGTAGTGTATTGGGATACTAGTATTGTCAGTTTGTGGTTCTAATTCACAATCAACAAATCCTTTCATGTGGTTGTAAGTTCATACAGTTGTTTTAATGTTACGAAGATAGAACCACACTGATCATCTTTGCTCAGTTGCTGTGTCGTGTTCATGATTTAATGCTATTGTAATACATGATGTGTGTGTGCGTATTTACTTTTTTATGTTTGTATTTATTGTTACATGTAATTTTGTATTGGCCTTCTTTATAGATGGCAAAAGACTCAAGATGATAAAAAGTAATTTTCTTGTGAATTATGTACACAATCAGATCCGTCAGAAAATATTTGGAAAAATTCATGAAATTTTGAACTTTGCAAAACTATAGTTTTCTTAATGTTGTACTTAGCTACATGAAATGAATAGCATTGTACTTCTTATAGTGACCACTATGTGGGAAAATATTTAAAAAAAATTGTCCTTGTGATTTATATGCAAAATCAAATCTAACGGAAAATTGTCGGAAAAAAACATGAAATTAGAAATTTTACAAAACTGCAGTTTCTTTAATATGTCATTGATGTACATGAAACAAGCACCATTGCACTTCTATTAGTGACTATTATCAGGGGAAAATAATTAAAAAAAATTCTTGTGATTTATAAGCAAAATTAGATCTGTCAGAAAACCGTCAGAAAATGTCATGAAATTCGAAACTTTACCAAGCTGTAGTTGTTTTAATATTTCACTTAGATACATGAAACAACTACCGTTGTACTTCTTATAGTGACTACTATCAGGGAAAAATGAGAAAACATTTTTTTTTACGAAACAACATTTTGGTCCGACCACCCTAGACTTGGTGACGAGCGGCGGAGCAAATCTGACTCGCGCTATCATAACCTCAGCCTATGTCGCTCAAATGGCTTAAATTTCGTTGGACTATGTCTAGGTCCTAGGATTTAAGTGCCGACCCAAGGCCAAGCCAGAGACGGATGCCAGATTCTAACTCATCAGGCTCAGTCTCGGACCGAGTCAGAGAACGATGCATGGATTCGAAGACATTTCCGTCAATACAATTTACCACAAACACATGCCTATTTTATGAACCTAAAATAAACGTTCACTTACACCTTTAAGGTTGCTTTATTACAAAGACAGACGTGACATATTCACTTGCCTTCGCTTGTCCTCCATGGAACCCGAAATCAAAGGTTCTTCTTATGGAAGACTGCCACAGCCACCATTTACTGATGAAAGATGGCGGCAGAGTGATCACGTGAGTAGATTAGTCCTATCAGACAGCGCAGTTTTGAGCACGTAGCCATTCCCGAGTGACGTCGTTTCTTTGAGAAACTCCACATGGTTTTCCTTTGTTTACAAACACCGTTAATAAACAGTAATATATTATGATACATGTGCTACCTAGTAGCAAGCGTAAATAGCGCTTTATATTAAATACGAGGAAATGGATGAGCAAAAAGGTAAAACAGTTGTTGAAAGCTACTTTCTGACCTGACCATATGATTATCTTACATACATATCATATATCATGTATACTGGACTACTCGATTTCTGCCTTACGCAAACATAATACACAGTTTTCACCAACAATTTTTGAAATCGTTCAGCAACGTATCGATATTATTAATCATAACCACTTATTTCATCAATAGCATGCACACGAAGCGTCAACTAAGTTGTTTTAAGTTAAATACTTACAATATTCGTAAGACGATAATCACTTCACCGCGACGCGCCATGACGAAAACAATTGGTTTCTGCCTCATCGTGTTCAAAATCATCACTGACACTGCGCGACACAAATCGCAACGCATTCACTGTATAAACTCCACGGGCTGTTCGTTAACTTTCCTGTGGTGAATTTAGTTGCTTACAATTTCGCCCGATAAATTTAAATATTAATTAGTTGTTTACATCACTGTCACCGATATGGTGCACTGTAGTCAAGTGGTCTGCGTTCGCTATCAAAATATCTGTCAAAAACGTGTTTGTCTTGTTTTAATTTGAGACAAATAACTTTGTTGCAAGTTTGTAGACGTACTTTGCTAGGTATGTCAACAACAAAATAGAATGTTATATCATCATTTACATGGTGCTACACGATGGATAATAATAAGTAGTTTATTACCCTTTTTGAATTGTTTTGATATATTCAGTATTTACGGCGCTATTCAACTTTTAAATCTTAAAATGGTGGCATTTTTGGTGTATTAGTTTTCAGTCCATGTCTTGTGCACAGGCTGCACAAGGACTGCATTTAATTGATGGGAAAATAGTAATAACATTGGGACCATTTAACTTACGTACGTGAAATCAAAAATGGTGCAACCCTTAAAGGAAATAAAAATAAGGCATTAGCTAAAATCCTTTTTCCATGTGTACACAAAGTTTAACATTGTATGTAACATTTGACAACATTAAACAGAAGCAGAAAAATACATTTGTAGCATAAATTCGATTTTAAGCCCGTCTGTGAAGCGATTCCCGCGGAAAATGAAATTTTAATGAGCTAGGCGATCACGTGGTATCGTGACGTCACTTATGACACACACTCGCATCAGGCCGACCCTTTCCATGCATTCAGAGCATGTTTACAAGGATAGTTTTTGGGTCGAAACGAGCGTCAGAATGAGTTATTGTGCAATATTCCGACGTAATACAAACACTAGTCATCATAGAGGAACAAACATTTATCTTACGGTTCCACATGAATCGAATTTTATTCAAAACGACGAATGCGAATGGGCCTACAAGACTAGTCGAGTAGGTTTCGCCGAGCTTGGGCTCGTTTTCAGAATAATTATATCGAATGCAACCAACGGGAGATAATCTACACCAATAAACATACATAGCAAACATATATTGTATCCAGCTACATAAAGTAGGACGTCGAAACACACGTTATCACAACGTTGAAATCACGTCGACAACCAAATGCGATGTCTTTACAACGTCGGGTGGTCGACGTTGTAAGGACGTCGAAACGCGACGTCATCATGACATTGGAATTACGTCGACAACCAAATCCGACGTCTTTACAACGTCGGGTAATCAACGTTGTAAGGACGTCGAAACTTGACGTTGTCACGACGTTGAAATAACGTCGACAACCAAATCCGACGTCTTTACAACGTCAGCTCATCGACGTTGTAAGGCAGTCGAAACACGAAGTTATTATATATCACGACGTTGAAATAACGTCGACAACCAAAAACTGATGTCTTTACAACATATACTATAGGGTCATCAGCGTTGTAAGGACGTCGAAACTTGACGTTGTCACGATGTTGAAATAACGTCAACAACCAAATCCGACGTCTTTACAACGTCAACTCATCAATGTGGTAAGGAAGTCGAAACACGACGTTGAAATAACGTTAACAACCAAAACTGACGTCTTGAAAACGTAAGGTCATTAGCGTTGTAAGGGCATCGAAACTTGACGTTATCACGACGTTGAAATGACGTCGACAACCAAATCCGTGTCTATGTATAACGTCGGGTCATCAACGCTGCGCAGGCGTCGTCTAGAAGTCGGATGTAGTTAACAACTTTATAATGACATTGACATCTGGTGCCACGACGTTTAAATCATGTCGGCAGCTAAAACCGAAGATTTTGTAAACGGAGAACATATGAACATATAGGCGGGGGAACAGGAGGCAGAGTTGGCAGATGCCTCCTTAGCTGTAATTTCTCCAGCGGCAGACATATGGTTGCACCCCCCCCCCATTAAATATGAACGGGAATGTTTGTATTTGTGGCGAGCGTCAGTGGCGGGTGGAAATTAAAATTTTATGAGACGACTAATGTGTATTTTTGTTCTACTGTAAAAGGTGTGTACAGTTGGAGGACAGACATATATGGTTTTCTGCCCCCATTCCATGAAGTAATAGCTCCTCGATGGCATTTAAAGGCATTTAAATGCAAATGCAAGTGTTTTAGCTTAGCCAAATGCAAATATGCCATTTAAGTGTTTGAAACTATATTCAAATGCAAATGTTTCAAATTAGATGATTCAAATGCAATTGCAAATGTTTAGTTTTATTTATAGTTTCTAAACGGTCCCGCTTATTGTCTGGTCCCGCTTGAATTGGCGTGGGTGGCGTTTTCAAATACATCATTTATACAATTTTCAGTACAATAAAAATTGTCAAACTGTTTATACTTAATAATTGTGTCGTTCAGTAAATCACATGCATTTTATCGAGTATCCGTGTGAATTCAGGTGTTCATTCAGGTGTGAAACTGGAGACACATGTACGGTTCTAGCGGAACGAGTATTCACGTGAATTCACGTGTTCTTTCACATGTTGATCTGGGGAAACTGGTACGGTCGTAGTGGAAGGTGTATTCACATGAATTCAAGTGTTCATTCACGTGTAGAACTGGGGACACTGGTACGGTTCTAGCGGAACGAGTAATCACGTGAATTAACGTGTTCATTCACGTGTGTAACTGGGGAAACTGGTACGGTTATAGGGGAACGATTAATCACGTGAATTCACATGTTCGTTCACGTGTGTAACTGGGGGCACTGGTGCAGTTCTAGCGGAATGAGTATTCACATTAATTCAGGGGTTCGTTCACGTGTAGAACTGTGGAAACTGGTACGGTTGTAGGAGAACGAGTATTCACGTGAATTCTGGTGTTCATTCACGTGTAGAACTGTGGAAACTGGTACGGTTGTAGGAGAACGAGTATTCACGTGAATTCAGGTGTTCATTCACGTGTGGAACTGAGGACACTGGTACGTACGGTGCTAGTGGATCGACTATTCACGTGAATTCACCTGTTCATTCAAGTGTGGAACTGGGGAAACTGGTAATGGTTTCGTAACATTATGAATTATGTTTTATATGTACGTTCTATACACGCATTCTACAAACGTGTACCAATACGTAGCAACAACGTAACAATATTGCGCTATCGCCACGTCCGCCAGTGACCATCCAGCTATGTGTCGAGAATTACGTTTTATATACGTTGTACACATCCGCCATGGATTGGGTTCAAATTATGGACCACGGAATGCAATCTCGTCCGTTTTTTGCAATTGGTACAATGTTAACAAAACTCACCCATGTATTGGTTTTAAACCCTAGCTATACCGAATGATAACAAAAGGTTCATTAGAAAGATATGCCCAATTGGCATCAACAACCCAAACATTATGATCACCATAAATAAACTTTTCAAATTATAGATTTTTTTCTCGAAAAACGGCAAATTGGTACTTATCCGACGTGAAAAATTTAAACAACCAGATTTATATAAATTTGTCCAAAATATGATTTCCATGTACACGTCACCACTCTTAAGTGTATCCACCCTTTCTCCACAAAATGTTCCAAAATTATATATATATATATATGTATATATATATATTATATATATACTCTGTATTCATTAATGTTATATTGTGTAGTAACATATGATAAGGCTGGGTCTGTCACAAGTCATCTGCACAATGTGACATCTTTCTATTCCATTAGCAGATAACAGAAAGGGCGGTCAGATAAGATTGCTCTCAAGGTGACGTACAAAGTCGACTGTTATACACAGTGGACACGGGCACATGTCACACACACATGGTAGTCATTTTAGAAGCTGTAGTTAAGTAGCGGTGGGATTATGAGAGTTACCCATTGGCTAGTTTGAAATGCTCAGTGCTCACAGCTGAGCTGCATGGGCAATGACTGCCCTGGGCCCATTACTTCTGCCCCTGCTTACTAATGGTATTTTAATGACCCCTACACAATGCTGGATCAACAGGGAGAAGAGGATGGTTTATTGGCCACCAGTCAAAGATGCCACAAACATAAGATAAAGAGAGCGGATGACACCAACTGACCAGTGGTTGCAGTTCCCTTTGGTCAAATGCAAGATAACATCAGGTAACTGTGTGGTTCGAAGTTGTGACTATGTAGTTGCAAATGTGACAGTAATTTGAAACCTGTGCCTAGCTAAATTGCATTTCTCACAATGTGTGACCTGACGTTTAATCGTTATAAATGACATACAAAACCTTGATTTTAAATAACATGTCGCTAACATATTTTGACATGTATTTATTCAAAGTTTTTTATTAGAGTTAATTACATTTTTTAATCTGTGACAGTTACTTCTCTGGCAATACTATGTCATTATATATATCCTGGTGACTTTAGGCGTTTAAATGGTTTTTGGTATCCAAATCAGGTTGGGCTTTGCAAAATATAGATTTGTGATTGTTTTACTGTGCATTGGAATAAATTAATTCACCATTGTTTCGTTTCAGATGATAAAAAGGAGTGCGATCGATATGATTTCACCTTAACGTCAGCAATGAGAATGAGAAGAGGAAAACAAAGAGGAAGACATACACAGATTGTATGACTGGTATGTTTAAATTTATTATAGGTAGGTAGTATCGCGATCCTAGTGTCCTCGAGTGGCGGTGGCCAGTGCAGACAACAAGCGTTCATCGGACTTCGTTCCAATAACGACTTAATCATATCGCTATACTTCCTGCGTCAGTTAAATATCTCTTCGTCAATATGTACCTTTTCAAGTTATGCCAAAAGCTTGATGTTCCGAACTAACCTGTTCAAATTAACCTTATATAACAGATACCGCTGCGGCTAGCCCCGAATACGCCATGACACGACTGGGCAGTGGCATCACAAGACCGAAAAACGAACACCACCATTTGGTTAAAAACAAAACTAATAAATCGCTCGCCTAAATTATTTGGCATATTTAGGCGAGCGGTTTATCGCTGGCCTGATTTTTTTCTAACGTGAATCACTGAATAGCAATACTTACTAAAAGAAGTAGTTATATGAAAATATATGTACATGTATAATGAGAGTTATACTTTTCCAGATTCTCTCGACGAGTCTAGCTCCGACCAGGAGGTCACTCTGAAGAGTACAAGGGAAAGTTGTAGTAAGTACATAGAAGTACTTCTGTTCTCTCAAACATCTTGCGTTGAATGCTAAATGTCAGCACTGCAATTGGATTTCACAAGTTACCATATTCATTCATAATCAGCTACTTCAATAATTCAAAAGAATGCCTTTTTAGTAAACCCGTAAGTTTGTGTTTTTTATTTTTGTTTCAATCTTTGATACCTCTAAGGTAAGGTCTTCTTGCCGAAACCTCCTATGAAGCAGCTACCATCACTACCATCACTTGCTTTGTCACCAAACCAAAGAGGTAAGAAATATGCTATGTCTAGCATAGTAAATAATTACACCTACCTAAGCCATACATCAGTGATCAGTGTAATTCTTTCTATTTCACATTTATCAATGAATTTTGGCTGGATTAATGGAGCATGCGGATTGGTGAATCAAGCATAATGAATTTATTTAATGTGTCAAAATTTGTTCACAAAAACAAAGTTTCAGTATAGCTTGATAAACTATATCTAAATCCAGAATTAAGGGGATATATGACAGCTAGAATGATGGCTTCTGAGAAAAAATTCTTAAAATGTGTTTCTTGCATATTTCAGTAGTTTTGTATGTTTCAGTAAAAATACCTTTTATAACAATTACACATCTCTAAAACACGTTTGTTGATGGATGAGGTGTGGCTCTTACAAGCAATCAATGCAATCATTCTTTGTTTGGTTTGGATTACTGCGTACTCTTTAATAATCTCAACAATCTGTATAAAAACATTTTGGTTTTATGCTTTATCTTTGGTGTAATATCCCAAAATGTGTCTAAAATTGTTACATTCACAATTACATAGTTTGAAAATTCACGACAATCCAAGCCAGATTGCCATATCATTGGTACTTCCAAAGTTTACAATTTTCAGATGTGCTGTATTTTGGCGGCCGTTTTGCTTGTTACCATGGAAACGGGGGGTCGGTCAGAAAAAATGTCAGTATATTTTTACTCAGTAAGACCTTCTCTACCATATGGGCACAACAAAATTATATTGATTATGCTTAAAGGGTGTGATATTCAAACGTACAAGATTTCAATCCTGTGATGAATATTATGTTTCAGCAAGTGTCCTGAAGAACCAGGTCGGAATGGAGACAGAGGTCACTGCAGCCGTCTCTGCATGCCTTAAATATGCACCAGACCGGGGTGGAGGTGGTGGACGGAAGGCTCACAACTAGATAAAATTCGTGCTTGTGTAGTTGGTAGTGTTTTAATTTAATTTTAATAATTGTTTTATTTGTACGAAATAAAATGATGTGATTTGTACCACGACATAATGAATATCTTTATTTTTAATTGTATAGATACGCTGACATAGTATTGTTTTATTTTATTGCACAATTATGGATATTTTTTGTTGTCCCAGTCAACACTAAACCTTAAAACATTTGAAAGTATATTTTTTTCAAAATTATACCGTTATAAATTCGAACAAATAACAATACTCCCAAGATATTCCACAAATTTGTTTAGATAGTTTGTGACCTTTATTGACAGCTAATATAGAAAGCTGTCAGAATATGGTAACTACAGTATTTTTTATTTACTTTTTAGGTGAGGTGTCTCCCCTTCAGCTTAGGACCTGCATGTTCATCGTAAGCTCCACAGTGAGCCCAATTATGCATACTAGTTTGAAACATGGCAAAAACTACATTACAACAAAAACGCTCCCCGAACTAGCCGTTGATACAACATGGAACGACACCGACACCCGACGTTGATACAACTTGTTTTCAACGTTGTTTCGACGTCGGTACCTGACGTCGGTAACTGATGTTGTTCCGACGTCGGGTATCGACGTTGTTTCGACGTCGGTACCGGACGTCGGAACAACGTCGTCACCCGACGTCGGAACAACGTCGACACTCGACGTCGGAACAACGTCGATACCCGACGTCGGAACAACGTCGTCACCCGACGTCGGAACAACGTCGTCACCCGACGTCGGAACAACGTCGATACCCGACGTTGATACAACTTTCCAATCCAATGTGTTTTCGACGTTGTTTCGACGTCGGTGCCTGACGTCGAAACAACGTCGTTACAACGTCAGTTTGCCCGCTGGGTACTTTATGTAGCTGGATACAATATATGTTTGCTATGTATATTTATTGGAGTAGATTATCTCCCGTTGGTTGCATTCGATATAATTATTCTGAAAACGAGCCCAAGCTCGGCGAAACTTAGTCGACTTGTAAGCCCATTCGCATTCGTTGTTTTGAATAAAATTCGATTCGTGTGGAACCGTAAGATAAATGCTTGTTCCTCTATGATGACTAGTGTTTGTATTACGTCGGAATATTGCACAAAAACTCGTTCTAACGCTCGTTTCGACCCAAAAGCTATACTTGTAAACATGCTCTGAATGCATGGAAAGGGTCGGCCTGATGCGAGTTTGAGTCATAAGTGACGTCACATCTCGGCATCCCGAAAAGCGCGCCAAAATATGCATATTCGAAAATGTCCGGATGCACACCATAAAATGTGGAATTTCTAATTCATTGAATTTTTTTGGCGTGATGGACGTAGAAATAGATAGCAGGATGTAATATAACATGAATTCGAGCAATAGATGTTTTTATACCCTTTGCCAATATAGTGACTTTAATACTATGCAACCTTTAAAAGGCTATTAGAACTTCACCTATTTATTTGACCTATATTTCACATTTGACCTACATATTGGAATTAATGGCATAATTAATTAATAAATGCACCCACTGGAGGAATCATTTCCCTTTAGGAAATGCCAATTTTGGTGACCTTGTCTTGACCTTCACAGTTGACCTACATTCCACGTTTGACCTACGTAATAAGATTAATTCCTATTAATTACATAATTTAGCTGAACATGAATTAGGAAATTTAATGCTATATAAACTTGTAAAAGGCTATTATACTTAGCATGACCTATTTATTTGACCTATATTTCACATTTGACCTATGTACTGGAATTAATGGCGTAATTAATTAATAAATGTGCACACTGAACTTTTGAGGGATTACAAATGTCAAAGATAATAACACATAAACTTTAATGAAGTGTGACCTTGTAAGTATAAATTTTTAATGCAACCTACTTTTTGACCTATAAATTTTGACTGAATTCAAAATAAATTCACCATGGAAATAAAAAGAACACATTTTATAGGTCAATCAAGTAATAGTGTTGGAGGTTAAGTTAACTTGGCCCTTATAACTGAATGTGAAAAATCTTACAAAACATGATATCATTGGAAAAACATCAAGGCAATTTATAATTTATTATAACATAAACAGTGCACCACCATTCATAATTTTACAAAGGTTAATGTCCAAAAGACCAGGTCATTATATAAATGTTCATAATTTCACGATAGGTAAAGTGCATAAGTCCGTCCAACATGCACTGAAGTAAAGTTTATAACTTCACGATAGGTAACATGCGTAAGTCCGTGCAATATGCACTGAAGCATAGTTCATAATTTTACGATAAGTAATGCAATATGCATTGAAGTTTGTAATTTATGTGTGAAAGTCCACAAAAGTATGCACTGCGTTAGCTACGACACCATCCACTTCTACCATGATTGGAGAACTCTGCCAGTTGCTGATGAGTCGATCCATGTCAGGAGCAACATCTACAATTCCCAGTTGAATAGCAGCTTTCATTATTTGAGCATATTTTCACTGCACATAACTTCCAGTTGAGCAATGGATGTGAGGTAAGCATAACTATAGCCGCACTACCCATTTCTGCTGATATCACAACTATGCCAGTTGTTGAAGAATGGAAACATCCTAGTAGCGACATCTACAATTCCCAAAGTCATATAGCAATGTTCTTCAAGTGTGCACATTGTTATTGCAAATAAATTCAAGTTGAGCAATGGATATGAAGCGACTACGATGCCAGACACTTCTGCAGAGATCAAAGAGCTTTGTCGATTCTTGAAGAGTTGACCCATTCCAGCACTTGCCATCATTACTGACATTGGTACAGGCCCACAGCTGTTTCCTGTTAGGCACAGAATCATTGCTAAGGTCAGTCATGTTGCACACAGTTTACACCATAAGCTTAAAGCATGCTTAGGTTAGAAACTAACTTTGTATCAGAGTAAGTATTTGCCTGCGAGTATGCAAAATGTTGCAGTGATGCTTGACTTACGACAATTAAATCATTTTCAATAAATTTCAAAATATTCAATGATAGATACATAAAAATGAGTTACAATTGCAACATTTCACGATATGAAAAATAAAACTATAAATTTGACAAGAAACAAAACTTTAACAAATGTAATATTAAAAACTTACAAACAAACAGTTTTATTATAACTACATTTAAAACAATTTGCTCCAAGAAATTTGAGATGAAAAAATATAAATTTTACAAAACTTTGTTTTATTTAAGTTATCTTTATTATTCACCACCACAATTCCTGAGTATTTGTGGCATGAAATACAAACCACAAGATATTATAATTCACATAAAAACACAACAAACAAAACTGTAAATATTATTAACAACATCAACAAAATGGTTAGTCAACATGACTATAGATTGAATTATAAAATGTGAATTGCAACAATAATTTATAGCGTTACAGGTGTCAGATGATGCAAATTAAAGTGGAAATATTAACTGTTCGTAATTTCTAAAATAAAAAATAATGATACAGACACAATAATAATATTCATGTATTAACTTTTATTAACACAACTTACTAAAAATTAACTGTTGAAAATGTGGATTGTTCAGATTAAGCACGTATTCCTGTATTGATTGAAAAGGAAGTAGAACGCACAGCTTATCGTGACACCAATAGACACCGCCGTAAATTTCAGTTTCGAAACTTGTCCTAAAAATATTGATTACTAGATAACAGTATTGCATATATAACAAATATCCAATCATAACTTTCTAACATTTAAGTAATAAAAATGGGGCACAGATTACAACATCAATCGCGCATATAATTATATATATACATTAAAATGGCACCGCACGTCAGCGCATACATTATAAACAGCCGCTAATGCACCGACCGACATACAAAACGCATCAAACTGGCATGCTATGCTATCGGTCATCTTAGATTATTCTTCCTTGGGTTCCGCATGGATATACAAGGTGCATAGGATTCTAGTTTCACAAAGACACCTAAGCGTTTTTAAGATACACGCTAAAATATATTAATATGTTTTATAAATAAACAACGCAAAGTTCACCAACCTTAATATTGCAAGTCTGAATACAATGTAACAGATTTTACTCGTCGAACATCTTCTGGTGGAATTGTATGAAACTTTCAGGGTGTTTTTACTAAATACACATCTAACTACTACACAAACTTCAGAAAACTTCATTAAACTACAACAAATGTATAATTATCCGAACATATGGCATATTCACTCGTCACAAAAAATAAATAACTTGCCTAAATGTTGAAATTTCTACGATGACGTTCTCCATCATCTTGGACTTGGCTCCGCAAAAAATGTGGCATCCCCGTAATACGATGAACAAGAAGGTACAAACGGCAACCAACCTACCAACGCGCCCATAGCGGATTCGCAGGTCCCTACCCATGCGAACACAATTATTGGCTATTCGTAACACGTATTTTGGTTTTTATCATCCTCGCAAGCCCAGGGCAAAACTAGCCCTGGCTGATCCCTTACAGTTACGCGAAGTGCGGTAGTTAGCCAAGTCAAACTAGTACAATATATAATGACCCATTCGCCCATACTAGCATTAGCACAAGCAGCTGAGCGGTATTGTGTATTCGAATAATTGCTTCTACTTCCTAAACATTGCATGTAACACGAGCTACGGTTTGTTGAATTTAGTTTTATGATCCACTGAGCGATTTCATAGGCTCAGCTTAAATTCAGTGTTTCGTAAAGCGATCAGCCAGGGGATACTGCTGGCTGGCACCGACGTAATCAGCAGCAGCGACACCTGGCGCGCGAGGATAGTTTTTACATTAAGTAGAAATTATAACCTTTCATTGCCTGCAAACCATGCTGATGATAACAATTATGACTTAATTAATCTTAATTACTTGTTCACAGAAACAATGCCAATATTATATGTACAACTACTAATGGTCAAACACATCTTCACAAAAGAACCAAGAAAACTCAGTCAGGTCAATAGTTGAAAGCATGGCATATTTATTTCAGTTCTATAAAATGAACATTAATACTGAAAGTTCACAAGAATATTCAAGATAACGCATATTTACTGGATACATTGGAAGTGAACAGCCATGGGAAAAGAACTGAAAACATATGAGCAGTGTAAATATAAATGTGCTATCAGCCTAACAACACAAAAACTTTAACGAGGGCAAACAGCTGTAACGTAAGTTTCAGCTTGGATATGAAAATGCCTACATCATTTATTCGATTAATCTCACAGGCTACACATGTAATATATAGAATTTAAGAATGTCCCGAAAGAGTTAAGTAATTAGAGGAAAAACACTGAATACATCAACAACGCAAAGGCGTATCTATATATCGTACTACCAGTATTGTGCACTTATTAATGTGGTGTGGGGAGAAACTGCGAGATAATCCCGACAGTGAAACACTTTCTTTGCAAACTGATCTAAAAAAAACCTCAAACAGTAACACTTTGGTAGCCTACTGCACATACCCATTATACATGTCTAGCTTCGTGTGATAATCACCAACATATGTAATTACTGAACATTTCCAAACTTCCCTTCCAACATAAACCCTTACAAGAGGTGTAAGCAAATATGTTATGTTATGATGTTAAGAGGAAAATTTTTATCATTTCGTGTGACCTTTCTTATAAATTCATACATCAATTATACTTTATTAACACTTGCTTTAATATACAGCCCCTGTATTAAACCATATCAAATGACATGGAGATGGATCAGGCAGCAACAAATCGGTATTTTTGCAATAGCATACAGCTAACAGTTAGAATGCTGATGATGATATCTGATGATTGTATCAACGAATGTTCATTGTATGAATTTAAATAGCGTGATATATCATCTGAAAATGTCAGAAACTGTGCGCTGCTTCTTCCACACATCCATAGTAGTATAAGGTTACCACTTTGTTCCTGTTGCACTTTTACGTTATCCAATGTACCAGATAAATGTCTTCCCTCACAATTAAACGTAATGTGTTCAAGTTAAAGGTGTAACACAAGTACAGATACATACTTATTTCCAGTATCTGCATCGAATGTCCTGCTTTAATTTGATTGTTAAAGATAAAACTATCTTTGCAGTTTTCTACAATACCAGATGTTTAATGCAAGGTCATAACCAAGTACAAAGTGACATAAGCCCTCCTTCTAACAAAATTTTTGGACAAAATCATGTCAGCATCTTCCCTATTGTAATCAGTGCAAAATTACAGATCCAGTTTTGTTGTGTTTGTGTAATGTTAGTATAATGATGAACGCCTCATAAAACTGGGAACTATCTCGGTATGTGAACTAATAATAAAACATATGCCCAAATGTATGCTCACACACAACTGCCATTAAAACTGCGGAGTGAAATGTACATAAAGCAAGTTACCTACCAGACGGGTGGAGAGCTGTTTATGCATGCACAAATGATTCACTGTATATCATTAACAGCACTGCAAGACCAATTGTGCTAATTTATTCAATTCACCTTAACTAGTAAGTAATATTCTGAATGATCCAAAATAAATACAACTGAATACAAGGAAAAACTACAATCACAAAATGTTAATAAAAATTATGCTATTACACAGAGCAACAATTACTGCCAATCAACTGCACAAGTTTTGGATAACAACATGTATACCAATGCAATGAGAACCTGTACTGACAGTAGCATATGTGACACACCAGTACATGTGCACAATAATATTGATTCTATACATGAGCCAACTTCTCGCATACACGCATACAGCTGTGCACCAGTGAAGCGATGGCATGAATGAAAGACAATGGCAGTACAAATTAATGAGAAATGGATTTACAACTGGTCTGGCGGTAAATCCAACTAGATTGCCACTAACAATTGTGTCCATCACACTGCACTTCTTTCAGAGCAGAAGCCTGTCAGGACCTCAGCTTTATCAGCAATTCAAACCAATGGAGAATTAACAGATCTGAACAAAGCTTATAGCCAGTCAAAGAACAGCTGTGGACTGATGGTGTCATCTATCATGACAATCATAATGCTATGTCCCATTGGTGACAGGTGGCACTGTGGCTACAGGCACTGAGGTGGTTGGTTGGCTGATTGGAATCATTGGTGCCGACTGCGTGATCACAGGCCTTGCAGTCGGTACTGGGTTAGCAGACATGAAGCCAATCGGCTGGCTGGTGGGCACTACACTAGGTGTGAACTGTGGCTGTCCAGCCGGCATAGATGCAACTGAAGGCAAATACCCCCAAGGAGGTGGCACAGTGTTGGGCAGTGCCATTTGTTGGTACTGCTGTGATAGCATATAGTTCAAAGTATTACTGTCCAAAAGTTGACTTCGCAGTGATGGTTGCTGGAAAAACTGTGACGGTTGTTTCTGCTGCGACTGTTGCATTACAAACCCTGCTCGTTGCTGCTGTGGTGGCAGCTGTATCTGGCTCACTGCTGACGGCATTGTATTCTGCAGGCTGTACTGCTGCAGCTGTTGCTGCTGCTGCAACATCTGCAGCTGCTGTGGTGTGAATGTGGACATCTGGTGCTGTGCCATAACATAGTGACTTTGTGGTGTGAGAGAAGGCATCGGTGCAAACGAAGGTAGCACCTTAGGCTGTAGCATCATTGATGGTGTGAAGCCAGCAAGTGATGTTGATGTCACTGGTGTCCCATGTAATTGCTTGTGTTGCATGACAGGGGAGCCATGAGGTGTCAGGTTGGCTGATTGTAATCGTGGACCTTGCATTTGCTGAACTGATGCACAACTATTTACTTCTTGAAGGTGTAAACCTCCATCCGACTCCTTCCGCACATGGCTTGGCTCAACCGCTTTCTCTGATGTCACATGGTCAGGATACACATGTCCTTCAACAAAATATTCTGGCAATTGGCTTGACACAGATACACCAGTGTCATCAACAACTGACACTGCATGTGCTTCTGGTAGTTTCCCACCAATGGGTTGTCTCAACATCGTATCAGAGGTGGGAACTGCAGCAGCCACTGGCATTAACTCCTGGCTGGCTGCACTGCTGTACACAGTCTGCTCAGTGTTTGGGAATGTCACTGGGAAGCTGTGTACTGCATGTTGTACCGGCACTGCTGGGATCATCATGTGCTGTGCTGGTGCAATTGGCACCATCCATGGCATAAAGTTGTCAAATGTCGACATTGATGTGGTGAGTGGCACCACACCACTTGGCATTGACATGCCAGAATCCTTCTGCACCACTGCTATGTTAGTTGTTGTCCCTGTAAGGCCATTGTCAGGTATGGCACCACTTAGGTCTTGGGCAGCATGTGACACTCGGTGTCTCTGGGAATGCTGCTGCACCAGGTACGTGTGTATCTCCTGGCGATGCTTCATTTTCAGTGATGACAGCTCCTTCTGGTGGCTACAAACACAACAGTGTGTATCATAATTGGTCACTCTCAAAACCAACACATTGGCTCATTCTGGCGACTCTAAAATACATTGAAGTGTCATAGCAGCTCATTTTGGTGACTCAAAACCAACAGGTGTTAAATCATCTCATTATGGTGATTCCTAAAAGACATGTTACAGCAGCTCATTTTGGCGACTCTAAAACACAACAAAATGTTAAATCAGCTTATTCTAGCAACTCTAAAACGAAGCAGTGTCATAACATAACATAACATAACAACCTTTGGCAACTCTAAAAGACAATAAATTGTTATAACAGCATTTTCTGGCAAATCAAAAGACAATTGTTATAACAGCTACTCCTGGCAAATCAAAAAGCCTCCGTCAGGACTGTCCTTCTGCTAACTCTAACAGACAATGTAGTATCACAACAGCTCCTTCTTGCAACTCTATAAGACAATAAAGTGTCATAACATCTCCTTCTGGCAACTTTTAACAGGCAATGCAGTATCATATGAGCTCCTTCAGGTGACTACAAAAGACAATGCAGAATCATAATAACTCCTGGTGATTCTTAGAATACAAAAAACTTTCACAACAGCTCCTTCTGGCGATTCCAAAAGAATTCTATAATGTTATCAACCTTATAATATTGACACAATATTATGACAAAATGTCAAAGATTATCATTTATTCATGTCACATTAGCAGTTCATAAATGTATGTCTTACCGGAGGATGATTGTCTGGTAGCCGGAGTCAGTGGGAAGGATCTCCTGGAGAGCAAGCTCTAGCGGTGGTTCACTGCCTCCATGAGACTGCAACATACAGCATCCTCCACTCACTACCATCACACAGAAAACTCACATTGCCTTCTGCTACTTCAGATAGTCACTATTCTCAATCATTGTTATTAAAAACAGGTCATCTTACTCAAATGTTGAATTGATATTATATAATAGCACTGCCATATTATATTTAGGAAGTTTGGATGAAATTATAAATACCAGCATGACAGCTTCTAAAACATGCATCAATAAAATGTATCTTCGCACTGGTGTAGAGCACAGAAACAAGTGTTCACAAGATGGATCTTTAACAAACTGCTAAATGAAGTGTACAATATTACAAACTATTAGAACTATTGCAATAGCCAATACTGGCTTGGACTTTGGGCAAAAGTACGGAAACATCCAAACTCATGAACAAGCCTTTTTTACTCTGTAAACTTCAAAGTAACTTTTTTAAGTAAAAGAACCAGGCATATTTTAAAGAAATAACTAAGTTAGGTTCCCTATCTTAGCAAATGTGACAACAAATCTGAAACTTCCAAGTGATTACTTTAATGTCATAGGTGATTCTAAAAATTCTATTGGGTCTTAAATGTTATAATATAGGAATTATGTTAGAATCACCACAATTGTGTCAGTCACGCAGTAGAGTGTCAGGTTTAGAATGTTCAATATTACATTTGATTATGACAATGATAAGCTTATGAGAAATAACAAACACTAAAGTATATACATTAAACAATAACAGTAGAATTGTTACAAAGCACATGCTTCAGGATAATTGTAACAAATACCTTTTATCTCATGGGAAACTGTTTGTTCATATACCAACCTAACCTATCTCAGAAGTCTCGACAGGCCGTATCTTTAATGATACTGTATATTTATTTGTATGGTTGTGATAAAGAGCTTTTTTAAAATGGTTAAGAACAACAGCTACATTTTACTAGTGTCATATTTCAGTACTTATATCTTCCTTTGTAACAGACTGATAATGACAATTCAGGTTTCAAAAACATGCAAAATAATACTGAGAAAGTATTAGCCATTTGGTTCCGTAATACATCATTAAATAAACAGCAACTGCATGCATTAAAATAATTTAGTGGATATTTTGTTGGCTGATGCTGTGACACAGTGACACTGAGCAGGTGAAAACTTACATGCACCTTTGCTTGTGTGTCTTGTTTCAGCAGACTCATCTCATGGTGCACCAGACTCATCAAGTTGTTGGCTGAAGTGTGTGAGCCCAGTGACTCTGGGGTCATCACAGCAACCGCTGGGCGTGTCATCTGACTAGTGCTGCCAGTAATGATCGCATCCAGCACTGTCTGACTTGTTGTGCTACGATTCTCAATGCTACATTCACTAGTTGTGCTGACACCAGAATCAGACATCTGACGTGGAAAACAGATGCTTGTCACCGATGTGACAGAATCACCATCTGTCAAGTTTCCAAGGCTCTCTTGTGATGTGCTGTTGGATGGCGGCTGTTTTGTTTCCTGGGTTGTCACTGATGGTACCGTGGCTGTTACCTCACCTGTCGTAGGGTTGTCATGGAAGGTCATAACCTTGAATCGACCTTTACGTATGACTTTTGGGGTCGTTATCACTTCAGTTGAAGTGCATGCAGTGCTGTTCGATATGGTCTTAACAGTCGATCTGTCATTCACTGCAGCTACAGGCGCTGGTATCAAAGGTTCATCCAATCGTGTTTCAGAAACATTGGTCTGTTTGAGCTTGTCTACCAAAGGGTCTTCACTCACAATGGTGACAGAAAAACGAGACTTTTTCACTGGGTTTGGAGTTGTAACAGATGTATTGGGAACATCAGTGCTTACGACCTCTGTCGGAACTGACTGGGGTGTGACCGTAGCAAAGTGAGGAGCTGCCTTCACTGTCAAAGCAACAGACTTCGCTGTAGCTGAGCTAACAATAGCTGCTGAGACAAGTGTACTTTTTGTTGCAGACACAACAGTAGTTTGTGCCATCAATGTTGGTGCAGTTTGTGCCAATTTTGCCCCATGTTCTACAGATCCAACAGCTTGAGAGATGAGTGTTTTTTCAGCTCCAATTACTTCTAATTCTGGAGCAGTTCCACCTGTGTCTGGGACAGTTGCAGCCTGCTCAAATGTGGGCCCAACAGAAGATGGTGTGGTCAGCAAGCTCAAGTCACAGGGCAATGTTTGGCCAATCAATGTAGTATTTGTAAGCAGAGCAGCATCAGGTACACTGTGGACATACTGTACAGGCAGCAAATCAGGGGACAGTGGCACTTGCACTAGCGGGAGTGAGGTCTGTGGGAGTGGTGATGGTGCAAGGGGCATAAACTGTGGGCCCTGTGCTGTTTGCACTAACATCGTTTGTGGCACAACTGGTGTTGATGTTGACAGAGGCGGGGAGCTGACTACAGGCCTCTTGCGTGGTCGTGATATCTTCAGAAGCTCTTGTTCTAGATTGACAAGGTCAGATGGCCGGTCTGTCTTCCGCTGGATGCTGTCACCGTGGGCCATTGATGTCACAGGGTGGACATTTGTTGGCAGTTTGGATGTAGTAGCTACAGATGGGTGCATCACACAGCTAGCACCAAGGGTATGCTGTGGAGAGACCTGTGTTATCAGTGTTGTGGCTGGTGGCTGTACTGCAGGAGACACCACTGGGGGGATCTGGCGTGCAGCCGCCATCTGTGCCATCGCAAGTTGCAACTGTATGTGGCGTTGCTGCTGCTGCTGCGCTAGTAAAAGCTGTGCTTGCTCCGGCAGGTAGCACTGCTGCAGCTGTAATGCAGCTGCCATTTGACTCCACGGCTGCTGCAAGCCCTGATATGCTTGCATCATCTGTTGCTGGGCCATTAAATGATCCAAGTACATCATCTGCTGGAACTGTGCAACGTTATGCAGGTGTTGTGCCATCTGTTGGGCAGGTTGTGCTGCCATCTGTTGGGCAGGTTGTGCTGTCACCTGTTGAGCAGGTTGTGCTGCCATATGTTGGACAGATTGTGCTGCCACCTGTTGGGCAGGTTGTGCTGCCACCTGTTGGGCAGGTAATGTGCCCATTGCCAGAGCTGGCTGCGGCTGTTGTTCCACTTGTTTGACTGGGATTATTATGGCTTGAGTCTTAACAGGTGTGCTTGGTTGGACAGATGGCAGGTCATGCGGTGCTACACTTGTCTCTGGTACACACTGAGTACTATTCTTCTGATGGTCATCATCTGTTGGCATCTCTTGAACCGATCCTCCTGTTTCCTGCTGGCCAGTGGCAGGCTGCTGGATGGCTGACGTGCTCGACAACGTTGGCTGATGCAGTGGCTGTTTGTCATGCCCACTGTCAACTGACTTTAATTTCCGTGGTGATGTTACACCTCCGAGGTCTGCTAGTTGCTGGTATGAACTACTGTGATGCATCTGTAATGGTTGCTGCAGCTGCTGTTGCACAGGTTGTTGTTGCGGTGGCTGTTGCTGTTGTGTCAATTGCTGTAGTGGCAAATGCTGCTGTTGTATCTGTGCCTGTTGATGTTGTAGCTGTGCCTGATGCTGCTGTTGTATTTGCTGTTGTTGTGGTGTTTGTTGTAGTTGTTGCTGTGGTGTCTGTTGTGATTGTTGTTGTCCCTGTTGCTGAAGTGATTGTTGTTGTTGGACCTGCTGTTGTGGCTGAGGCAGCTGATGATGTTGCTGTGGTGCCTGTTGTTGTTGCACCTGTTGTTGTTGCTGTGGAACTTGCTGTTGTTGCTGTATTGCCTGCTGCTGTGCCTGCACCTGCTGCTGTACTACTTGCGAATAGAGCTGTGGAGATGTATGCACTTGCTGCTGGCTCGCTGTGGCCATTGGTGCTGCACTGCCAGTACAACTTGTTCCACCGGCACTCGCTTTACTTCCATCAGTACTCATCAGCCCGTGTTTATGTGACTGCGGCATTGATGGACCTGACACGCTGCCACGTGCCTCTGTTGGTGCTCCATCTGTCAGTTTGCCTGCTACAACACTAGCGCTGCCCTGGGGTGCCTTTGTCAATTCACCCAGTCGCTGCTTCAAGCAGTCATAGTTGATCAACTCACGCTTCTTCTTCATACGTGTCAGTGAGTTCTCATGTGATGTCAATCCACTCAGGTTTTCAGCAGCATGTCCTTCAACCAGCTTCATACGTGACTCATCTGACTGATCAGATGGTTCAACACTCGGTTGTCGAGATGTTGATAGTGAACGGCAGCGAAACTCGGCCAATGGCTGTTCAAGTGTCTGTAATGTTTTGTCAGGTGCTACAGTGTCCATTTTCTTTGTGCCATTTGAGGTTTCAGTGACAGTATTATCTGGAGATACCTGGTTACTAGTGGCGGCGACAGCAGCAGCACTTGGCTGGACTGTCTTAACTGGTGAGGTGGGATACTGTGTGCCTGCTGCATCCTGCACTGCTGTGCTTGTGCCAGAGTTGGCTGTGGTAGCAGTGCTCACATTCATAGAAGCACTTTCAAAGCTCAGTTTCTGTAACATAAAATGTAGAAAAGCCAGATCAAAAATGAGGAAGCAGAAGCTGGGAAGACAGAATAAAATCACTAATAAAATATAAAGGAACACAGTAATGACGAACAGTGTATAATGATGAAGACAAATGTGTGCTGTGCAAAACAATAACTGATGTGAGAACATTGGCATAATGTCTGATGATATAGCCCATGATCATCGCAAGATGTTGGGGTTTTAGTTAGCATTATATGATGCATGCTGACGTAAGATACACTGATTTTTTATTTTCATGCATACTTTAGTATATCATCAGCATTGCAATCTACAAAATGTATATGCATGCTAAAAAAATCATACACACTCACAAAACTATTGCTCTGAACAATGATGTACATGCATTTTCATTGGTAAAAAATTGACCAAAAATAGACTATATCGTGAGTTTGTAATTATTAATTAAATGTTTTTCGGTGAATCATAGTTACAGATCATTAAGAGTTATGATGAAGTAAAGTGTTGACATGTTTTGTAGCTCTCTAGACTATATGCATGCCAGTGAAGATACACCTGGAAGTAAAGTATTCGAGTAGACCATTTCGTGAATATTGTATATATTAGTTAGTGTGTTATTAAAAAAATACTGTCGATTTTATCCAGATATTCTGCTATTTAGGCAAATTTCCAGTGATTGTAGAAACCTTGCAGGAGAGTTGGTGAGCTGCAATCTCGCATGTAGCAATAAAACATTGTTTAAGAAAATGCACATGCATTATGTGTCCTCATTTTGCCCCTACCACCCTCCCCCAGAATGGGAAGAAGTAAGAGATCAACTATGATAAAACTTTATTTGTTAACAAGGTACATATGCATAGCATGTATTTTGACTTAAAAACAGTAGTAATGACAGTTAAAAACAGTAGTAACAACATAATACTGATATAACTGGACTGACGGAATAGCTGCAACATGTACAGTAAAACATCTGAATAATATTCCTTATAATTTTTGGCTAAATATGCTTTAACCATTTCGAGTATACCTGTTATTTTACATATTATTTTATACCTAAGTTATTTTATTTTAATCCTAGGTCATATCTTTATATTGCATTGATAATTATGTCTACTGGTTTTTGAAGTTCGTCAGGTTCTACCAGTGCAGTAGGGATTCCCATTACCCATTAGTTACAGCCCACTGTTTGACACAGCTTAAAACCTACATGCAACTGTCCAGTTTAACAGGGGTCTAGTGGGTTAATGCTGTCTGTTGACACAAGCCTCTGCCAGTGACCAGTTACAGATTAGTTACAGTTTCCATCAAACAATAGCAGACAGAGAACCTAGGCACAGTGGGTGGGGGTGGGGTGGATGTAATACACAATCAACTGGCACTCTGCCAACCTAGTCCAGGCAGAAACAGACAAAATTTGAACATTTCGCTTTTTGGGAGGCCCCGAGGTGCCCTTAGAATGATTCAATCAAATACAAATTTCTTGTGTACAGTGACACAAGTTACTGAAGAGTTTTGAAAAAATAGGCAAAATGTGAAAATACAAATTTTGCAGGTCCCCTTTGGTGCCCTTAGAATGATTCAATCAAATATAATATTTTAGTTAAAAGACACCATGTAACTTACATCATGAACTTCACTTGGTATTGCGCCACATAATAATGAATACAGAGATCTTATCTTCTATTATTTACATAAAAATGTAAACGTGTAAATACATAAAATATTGAGCTAGATTACACCATATATACCTATATAGCTAGATTACACCATATATAAGGATTACACAAGAAAATGCTCGCCCTTGTTGCCATTGTGGTCCTTGATGCCTGGCTATAGTCTATGTAACTGGTATCCTGTGATACCTTTCAACTGACCAGCTATTCTTGTGTATTTACCAATATATGTATGTTTTTACCACAGCAATATATGAATGCATAATACATAACTCGGCCCTAAGGACTAAAAATTTATCCGAGTACTATTCAGAATCCTAACTTAAAACTTGATATGATATTGTGACACAAGTAGCTGCCCTACCCTGGTGTCAACATCCTGTAGTGAATGCAGACTGATGGTTGATGCCTTTCTGCTTGTCACAGGGCTAGCGAGGGGTGTGTCGGAAGCTGTGCCCACGTGTACTTGTGCATCTGCATTCTCCTTCACCGACTGGATGATTTCTGAAACTTGCTCCCGGAATATGTCAGCAAACTCCTTCAGCAGCAGTTTTTCATTCATCTGGGGAAGAGACAATGTCATTCGTCATCTATTTAAAGTGTCTCTGTCTGGCTATAACAATTACTATTTGTCCACAGACGTGTTACTACATTATCTTGTTATCAGTGGAAAGAAAATGTTCTTGGAACAAAGGCTATTTCTGCCTAATTGAGAAAATGTATTATTTTTAACAGGAAATAAAGTGTTTCAAGAGAGTGACTAATTTAAAAATAGGATCTGACCGAGGAAAAGGAAAGGATTAATAGCAGTGGTTTTACTAGGTGGTTTCAGATGCTCTTCCCAAAATTGGGCCTTGGCGGATGTAGCCGTTCTCAGCAGTAATAGTAAGCAAACATAATGGAAATGGACTCACCAGGTTCTCTGCAATCTCACTTGGTTTGTCATCATCAGGGTTGAACTTGAAGCTGACAGTTGAGCAGTTGGCACCCTCCATTTGACACTCAACCACTTCCCCCCCTTGCTCAATGTTGATAATGCTCACTCGGGGCACCTTCCGCTCACTCTTTTTGCGTTTTGTCTTTTGCCTGTCTTTCTTCTTCACTTTTTCAGTATGTTCTGCATCACTAAACAAATGAAAGCGGATTACACTGAGTCACTGACTCTATTTATTTAACAAGGCTTAATAACATTCAAAACGACAAGTTCTTGGTGTCATAAAAATAATGGTTAAGAAGTCTTTTTATTATTCATTTATGTGCAGCCCACTCCTGCCTTACAGTTGATGTGAGCTATATACTTATCTTTATAAGTTTTTGAGAAATTGGATAAACTCCAGGTGATTTATTATCTACTGTTGTTTCCATGTTACCTTGCTTTATGCTCCCACTTGAATCCTTAGGGACAGTGATTTTCCATAACAAATCCATCTCTATTAATTAATTTTCTGTTTCAGAAAAGGAAATTTGTTTAAAATTTGCGTACCACTTTTTTACAACGGACACTTTTTTCAAAATTATTATTTAGCCAGCAAACTGTGCAAACTGTAGGGATGGACCTAGTGGACAACCAATGAATGGAAGACAAATTCTATTGTGCCTGCATCAATTGTTTACGGTCGCTCTCTGATGAATGACACAAGAAGATCGCACACAAAAATCATCAGTTTTGAAGTTAGATTAAAGACATTAAAACTAAATATGTTGTTCCTGTGCAAACAAATGGCTATAAAAGGGACCTGACCTGTTTTACAATTGATTATAGACTGACATTGTTCTCTTGTGAGTTATTCTAGTAACATATGCCTGTTTATAAAAAAAAACTTTGTCTAGACTCAATTACTCTTAGAATCACACATGATGTTCAAGTAGCATTCTCAGATTGCCCATCTTTTAAATATAATGTCCAGTGAATCAACATGTCCCATACCTTTCCTCAATTCCAGATAAACACATCTGTTTTTTAGAAGCTACGTCATCAAAAAAGAACTGATCTAAAATCACCTAAATAATTGATGCTTGACAATGGTATTAATAACTTCCACACTGCAAGTTTGCCAAAATTGTACAATTTTCTCTTTATACAAAATATTAACATGGATTCGGCTTTACGCATCAGCACACAACATAAATGTAATCATGCTAACAAAATATAGCTACAATAAACAAATCAAACTGCCCACACACAGTGCCACAATCAACAATGTGAAATAAGTGAAAACAAAGGTGTGGCTGGCCGGTCATCTGAGTGATATTTCCATGTCACGTCAATACCATAGCTGGATGATGATATGCCATGACGGTTATCAACACTAATGATGCTGCAGACATCAACTTCTGACTCAAAATTTATGACGAAAATTCATATAAAATTGGCGAATGTAAATTTAGGCTTTGCATGTGGAACATTCAGACATTCCGTCATATCTTTTGCTGAAATTCTGGCACTAATTTTCTTTATAATAAAAACATAAGGCAAAATTGAAGAACAGCACATGGGAAAGGTTGATTTAGTAGATGTCATACCGCACTAGTAATGCAAGGGCTGTTGCACGATACCCATATAAACACTGTTGGTGAGGCGAAGCACGATGGAAGTCACTCACATAATTCTGATTGTGATTTAGGCAAACAGCGACATACTAGATTCATCAAGAATCTCAAGAAAGTTTAATGAGATATTTTATTTGCAAGTTTGATAAATAAAACTATCATACCTATCCTTAGATGCATGAGACAAACCGTCATCTGGAACAGGAGGTGTTGATGTCTGAGTAACCTGCTGTTGAGATTGTAGTTGTTGTGACTGCTGCTGTTGCTGCTGTTGTTGCAGAGCCTGCTGGTGTTGTAGTTGTTGCAGTTCCTGCTCAATGTGCTGGTCAAGTGTTGTATCCGGTTGGTCAGTGTGGCCCATCTGAAAGTGATCGTTATGTTAGTGTTAGGTATGGCCAAATCCACTGTGGGTTTTCACATGTCAACAGGTGCTTGTGTCATCTTAGCAGCTGACATACAATTATATCACATCATTCGTTTTGATAGAAACACCACAACATGTTCACTTGTATATCACTCAGGCCTGGGGTCAATTACATTGCAATGTAATATATTACTATTACTTTGTTTCCTTCCTGTTACTATTACATGCTGAATTCTTCCTATTACTATTACATTTGAAGCTATTACTATTACATTTTTAATCAGAGCATTTTATGGTATAATGCACAGTATGCATGAATATAATAAGTGCAGTTGTTTGACTCACAGTCTCAAGAAGTTAAACAAGACAGGTGAATACAAAATTCTAACTTGCCATTTATTGATACCCATGCCCAAAGTATTTGAAATCATATTTGAGAAGTACTTTCATCTTCATCATCATTAGGGAAGTATTATAAAGTATAAAACAATCATAAATATTTACAATAATATATATATATATATATAAGTGTATACCATATTTAGCACAATCTACTAACTACATTGACTAAGGATAACATACATGTTCCATTTTATATTTAAATACCATACTGGAATGAAAGACAGAAGCAATAGTCAATGCCACATAACTTGGTGGAATATATTACAGTCTAATTAAACCACATTGCTCTACTGCTTCTTGGTGCTTGGTGGACAGCTAATTATTGGCTCAAGTACAAATACATCAGGATGTTTTTCACACCCACTGTAGTTTAGGCTTAATTGTATGTACCATGGAGGCAGTCACTAAACCCATCTGCTTACTTGAAAAGGGTAGTTGGCAACTTGGCACTTGGCACTTGACATTTGACTCAAATTGACAAGGGGGAGCAACCATAAAACTTGGGAGAAACTAGTGGAATCTACAACCTAATCAAATGGAATAGTTATGTAGTTGAAATTCGATTGAAATGTTCAATAGTAATATAAAAGTAATAGGTCAATTACTATTACATTGCTTCCTATTACCATTTCATCGAGTTTTTGCTCAACCTATTACTTCAATATTTGTAATTGTTATTATTACTATTACATATTACTATTACCTCAGGCCTGATATCACAAGCCAGATATGTTTGGACTTTGTGACCATTACATAAACTAATGACTCAAAAACAGTGTACAATGACCAACATGAAGTTTCCGCTTAATTGTACATGGGCACATAATAACAGACAGTCATAACAATAACCTACACTGACAGGTAAATAGTGCTGGTTCGTTATTTGGTATGTCGAAGTATCGCGATACTTGTGAAAGTTCGATACCGATATTTTGTGGTATCGCGATACTTCGATATATCAGGTATCAAACTGCAAGTAGTGCTGATTCGATACTTCCTTCAATACTATCGATACCTTCGATACCGTTGATACCTTCGATATAATATGGGACCTACACCGACGCCACTACGTTTACGGGCTTCACTTGCCGCTGAATCTCCGGACAGTAGCGTCACGGATGTCTATTGGCTGATTGACATTGAATGACGTCAGTAAATTTGGGGAAATCACCAAATCGGCGCCAGTTGATTAGTCATAGTCGTAGAAAAAATGGGCCAAGAGGCCCTGAAGTCCATTGGACTAATATGTCTATATGTGACCCCGGCTGACCAAATGAGTGATAAGTCGGAAAAATTGTAACATTGTTTTCTTACATCCTTGTAAAGGTTTGGTAGGGTGCTTTACACGGTTTCAAAAATTATGACTGCTACAAGAATTGGCGAAGTTATGGAGCATTGAACATGGTAGGGGTCAAAAAGTGAAAATGAAGAATACGGCTGTTGAAGTTTTACATTATATATACAAATGGATTGCATGGAAATATTACATGCATGACATTCAAATGTGGCACACAGTATGTATGTTATGTTGCAATGATACACTGGAAGTACAAATGTACTGCTACAAAAACTGATCACGTTACGCCAGATTATGTCTTCATGTGTAAAACTAAGAGGACAGATTATTTGAGAGCAAAAGGTAGACTCACTGTTTGACACAGTTTAAAACCTACAGGCAACTGTCCAGTTTAACAGGGTTAGTGGCATAATGCTGTCTGTTGACACAAGCTTCTGCCAGTGACCAATTACAGATTAGTCACAGTTTCCATCAAACAATAGCAGGCAGAAAATCTTAGCTCCACAGCTGGGTGTAATACACAACAAGTCAAGTTATAAATAGAGCTACTCTGAGGTAGACAATTAAGTTTAGCTAGCAAATTTAGCACTCTGACAGTGTACAGTGGCAGTACCACATGAAATGTCTATGCAAAATTAGAGAAAAAGTTATTTAAGTTTTTGAAAAAATAGGCTAAATGTGAAAATTTACCAGTTTTGGGGTCCTTTTTTGGGGGGTCATTAGGTGCCCTTAGAATGATTCAATCAAATACAGATTTCTTGTGTACACTGACACTACCACATGAAATGTATATGCAAAATAAAAATAAAAAAGTTGCTGAACAGTTTTTGAAAAAATGGGCCAAGTGGCCCTGAAGTCCTTTGGACTAATACGTCTATATGTGACCCCGGCTGACCAAAAAAATTGTAACATTGTTTTCTTACATCCTTATAAAGGTTTGGTAGGGTGCTTTACATGGTTTCAAAAATTATATGACTGCTACAAAAATTGGCGAAGTTATGGAGCACAGAACATGGTAGGGGTCAAAAAGTGAAAATGAAGAAAACGGCTGTTGAAATTATATATGCAAATGGATTGCATGGAAATATTACATGCACAACATTCAAATGTGGCACACAGTATGTAATATGTATGTTATGTTGCAATGATACACTGGAAGTACAAATGTGCTGCTACAAAGACTTATCAAGTTATGCCAGATTATGTCTTTATGTGTAAAACTAAGAGGACAGATTATTTGAGAGCAAAAGGTAGACTCACTGTTTGACACAAAACAAACAATAGCAGGCAGAGAATCTTAGCTCCACAGCTGGGTGTAATACACAACAAGTGATAAATATATGATACACTGGAAGTACAAATGTGCTGCTACAAAAATGTATTAAATTATGCCAGATTATGTCTTTATGTATAAAATTAAGAAGACAGATTATCTGAGAGTAAAAGGTAGTCTAAAGAAAATAAAAAATAAACACAACTTGCAATTATAGAAAATCAATAGTTTTGAAGATACAGTTTAAAAGTGTTAGGCAACTGTTCAGTCTAACAGGGATCAAGTGTGTCTACTCTGCCTGGGTGCTGTGACCAATTAAAGATTAGTCAAGGTCTCAATGGACTGGGCTGTAGAGATTAGTCACAGCTGTTGATTTTGTGGCACAATACACAACATCTAATGTTGGGGGTGGTCTCAAGGGCTCTTCTCAAAACCACATCACTAGATAATGTAAACCTTTTGCACTTTGGGGGCCCCTTAGGTGCCCTTAGAATGATTCAATCAAATACAGATTTCTTTTATATAGTGGCAGCACCCTAAGATACATCTATGCAAAATTAGAAAAAAAGTTGCTGAACAGTTTTTGAAAAAATAGGCCAAATGCTACATTTTTACCAGTTTTGGGGTCCTTGGAGGCCCTAGGGAGCCCTTAAAATGATTCAATCAAATACAGATTCAAACTCGTGCATAGTGGCAGTGCCCTAAGATGTCTATGCAAAATTAGAGAAAAAGTTGCTGAACGGTTTCTGAGATACGGCAGCTAACGGCGGACGGCAGACGCAGAGTGATGGCAATAGTCCCTTGGACCTTCGGCCAAAGGACTAAAAATAGACAAAATGTTTTATCAGTTTTGGGGTCCTTGGAGGCCCCAGGGAGCCCTTAGAATGATTCAATCAAATACAGATTTCTTGTGCATTGTGGCAGTACCCTAAGATATGTCTATGCAAAATTAGAGAAGTTGCTGAACGGTTTCTGAGATACGGCAGCTAACGGCGGACGTCGGACAGCGGACGCAGAGTGATGACAATAGTCCCTTGGACCTTCGGCCAAAGGACTAAAAACACCTTACAAATTGAAAACAAAGATCGTTGAATTTCGTAAATTTTTGAAGGATAACTCCGCAAATTTACTCCATCCTGATAATAATAAGGAGGCAGACTAGCGGACAAGCGATATGATATGTATGCCCTGACATGCTAACTGATACAATATTTGTCCGTGAAAATGTATTCTGAAGCCGACGACTTCAAAATGGAGTGAATGGCACCTATTTTTTCCCAGCCGCACGTCATGCATGATGCAATATTGGCGGCCACAAACAACGTTACTTTCAATGACGGTACCTAATTAAAAAATAAATTTATATTACGATGTTGACCGAGTTCATCAGTTTAGTTTACTGGTTGGTTAGTTTAAGAAACGAGCCACAAAATGAGAAGGTTGACATAATATATTTCACAATTTGCATAATTCTGCTTCTGTGGCGTGACATGTTGCATTTTAATAGATTCGCGTGATGGTATTACAACACAATTATACATAACGAGATTATTATCCAAGATACGTATACAATTGTTGCCTTTGTTTTCTGGAAAGAATGGTGTGTAAAATAAAAATAACTTGCTCATGGAGAACATTTCTCGTGAATAGTAGTCACAAGTCAACTCACATTTGTGATTTGAATTTGTTGGCAAATGTTTTGCCATATGCCGGCCCACATTGTTACCAAACGTCAAATTGGCTAATGTAACTAGATAGTTTATTTTAATCTGCTTTCTAATTATATCACATTTAAAAGTGCAATGGAAAATATTAAAGTTACGTCCATTTTAAATAAAGACCTGTCATTTTCTGATGCCGACAAAAATATTTTTGTATTTCTATGGTCAGGAACTGACTGTATCTCCTCTGCACAAGCTTAAGTGTAAATGGGTTAAAAGCACACATCAGTATTTGTGAATCTAGTTTCGAAAAGTAAATATTATATGTAATTATTCACACACAACAAATTAGCCGTGGTTACCCAGGCTTCGTTCGGTGGCACTATCTTCTGCTGTTTGGTGGCGCCACTATTTGGTGTTTTTTTATTTTTCAATTGCAATCATAATACATATATTTTCCCTTTGAATTAGAAACATGCAATCAGTTTATTTGTACAAACATTTGTTTAAGATATATATTCTAATTTGTCTTTTTAATGTAATAAATTATTAATTGTGATGACTGGAACAGCTAGGCTTATCTAATGTGTATTATAACATCCCAATCTGTATTTTATAATATTTTTCTAACAGTAGTAAACTGCTATTTGTAAACAGTCTTAGGGTGTAGTAAAATTATTAATTTAATTTCAATATTTTATTACTAAGTATTTTATTACAATTGCCTAGACGTTGTTATAACAACATTTACTATAGTAATTAATTAGAATTAAACAATTACAAATATAATTTGTTTACTGAAATAAATGATAACTGCATAATAATCGTTTTTGCATGAATACTGATGTATGTGTCGATGGACAAGTTGAAAAATGAATAGATGTACCGTTACTACCGTATCATTCCCCGTAGATGCTCGGTGCTTGGTAGCGAAGGCTTGGGTGCATGTCTATTATTATCTCAAAACTGGCATCAGGCAACACGTATATCAACAATGCGTATATTCAGCATATCTACCTAATATCGACACATGACAAGAACGCAATACCTTGCAGCTAGACACACACGCATTATGAATGACATTGACATGACAAGTTTCTGCAAAGGTGGTGGCAGCAGCAGTATTGCCAAAATTTGCCATCTATGATATTAACAAGCATTCGTTCATGAAACATCTATATTTTCAAGCATGTTTCCCTAATGGAAACATGCTTCTATTGGATATTATGCTTCTATCGGGAATTATACCCTATATGAATTAAACTTACAACGTAAGTATCGAACATAATTCTGGTATCGAACGATATCGAAGAAATCAGGTATCGAACCAGCACTAGCAATAAATGAAGATGTCTATCAGCAGAAAATGTAGATGATGACTGTCAGTAGTAAATGTAGATGACGACTGTCAGCACATGTACATGATGATTGTCAGTAGTAAATATAAGTGATTGGCTGTCAGCAGTACATGTAGGCGATGGGCTGTCAGCAGTAAGTGGAGATGATGGGCTGTCAGCAGTAAACATAAATGATAGACTGTCAGCACAAAATGGAGATGGGCTGTCAACAGTAACTATAAATGTATGATAGGCTATCAACAGTAAACGTGAATGATTGGCTGTTATTAGTAAACGTAAACAATCTACCCCAGTAGGCTCTCCACAATAGATGGTGGTGACAGGCTGTTTAACCGTAAATGGTGATCAGGGGATGACAAGAGTAACTGTAAATGATAGGTTGTCAGCAGTAAATGGGGATGATGGACAATTAGTAGTAAATGAAGATGATAAACCTATGAGGGGCTGTCAGCAGTAAACGCAATCAATAGGCTGACAAGGCTGTGTTTCTATTGTTGGGTTTCCAATGTAATGTATTCACAGCAGTACATTTATAACATTTTACTTCTGTCTGTTGACCATTACTCAACAGACAGTGGCAAAGGACTGTAACTGTTGGCTGTCAGTTACCTGTCTGAACTTAAAATGGCTAATAATTGGTTGTAACAATAGCATAGCTGCTCCATTTGTGATTTGCTGTCATAACCTGCCATCTAATATAGACAAATGTAGTAAGTAAATGTTAATACATTCAGTTGTGTCCTCATGCACAACTAAGTGCATAGATAATACTGTATGGTAATGTAAGCTATTAGGAGATTGAGAAATGTTTCATTCTATAACAAAACGGACAGTTGCTCACTGGACAAATTATTTTAAACTTTAAGTAATATGTTCCCGACATGAGCCATATTTTCACAATTCCTATTGGTAAGGTTTAATTTCCATACATCTAATAAAATATGCATAGAGTGAGCAACTGTCAGCCTTTTTTGGTGAACAAATGTCTGGTGATCAACTGTCCATGACTCAAGGAAACTAACCATCACGTTTTGGTAGATAATGTTTCAATCCAGCAAAGAACAACATCATTGGTGGCAAATGAAATAACAACCTCCAAGGTGTAGTGAAGGAATGAGCAGTACACAGCAACAATTGTGGAGAAAGTATGAAACATTCATAAAGCTAGCTTCAATATGAGGATAATGGACAGGTCTGAAGGATGAGAAAAGCAGCACAAGGTACAATCGATCCTTGTTACCTTAGTAGTACAGCCATCTTGCTATTAAGGTCACCCTAGGGCAGTCCCAAATTATTTTTGTAACCATAAAGTGGAGAACATTTATCCCACTAATACAGTCACATTGCCATTCAGGTCAATTTTGTCCATCACATTAGATAAGTCATTCAGTTACATTGGTCCGTTTCAGTTAACTTTTTTGAAGAAAAATAAGGGAAGCAGATTTGTTAGGTATATTTTGGTATACAATACTAAATGCTAGGTGGCAGTCCTACCAAGACACAGCAGTGATGCCGATATAAATTTATGCCATATTTAACTTTATCAGATGAAAATGTATGCAAGTATTTGTAACCCTCACTATCAGAAAGTTATCGAACAGCCCCCATGTTGCTCTCCTCCTTGTTCCCTGCTGAACAGGGGTTAGGGTCAGATACAGCAAAGCTGAACCACTTTGTGTCTTTTCTTTCCATAGTTTTCTGTCCATCTCTCCATCTCTCCATCTTTCATCTTCCCCTAATCATCTCATGTGCCTCCTCACACAGTCCTCCCATCTCAGCTGTGGCCTTCCTCTTTTCCTGTGTCCTTTATGTTGTTCCGCCTCTGCTCTCCTCACTATTTTTCCTGCATCCATCCTTTCCAAGTGGCCTTGGAAAGGATGGATGCCGGAAAAAATTATGTATATATATGTCTCAATTTTGAACATAAAAGAACCATTGAGGATGATAAGCACCCTGGCAGTGACCTCCCTCAATGCTAGCATATAAAGGTCGGTTTGACGATAATGTTCTGAAAAATGCTAATTAGTTGAATGAGACCTCATAAGACCATGAGGCATAACACTGTAACCACGATATATACAGACTAGTTAGTTAATAGAATCTTGTCCAGTGATGGAAACAAAACTACACATAATGAAGAACTAGAATACATTGCATCTTGCCCTACAGTTATGCTATAAACAACTGTAGCAATTTTGTGATGTCATCTTTTGTAAAATGTGTTTTCATTCAAAGAAAAAACTATTTTATAACAATTTGTTTGAACTCAATAAATGAAATAACTTCCTTGCATATGTCAAGTGAGTTCCTTGCACCACAATGGCTCTCCAAATGTTTCTATCATATATTGCTGTCTTTATTTCTTCTTTTTTCTTTCATGTATGTAAGTGTAGATTCCTCCAATATTTCCATATGCATGTTTCGGTAATCAGTGAACCAGCTGAGACACTGGTTCATTCTAGCTCCTGTAGTTGTGGCCAGTGAATTGCATCCTTTGCTCTCTGAACTTTCCTGAGCATTTTGATAATTCCCAATAGAGCTCACTGCTTGTGGTATACTGGCTGCAGTGCATGTTTAACACCATCCTGAGCATTCTGGTGTACCTGTAGCATACCTCTATTTTGCTTTTCTAAATTTGATGCCCTAATCCAGGTGTAACATCCATACCACAGAACACACTGAACAGTTGAGATAAAAATATGCAATTTTTGCTACTTAGGGTGTAGTCCTTTTTACAGATCCTCATATGCCCTCAATTTTCCATCCTTGTACAACTTGATATCCCTTGCCAAACTTTCCACCAGGATACTACATAGTTGTTTAATTATTGAAAGCCATATATTTTGTTATCCTAGCATTTAATCTTCAATACCACTTCCCAACTGATTGATCTATTTTTTGTAAGTTACTGACCCTGTTGATTTCCTCTAACAGGAGTGCTACATAATCAGAAAAGTTGAAATCTCTGACAACCACTGGCCCAATATGTCTACCTCTACTACTTTATATTTGGAAGCCTAACTCTTCTTCTTTTCTACCAATGGTCACCTATGTCTAGAGACATATATATATCATGAAAGTGTTTCATTTTAACAAATTTAATGTTCAGTTTTGCCATCTGGTGTTATCATCTTTGCTTTTGTGGCTTCACAAATCTTGGCTATTGCATTAACAAGTTAATCAAGAATGTTGTAGGCCCTATGTGTCATCAGTTTGCCTCAGTGAATAGTATCGGAAGCCTTTTTGAAATGTGTGAAGTTTATTATGACAAGCCCTGATTCCCTGTTAATCTTCAGAGAGCAAGAATACGTTCTTCCAATGACAAAGTAATTTTGGTTGCCAATCAAACTATAGTTTTGTCAACAAATGAATTTAAATGGAAACAAAAGGCATTGTTGGGCCTATGCACGGAAATGAGCTAATACAAACCAACCTTTTGCAACTGCAATCAATATCATGCTAGTGGCTCACTCAGAATGTGTTCTCAAGCTTGGAGATTCTGGTGAAACTCATAGTTTCCAATAACTGACATATTGATCAAGCCCCTGGTGCTTGATCAATAAGTGCATCACATGATTATTTGACCTTGACCCTGCTGTGACGTGTTAGTTTTCAAATCGCTCAATATGGTGGAGATTGCACCAGATATTGTTTTTGTATCCCTTTAAAATTCAGAAACAGAAGTTTTATATTCAAGTGATATGCAGAAAAAAAAATTACATTGCTATACCGTATCGTGCAGCATATAGATGTGACAAGTCAGCTGAGAAAAATTACTACCACAGAAATCGGTAGCCAACATCTGCATACATTTATTGATGCAACACAAAACTCAATCAAGCAACCAGCAAAGTCAGATGCAAACATGTCAGCAACGTCCACACCATGGAGTTGTGGGTTATGTAAACTCATGTTACATCATATCAGTTGAATACAGCAGCTACTGGCTGTGGTTTGGGAAACCATTTTGAATCTTTCACAATCTCTGGTTTGAATCAATATGAAAAACTATGACTTTTCGATTTTGCAAACTTAATCAAGAGTCCACCCCTTACAAACTACCAAGTTATCCATTGCAGAGGATGGGTATTATTGCTAGTGCTAATCACGCTTCATCCCCTCTATCAATGCTTGGCTGCAAAAGACAATAATAATAGTAACATTGTCGCACTGCTTCAGTATCTCTGGTCATCCTAATCATGGTTTTTCCTTCAACTAGGGACTTCCTTGCTTTCTTATACTTTTCTTGATCAAACGGGCTCTTTGATGATCAGATTTGGTAACTCAGGTGATCTCCTCATCTGCAGTACATGAGGACTTCCAAGTTATTATAACAATTATCTAGACAAGAGTCTAGACTGCACGAGACTAAGAGTCTAGGCTGCTCTGGACAGGAGTCTAGGCTGCTGACAAAACATGAGAAGGTATGAAGGAACATGTGGGAAGTGTCGTAAAATTGTGTGTCAGATGCTAGAAGGAAAGCTACTGACAAATGGATGGAAAATGAAATATAGAATGGAGATACTTTACAAACTGATAGTTACAGAGAAGAAAATGTATCTTACAAAAAGCAACAGTGAATTAAGAGAGGAAAGGGAAGAGATGGCATAGCTTACTGGTACTGGATGCACAGCAGACATCACAAGTTGCACGCCAGCACCACCGGTTGGCATGGGAACTGGCAGTCCACCATAGAAACTGCTAGCAACCATCTATGTAAAAAAGAAGGCTAACATCACATATCCCCACAGTCACTACAGTGGTCAATAGTATGCAGCAAAAAAGAATTATGGCACACCAATCTAACAAAACAACTTGTGGTAAAATACCTTTATGGGTATAACAAGTTAAGATGCTGCTGTGAGATAACCTTAAAATGATTTACATTTTTCTACCATCAATTATTAATGTCAATTACGTTTTATTATGTTTACAATGTTTCCTAAAGGGGGCTTGAAATTACTGTGCCATTTTAACATACACAAGTTACCATAAACATGATTCTCTCCACACAGTTGCAATGCACATAAAACAAACAGTTACAAATATAAGAGGGGTCATGCACTCATAATTTAGTGATATTATACAATCATATGAAGGTGGCATTCCTGTTTGACATATTGCGCATATAGATTTTCTAGTGAGCGGGTCAGACTTCAAAATATTTAACATTTTCTACTGAATTTTTATATTCCTATAATGATGTTACCATCACAAGAAGTCACATAAATAGTTTAATAATATTTTTGCACCTGGATGACATCACCATTATACCATTAGACATTTGTCTAATTAAAAAAACATGCATTGCCATCAGCATTAGAAAACTAACAAAACTGTTCACACAAATTTATGACATTATATTAATATTCCATGCATTAATTTATCACACAGTAAAAAGCAATGAAATCATTTTAAAACTTAGCCAACAGAACCAAACAAAATAAACGTAAATTAAAGAAAAACAAACAAATTAAAGAAAAACAAAGTAAGAAAACTATGGTTTGACCACAAAGATTAGCAAATGTGTATGCTTGGTTGAACTGCTGCACTTACAATTTAATCGAGCTAACGCGATTTCTTCATGTAATATTTTCTATAGCTATTTCATAAATCTATTATTAACGTCTACATGATGATGTTGCAGAAAAACAAATTCATCAACTATACCTTGAATCATGAATGAAAATAACAATAATTAATTAGGTCAGCAACTAGAAATGCAAGGATTAGCTACATCCTTAAATAAAATTGTATCTGGAGCATACATGGATGAGTATGGACAAGCCTTCTCATACTATGAAGAACAGTGAAGTCACATCATGATAAGTCTGCTGGTTTCACATTGCACCAAGCTTCAAGAGAACATCATAATGCATAGCTTAACATGTTGGGATATAAAAATCCCAGATTTGAGCACTTAGTCAATTTAAACAGGAACATCTCCATCTCCGATAGTGTGGGGTGGGTGATAGGTTTGGTACCATTTACCGCCAAAATGGTAGTGACATAAATTTTGTCAATCGGGGGCAATAGTACTGGATTTCAATATCTTATTCTAGAGCTTATGTGTCCTGGCTTTTACACATTCTCTGTGTGGATTCAATGGCTGGAGAAGGGTGCAGACTTGCAGGGTGTCCACTGGGGCTCACCTGGGGGTGTGCCGCAGGTGAGACAGACTGCTGCAGCATCATGTGCTCCACACTCCAAGGTGGTTCACTGGCTTGCCCGGGAATCATGGGCGCACAGTACTGTGGATGCGGTTTGTATGTGAGTGAGGATAACGAAGGTAGCTGGGGCATGGGGAGTATGCACGAGCCAAGGTTAGCAATCGGTGCCAATGCAGCAGGCAGTGCTGGCATTTGTGGTGCAGGAAAAATAGTCTGGGATGCCAGCATTTGTACAAGATCACCAGCAGCATGTGGAAACCTACCCACCTAGAGGGCGGAGCAAACAGAAACAAGTGAATCATCTCACCCCAGCTCATAATAAATAATACCCATGGTCTTCACCACAGTAAGCAACAAGGTGGTGTATAGCATGCACAACATAATCAAAATGTACTAGGTACAAAACAGACAAACCAAAATAATGCTAATTATTAATTTTAGATTTAAATCAAATGTCACAGAATAGACATCAAACTGTTTTTGAATCAACTGCCACAAAAAGACATCAAACTGGTTTTGAATCAATTATCACAAAAATTACATCAAACTGGAACTAGGTCATTTGTTACTTGCACCATGAACAAAAGCACTTATCATTGGACACATTGCAGCTTAGTTACCCGATAAAACAACTAACAAACTTCATTGGTAACAAGTGACTTTCAGCAGCTGTGCAAGCAGAAAATGCTGTGGCAGGAAAGTGGTTTTGATTCGATAATCACAACAGATACAAATTTACTACAAGTACAACTTGATCAGAATATTACCGTTTGTCCAAAAATGTTGCTCAACCAGATAAATGTTTGTTTTTTGTTTATAAACTAGGTCTAAATGTCAACAAATTGGCAGCAAAACGCTATGTAGAAGCAGTAATGGTTGTGTCTATGAGAAATGATAACTACAAAACAAAAAGAAAACCATGCAGAGGAAACCCCAGGCACAACAAACACACAAGTGGCATGGTGAGTCTCACCTGCGCCTGTTGTAACTTCTGCTGCATTAGTAATGCCTCATAGTCCTGGTAGGGCTGGGGAAGAAACATTTGGGACGACAACTGAGGGAAGACAATGGCCCCCAGTGACTGACCAGGCTGTGCAATGAGGCTATGTTGAAGTGGCAACTGACCAAATACTGCAGCCTCTTCACTCATGGACATCTACAGAGACAATACCATTACATACATGTCATTAACATCTTTCTATGCTATCGCTATTTGGCAAAAGAAAATATGAAATCTTTCCCAAACTTGCAAAGTCATATTGTGGCTTCTATTAGTGACATTGTTAGCACTTAGCAGTATATCAATGGGTTAATCACCTCCATGCTATTTCAAATGACCGCTCATCATATCAATGTATCTAACCACTTACCATTTACCATATCCATGACCACCCTTGTTATGTAACAATACATCACTGATCCTTCTATTTACTATTTATCCACAGACAATAACATGAATAATTTCAAATAAGTTTTGCACTGGCTGGACAACGGATATCTATCTGACCTGTTGTTGACATTACTTAGACAAGCAGAATGGCATATGTATCTAGTCACCCACTATAAATGAAGTTTGTATTGCCATCAATTGAATTTACAAAACTAAAACATTAGATAATTGTCATTATTAAACTCATTAGTAACTATTACCTGGTAAAGACAGTGAATGATAAAATCTATATTTTTATAATTAAAATATGTATTTACAAGTAACGTACTTACCTGGCTCCGTCGCTTCACAAGGTGCAATACACTTGGCTGTGCCCAAGTTGCTCGCCAAAAATAATAATAAAAATGAAACACGACCCATCCCTGCAGCTCCCACCACCCTCACCCCTCATTGAGTCACCCCCTCTTCCCACTTGGCTAATAGGATTGTACAGTGATAGGTTATCTCCTGATAGCGGGGAAGGAGGGAGGGTGTTATGGTGAAGCAACGGAGCCAGGTAAGTACGTTACTTGTAAATACATATTTTACTTCTAAAAATATAGAATTTACTGCCTAACACAGACTTCACAAGTTGCAGAATATAGATGAACGGATGGTGGGGTATATACAAAGCTACCTATAATGATCTCCTGTTGGCGGCAGAACAGACTCTGCAGCCACTATTGGGCCTAGCTGAATGAGATCAGAGGAGTAGAGGGATAGGTCCTTCAGATAAAAATCTGTGAAAGTGTTATGACAGCGCCAGGTACCAGCTCGTAGGATCTGCTCCATGGAGGCCTGTCTGTGGAATGGAAGGGACGCAGCCATAGATCGTACCTGGTGTGCCTTAACCCGATGGTACTCAAAGAGAGTAGTAGGGGATTGTGCATAACACTTCATAATGGTTTTGCGAATCCAACTAGAGATTATGGATGGAACAATATCTGATTTATGTTCTGGTTTGAAAGAAACAAAGAGGAGACGTTTGTTCTCCCTCCAAGTCATAGACCTTTCCAAGTAGAATCGCAATGCTCGGACAGGGCACAACAGTTTGTCTTTGGCCATCCCATCGCTTAAATGATTGTCCAGTGCTGGGATCGTCCAAGAAACCACACATTTGGACCCTTTGCCCAACACTTGAGTTTTCGACAGGAAAGACAGACCCACTCGTAGTGTAACTTCTGCCCAGCCCGCAGTCCGTTGTAAACGGGCGTGTTCAAAGGCATGAATCTCGCTTCTTCCTTTGCCCAAGGCAAGAGCGATGAGAAAAAACTGTTTTCCATGTTAACAGTTTATCAGGGGCATTGCGCAAGGGTTCAAAAGGGGGCTTGGTTAGGGCCGATAGAACCAAGGCAAGATTCCACTCTGGGAAAGGGCGTTTACTACGTCCCTGTTCCAACTCGATATTCCGAAGAAGGGACTTTAACGATGGATTCCGTCCTACCTCAACATCGGAAGTGGCAAGAAGGGTGCTGGCAATTGCCATTTGATAGCCTTCAATGGTAGAAATTGCCAAGTGTTTCTCCGTGTGAAGGTAGGAGAAAATCGAAGACTACACTCTCAGTAGTCGAGAGTGGATTAATCTGTTGAGAAGATCCTCCACTTGGACTCATAGATTGTCAGAGTACTCTCGTTGAGGTCTGGAGGTACGGGAGGCAACGTCAACCGAAAAGCCTCTGCTGCAGAGGGCATCCCGGATACATTCCACGCGTGTAGCTGGAGATTGGAGGGTTCGCAATGGATTAGTCCTCATGGTTGTGACAGTAACTGAGGGATGTTGGGTATCTGTAGAGGAGATTCCACCAACATCCGTAAGAGGAGTGGAAACCAGATCACTTGTGGCCAGCAATGAGGATCAGTTCACACTGGTCTCGTTGGACCTTCTCGAGAACTTGTGGCAACCAGAGCTGGTCGTGGGTAAGCGTATGCCCACAGTGCCTTCCAGCTCATTGATAGTGCATCTACTCCCATGGCTGATGGATCTGGAACGGCTGCAAGAACATTCAATCTCCCAGGAATGTGGCGTGCCCGTAGCACTATCCGGTTGGTCTGACACATGAGGAGCAGCCTCTTGGTCCGTCTGCACAGCGATATTGACCATGTTCCGCCCTGCTTGTTGATGTAAGACACTACAGTGGAGTTGTCCGACGCAACAAGGACTGTGAGGCCTGTAAGCTTCCTCAGCCAGTGGAGCATGGCTTTGTTTATGGCTTCCAACTTGAGCACATTGATGTGAAGTGTTTTCTCGGTTGTTGTCCATACACGGGAGACCATTGATGAGTTCCAGTGTACACCCCAGCCGATGCTTGACTTGTGTGTCTCGGTCCTTCGGGGTAACCGGAGATCCCCTCAGAACATTGTGTCCCGACATCCACCACTGGAGATCCTCCTCAGCAGTAGGGGAAAGAGATACCCACAGGTTGCTGGTTGATGCATTGATAGTCCAGCAGAAGTGGGTGAAACGTGGATTTGGCGTCTATAGTTTTTTTCTGCTGATTTGGGAAGACTAGTGTACACTTTCAAAAAATGCCGGGTGACACCTTGTCACCCTTGGATAATTTTTTATTTTGCATGTTTTATCCATACCCCCTCCATCACTTTATTGTAGAATGAAAAAACTAATAGTCCCCGAAAACATATAGCGACCTTCACCTTTGTAGGTTAGTTGTTGCCTTCGGGAAGCACTGCGGGATCCCCGTAACTGATAATTGTTTCATCGGTAAAATTGATAACATCTGCCAGTGTTAAAACAGGTGTACATTCACGTTCCACATTAACTGTTTTAATTTTATCAAAATACAAAGCAGTATAACTAATATTGGCGAGGGAAGATCAACTGTCTGGAAGGAATCTCAGAGACGTGCAGCAAGATTAACAAAATCAAAATTTTCTCACAAAATAAGGGTTATTTAATTAATACAAAAAATAGAATGGGCACACTTACAAGATTGATGGCATATTTTGCATTTAACTTTAACCATTTTATTATGAATAAAGGTGATGTCAGTAATTTGTTTCTGATTTTTGTATGCAAAACACAAGGAGGATCATTAATTATTTAATAAGTGAACTTGGTGAAATTTTTTTTATTGTAAATTTAAGTAGAGTAAATGTAAGTAAATTTAACCAGATATAATAAAATTACTTTGTTTAAATATATTATATTAAATGTTATTTTAAAACCATACCAGAATGGAATGATTTATCTGGTAACTTTTAAGCAGCCTACAACACTGCCGAGACAGATTGAAATTTAAATGGGTCTAGTGGTTCCAAGTAGGCCTAAAATGGTGTTCCGATAATAACTCACCATTTTCACTATTCGGTCGTTGAGTTAATCATGTATTTATTTGTGCAGGTATATGTGCGCTGTAGAAGAATGCTTCTTCAAGTGGAAGTTCCATTGTGAAGACAAGGCAGAAAGTCTAATTGAATCTGGGCCAGGCAGGGTTGAAACAATCATTAAATGCAATAAAATGTACAAGGACGGCAAACAACAACAACTTGAAGAAAACCTACATGAAAACGGTCACTTCACTTTACCTTGTCACAAAATCTGTGTTTCAACTTACACTTCTGTGACACAGATTCGGAGACATCTCAAAAAACAAAAGCAAGAAGCACCCTCTTCACATATACCCCCAAAGAAGACACGGCTGTCAAGCAGTACAAACTTTAGTTTTCAACAACATTGCTTATTTTGTGGTGAACTCTGTGATTTGTGTAAAGACCCTAAACACCCTGCTCGGTGGAGGCCTGCCTATTTGTGTCGGGAATTAAAAAACAAATGGGGAAAACAGTCAAAGCAATTGATAGTAGAGGCATGTGATCAAAGGAACGATGACTGGGCAGCTTGTGTGGAAGGTGCCATCAGTGATTTGCATGCTGCAGACACAAGATATCACATGGACTGTAAGTCAAAGTTCATGTCATCCAAGTCATTGGCCTCAGCTGCAAAGTCAACTACAAGTCCCGATGAAGAGGATGGTGCACTGACATGGCTTATTTCCCAAATGCAAGCCGATTTGTCACGCATACGGAACTCTGTAGAATTGTTCAATGCATACAGAGACCATGGTGGCAACAAACTATCTCGAAAACTTCTGTTAAAACAATTGTGTGAATATTTTGGTAAGGACCTTCTAGTGTTGTCCTCTGCAGGCATAGCTAGTATCGTTGTATTTAGAATCACAGCTTCAGATGCCCTGAGAATAGTTGATGGCGACGAAGATGATTTGGATTTTGCTATCGCCAAAGTTTGCAAAAAGATTAGCTTGATGTTAAAGCTATTGCAACTGATAAAGCTCACTACTGCACACACATTAATTGTGAAACTGCCATAGATTGCGTGAGTGAAACAGTTTTGGAACTGTTAACAAATGTGTCTCCTAAGCTAGATAGGACTCCGCCAGCTATTCTGGTTGGTTCTCTTATTACTGGTGTACTTCATAACCATCCAACCAGCCTTCAGATTGCTCTTGGCATATCAGTTCTTGCTTCTAAAGAGCTCATACATAAGATGCATGCTTTCGATGTGACATGTTCATATGGTGAAGTTCTGCGCTTCAAGAAGTCGGCTGCATTAGCAGCAGCAGAGAACATTGATTTGTCAGGTGTATCGAAAGCTGGCGCAGGCTTATTTCAGGTTGTTGCTGATAATTTTGATGCAGAGATTTCCTCTCAAAATGGTAAGCTCTATACTCATTCACTGGCAATGCTCGTAACACAAGCAGATGATATTGACGAACCCAAGCGTCTGCAACAGACAATCACACGGGTTAACAAGCATGACATGCATGTACTGAATGAATATGAATTAACCCTTCAAAGGTTCAATGGGCCCAAGAAGCCAGAACTGCCCACAACAGCCACACTCAAGCCAGTGCTGCATTTCAAGTTACTCGTCCAGAAATCTATGGCTACCAGGAGGGCAGACGAGACTGACTTTACTTTTCTGCAAGACGTACTTACGAAACATGGATGTCCTGAATTCAATGGATAGAACACATCCATCAGTCGTGATCAAGGTCACACTCCCAAACCAAAAACCAACGTTGTATACACGCCCCTAATTGACATGATTCCCTCTGACCTGGACAGTATGATGACGGCGTTGGCACGAGCACAGCAACTAACACACGAAACGGGCCAGAAATTTGTGGTGTTCACTTGTGACTTAAAACTTTATTGAGTGGCACTGCATGTGATCTGGGCATATCCAGATCGGTTCCCCAATGTCATCATGCATCTAGGGGGTATGCACTCGCTGATGAGCTTTGTGGGCTCAGTTGGTACCTTAAAGGCTTGCTGAAGTTATGAATGCAGTATTTGGAGGAGTACCGAAGATGTTGGCTGGTAAAAAGTTTCCTCAGAATGTGAGAGCCATGCGCATGGTTGCAGAGGAGATGCTAAGACCAGTAATGCAAAGTACCCAAGTTTCATGCAAAGAAGAGTTAATGAAAGTACTGGAAGATCTGGCCGGTAGGTGCAAAACCACAAAGCTTTGGGTCGATACGCTAATCAAGCCAGTATTCATTATGATGATGTTCATCAGGGCAGAAAGAGGAGACTGGCTGCTTCATATTGAGGCCTTTCGTTTGATGATGCCATACTTCTTCGCAGCAGGTCATGTTCATTACGCACGCTATGGCTTATTCTACCTCCGATCCATGCAATCCCTACCTGCCAATGTACTTGGGTACCATCATGAAGGGCGAGCATGTTATGCAACACGTACCGGGCATCTGGAATGGAATCTGGAGTAACATGTACATCGAAACCACTTTCATGAGATATGGCCATAAGTCACGGTGGTATCATTAGTATCACGCTCAAGCCTGAAACACTCAAAACGTGGGCATTGAGTCTTCACATATGCAGCCATCTGGAGTCAAACCTTGCCAACATGGTTGATGGTGAGAAGATGTGCGTTCAAAGCAGACACAAAGAGGAAAGTCACACAAGGATCACCAATGATGTACATGATAGAGAGGGACTACGAAAGAAGCTTGAGCTATGCATCGATCCTATTGACCGAGGGAAACACCCAAATGACATAATGAACATTGTGAGTGGCAGATTGGCCCCGTCATTAGTAAATGTACACAACGCTATTGAAATCGAAACAGTTCAAATGCAAGAATTTGAAACTACGTGGCCCGAAGGTTTCTACGACAAAACACAGAAGAAGACAACAACCATGACAGTGACAAAGCAATATGTGCGGGTTGGAGAAGTAAAGGTAATTGACACCATCTTGATTTATTCCAGGGTCATAGGGCGATGTGTATCTTGTCTTTGACAGGTACCATGAGTACAGCCCAAAGAGTGTCACTAGAGGCCTCAGGACCAAGGAAGAGAGCAGAACCCACTGACTTACGGCAAATACCGAATTGCCACTGCAGAAAGTTGTGTTGACAGTAACCGAGAACAAACAGCAACTAACTGACATCATCTGCACAGAGCTGACACATGATGAGTCATTCCACCATGACAATCTAAACCAACACAAGTTAATTATCACAGGGCAACAAATAACTCCTGTGGAAATCAGCCATGGTGGAGTTATCATTCAAAGGAGAGACATGAACACCACTCACGAAGAGGCCGACAACATCATAATACAACACATGCTAATGGTTGCCAAAGAAGAACTGAATGGAATCACTGTGTTGTCTGATGATACCGACGTGTTCATGCTCCTATATTATTACCTGAATGATCATCTGAAAATATTGGTGACAATGCAGTCTCCAATCAAAGACCGAGTTAGTGTTGATATTGGCATGACTGTGGAGAAACACAGACATCATTCCAGAAATCCTGCCAGCCCATGCGCTTTCGGGATGTGACATGCTTGCCTGCTGTTTTGGCATTGGAAAAATTACTGTTCTGAAAGTAGTGCGATTTGGTCATCATTCTTTGTCACTTCTGGGTCATATTGATGCCCCTGTGCCAGCTGTAATGAAACAGGCAACATCATTTATGGTTGCTTGTTACGGACAATCAAATTGTCATACCATGTCAGGTGCACATTTGAATGTGTGGGCAGCCCAAACCGGGAAAGGATTCACGTCAATGCCAAAACTGTGCTCACTGCCGCCGACCACCGAAGCATTTGAGGAATACGTCAAACGAGCACACCATCAAGTGTGTGTGTGGTGATCTCTTAAAGATACAGACCCACCAGAACTTGACCCTGAGAAATATGGGTGGAAGAAAGATGTGCACAACAAGTCACTATCACCAACCACCGTCCCGGAAGACGTGTCACTTACGCCTGCTGCTGTCTTACGCCTCGTGAGGTGTGGATGTGAGAGTGACACTACTTGTTCTTCTGCTAGGTGTGGTTGCAACAATGCAAGGCTGTCATGTACTGTGTTCTGTGCATGTCATGGTGTGTGCTGTTTTAATACATGCTTCATAATGTCGTTATGTATGACATTCCACGTGAATGTGCTGGTTGAAAACAGTGGGACCTTCACATTAAGGCTGCTTTCAATGTCAAGGTCAATCCATAGCCACGGGAAAGTGGCCATATTTGAATTTATGCATATAAACAATAAATGTTCAATCATAACATTTCCTGCAGTTATATCTATTATGTATTGGAATAATTGTGAAATTACAGCAATATAAATTAGATCAAAACACAGATACGGTGGTGACCATAATGCATTTATGCAAATTAAAAAAAATGCCCGAACATAATATTAGTTTCAATATTTGATGGCACGAGTCTCCAGACACTTAATGTATTTAGAATAATTTTGAAATTCCAGCCATATTTGGATATATCATAAGAAACTGATATGGAGGCAGCCATATTGGATTTATTCAAATTAAGCAAATTGCCCAAGGGTGACAAGGTGTCACCTGGCATTTTCTGACAATGTACACCCTAGTCGTATTAAATCAGCAGGAAAAAAACTATACACACCAAAACCTGGTCCAGCCTAAATCTTGGATTTGTCTGCTGGACTATGAAATCCCAATGTTGTGAGATGCAAATGTTGGGTTTCGCAGGTGTGTAGACGTCCCAGAGGAACCAATTTTTCTGTTGCGGCAAACAGACCTAGTGAGATCTACCATGTATGAGCACATCCTCCCTGTCGGAGAAGAAATGAGCGAATCAGCTCCTTGATTTTGTGATATCATTCTGATGTTGGAGTCACCTGGAAGGAAATAAGATCGAAATGATATCCCAGAAAAATTAACTTCTGTGTGGGAATCAAGTCCCACTTCTTCTCGTGAATCGTGTGGCAGAGACCGAGCACTTGTACAGTGTCTCGGAGTCACTGATCTCGAGATGTCGACAATATCAGCCAGTTGTCCAGGTACTGACAGAGATTGATGCCCATCATGTGCACCAGCACTTTGATCTCCGCCATAATTTTGGTGAACACCCAGGGTGCTGGAGAGAGGCCAAACGGCAGAGCTCTGAATTGGTATATGGCGTCCCGAGTCTGAAACCGAAGGAACTTTCGGTAACCCCTGTGGATGGGAATGTGGAAATAGACGTCCACAAGATCGATGGATGTTACCCAGGTGTCCCGAGGTAGAGATCGCTGAATGCTTTCTGCAGTCTCCATCGTGAAGTGGGAAATCTCTAAGAAAGCGTTGAGAAATGAGAGGTCGATAACAGGCCTCCATCTTCCTGACTTCTTTGGAATAAGAAAAAGGTGACTGTAAAACCCGGGAGACACAGTGTCATGGCCCATCTCGATTACTTCGTTTTGCCGCATTGTCTGGATCAATGCCTGGAGTGCTTTCTGCTTCACGAGGGGGCCCTTGTCCGCAAATGGTGAAGGGGTACATGTCGTGGGTGGCCATTCTCGGAAACGGAGACGGAAACCGACCTCCAGAACATTGCACACCCACTCGTTGCACCTCTTTCATCTCCAGACATCGCAGAACAGGGATAGTCGAGCTCCCACCTTCCCTGTAAGTAAAGGAGGTAACACGACCGCCTGTCGTGGTATCCCTGGAGAATCCACAGTCGATGGGTATGCGATGGTTGGGCCGCTCGTTGACCGAGGAGCCTGGCACAGACAGTCACAATTTATGTTTCATCCCTCCTCGACCCCGAAAGGAACGGCCTGAACCACGTCCTCTGGCGGCCAGAAAGGGCCGTGGGTGTGAGGAGGGAGGAAGGGAGCATAGTAGGTTGTCGTCGCGATGCAGTTCTTGTGTGAGCAGGCCAGTGGGAACTGGGGGAAGGCCACGAAGGCAGTTCATCAAACAGGGACAAAGATCCAAATGGCGCCGTGCGGAGGCTCTCCCTTTCATCCTGGGATAAAAAGGTAGAGGCCCCCCCAGAAGGGTGAGGTCTCGTTGGTGCAACAAGATGTTGTATGCCATCGCACAATCCAACGCGGCCCCATCCGACCAAGCAGTTGCCACTGATTGTGATAACTGCAAGGTAGTCCTCAGTTGGTGTAACACGGATTCTGCCGAAACATTTCCTGTATTCACATGGTCGATCATGCCCTGAATAGAACGATTTAGAGCCGCCCCAGACCAATCCTGAAAGGACGTGATACAAAGCCGTCGACATGACAGGGCCTCGCTAGCATGAGGGACCAACGCAAAACATTGCTGAAGGTGGTTGTAACTAGCTGTTGATTTTGTGAAAATGGTTTCTCATGGCCGTTGAAAACGGGAAGCCAGGCTGTGGTGCGACGGGAACCACGTAATCAGCCTGTGCTAGTGAAGACAAACGCGGTGCGGCATTAGCGATGATACTGTCCGGCGCCGGTAATTCGTCTGACAGGAACGCGCGGGCCACACTGACGCGATCCGTATGTGACCACATGTCGAGTTGTTCGTTTGTGTCGGAGAACTGGCCGTCAACCGAGATCGAGTCACACTTGTTTTCAGAGCAAGAATAATCGTAGGAGAGATCATCAGCCGTCGGCGACTAGAACACACAAACGGCAACACAAAATTGCGGTCGGTGGAAAGATGCCGGGCCGAACCCGCGCATGCAGAAGGCGAAAGGGGTATGTTGGTGCCATAGCCGCCAACTGAATCGTGTTCGGATACCGACTGCCCTACCGGGTCTCTGCCTCAGTGACGCACACGGGATGCCCGATGGAAGCCCTCTGGCTCCGGCACTTAATTACGCGGTAATTCCGGGGAATTCCCCCGGCTACGGGAGTCGGCCGGGTTTCGGGGTTCCGACATGTGTGCGTGCCGAACGCAGCCTTCTCGGATTATTCCCTCCAGGACCGGAGGTCCAGCCGGGTCTCGGTTTTCAAACCGGAGGGTGTGTATCCAACTGTTGGGACAATTGTCCGGACAGTTTCGTCAACCGCCCAGGTCATAGCTGAGCCTCCGGAAGCACGAGCTGGCGAGTTACTTACGTTGCCGGTAGACGAATTGACCGGTTCGGAGTGGACAGACGGGAACTTTCGTTGCAGAGCAAACGCAAGATTTCCTCCATCATTGACTCACGGCCACCTTTGCAGGCACTCTCAGTAGAATGAATGGGAGAAAAGCCACGAAAGCTGCCGTCAGACATGCTGGAGGTGCGTGAGCGTGGTCGTTTGCGATCGTGTGGGCCACCGAGCGGCGTTTCAGATTCAGACTGTTTATTACCAAGTAGCATTTAAAAATGTACTAGGAATTCTTGGCATTGTGGCGTCAACATACATACACGCTTGTCTCCCCTGCCCCCCATCATGCACACGCAAATTATACAATCGTTTCCTGGACAATCTGGCTTTCGTTCGCTCGATGATGCCAGCCCAGACCTTTTCTGTCCATTCCGAACAACTGTCGCACTGTACAGCCATGACAAGAGCGACACTTGTCCGGGTGGTTGTCGCAGCCGCACGTCGATTTTGTGCAGACGGGGCACTTTCGTTGGTGGCGTGATTGTGAGGTGTCCGCCATGACAGCTCAGTTGGTCACGACAAGTCAAAGACAAGTCTAAACACGTTATAAAAAAGTGTTTAATAAAAATGTCGACAACGATGACCACTAGAATTTAGAAGTAAAACTCTAAACTATTAACTGTAAGTAAACGCAAAATGGTGTACAATAAGCACTCTTAAAGTTAAAATAACGGTGCAAAGTCGAGGTGAGACTTAAACAATGGAGGCGCCAAGTGTGAAGAGGAGGTGACTCAGTGATGGGTGAGGGTGGTGGGAGCTGCAGGGATGGGTCATGTTTCATTTTTATTATTATTTTTGACCAGCAACTTGGGCGCAGCCAAGTGTATTGCACCTTGTGAAGCGACGGAGCCAGGCTAAGTCTATGTTAGGCAGTAAATATATATGAATGAGCATGCTGAAAGCATCCATAAACAGATGATGTCCTTGCTGTTTCTGGACAGAAAAAACTTTTAACATGTTAAGCTTAACATAAAAAAGTTTGATAAAGAGGGTATGACAAAGCAGTTGATTTTCTCAGCTCACCTGTTGCTGTGGTTGCGGCTGTTGCTGTTGAAGCTGCTGTTGCTGAACTTGCAGCAGCTGCTGATGTGATGTAACAAGGTGCTGTTGTGTCAACGTCTGGTTGTTAGTGTCAGTGACGAAGGATCCCATAGAAGTGGCAGATGCTACAGCTGATGGCATACTTGAAATGCTGCCCTCTGTCAAACCTGCACAGCAACATCACTCATTATAGTTGCCGCCTGTTCTACAATCTTAGAATAGTGTTACAACCCACTACAGCTTAGGTTTCTTTATATTTTCTTTTTAACTGAAGCACTAATAATTTCAAACTATTAATTACAATACTGGGTGTTTGTTATATTAGAAACAAACTAATTTACAATGGTAATGAAACTCTAAATGTCTCACTTTTAGTTATAACTTTGATACGAAATATTATGTACCAAAAACAAAAGCCATTGCGACTTTGATAAGTAATATTAATTACAGTGAAATTTCCATGGAAACAAGGCATTTAGGGGCATCTATTCACGACTTTACGGTAATGCCAGATCGAGGCAGCCATGTGCTTCACAATAATGGTGGTATTGTTTAACTAACAAGCAATCATAAAAGCAACATAATAAAGTAAACAAAAAGGGATTAAATATACTTTTGAATTATATTTATTTTTTAATTATATGGTGTTGTGATGCTAGAACATACTTGTTTGATCAGTTATAGTCGTCACTGTGGTAGTTGTAGACTGTATTGATGGACCTATCTGCTGAGTCGGTTGCTGTTTTGAAGCACCACCAGCTGATTTGGATTCAATGTGCTTACGCTCTCGGTCACGTTTCACCTGACTGACACGGTCTCGGATCTGCCGTGTAATGATCTTCACATCTTCTTCATTTGCAAAACCAGATTTCACCTGACAATCACCACAAAAAGGGATATGCAGTTATCTATAAAAGCACATGCACGCACGCACACATAATCATAAGTACAAGAACAAAATTAGAACAACAAAGATATAACAACACAAGGTTGATGTGTAATCTGTTAAACATCCATTTAAATACTGTTGATCAATACTTATACTTTTTCCCCATTGGTCCCTTGTGGAGCATGGGCAAAATCATGTGATCTGTTTCGTCCTCTTGATGAGTCATCTCTACCATTGTCTCCCGATATCTGCTGTTTATTCTTGACCTTTCAGGGCTTGGTTCAATTCCATTTAGTTAATCCCAATTCATTTCTATTTAATCAATTCCAATCCCATTTTAATTCCAACTCAAATCTTTCATTTCCAATTCAATTCTTCTTACTGTAAATCTGGAATATATTGTCCTCTGATTAACCTTTCGAAACTGACATTTTAATAAAAATTTGATACCCTTTAGCACCTAAACAAATTCAGCAAAATATGTTTTCAAACAGAGCTAATTCAAAAACTTCCAAAGTCATAAGAAAAATAGGTTAGTGGCTATCCATAAAGAACATTATGAAATCTGTGGACATTTCTGAGACCATCCATCCCCTTGTCACACTTTGTAATGCGCACGCATGTACACCCCCCTCAAATTAAGTTCGTTTTGACAGATCATCCCCAGGATGCATATATGTAATTATTGTATAATTTGCATGGCTGTATTGAGTTGTTGTTTACACGTAAAGTATAAATCTTTAAAAGTAATAAAAATTGGGTCTAGTACATTGCGAGTTGTTTGTTGGGATGCCATTGGAATCTACCAAAAAACTGGCTGAACAATACAGTGTTCTGCCTAGGTCGAATTTGCAGGGCGTTACGCCCTGCCCTTTTTTATACAACGCCCAGCTACATTTTGCACGTAATCCAACTCGTGGCTACAGACGGTTACACGATCGTGTATATTACTATTAATTTGTGAGCGAGATCGGGGCGCTTGCAGACACTCGATCGTCTGCAAGCGCCCCGATGTCAACTAAGTATCACGGTCGCGACACAGTCATTTCGATTGTTCAAGCACCCCGATCTCGACTCCTATCCCGGTCGCCATTAAATTTTAATCGTGTGTGCCAAAAATATTAAATATGTTGATTTGAGGAGACACCGACCTTCGAAAGTGGATACAAGCATGCCGTTTCTAGGTCACGGCGTCACGTGCATGTGCAGTGGACTAGCCAAGGGTGCTGAGGTTGCTGGCAGCTAGCGTCTTCTTTTGCCAAAGCATTTTAGCAGTAGCTACGTGTAATAATTATTATTCGGAGGGTGGTTTCAAACTAGTAATAATTACTTTTTTCTGTTTATTAACCGATTGTTAAAAATGAGATAGTGTGTGTGGGTAGTTTTTCTGTAAATAAAATGGAATTTTACAAATTAGCTATGCGTGTCTATAATTATTTTAATGTTTGACAGCACACTTTTTATTATTTGCAGTGTAATATATCTCAATTTCTGTTCAGACTAGCCAAACAATATTTTGCCTACCTATTGCTTATATAATAGTCTCTGAGAATATTAAATATGATGTGAATTTATACATAAAATGTTATGCCATGCTGGATATCGTGTTTTGCTAAAACTTAAATAAAGTTAAGACATGCCAATTTAATAAAATAAAATATGTTGTATTGTCTATATATATACTATATAATCATCCATTTGTCCACATTTATATTTATTTAAATGTCATTTTTCAAAATTACTAAGTTGCTTGTACATTTTTTATTTTCAAAATCGAACATAACAGTATATCTCAATTTACCTAGCCTAGCCCAAAGAAGTTTGGCACACATATTACCTATACAATATTCTCTATGTACAGTTAAACTTCATTATAACGCGGTAATCTGGGTCCATGAAACTGGACCGCGTTATAAGCGAGGCGCATTATAGCGTGTTGTTCAGATATATACCGTCAGGTGTCGTACATGTACCGTGAATCTGCGATGCTACACTGCGGAATCTGGCTTCGACAACCAGCCGTATCGTCTGTTGCACTTCAAGTTGTACCGTATCCATTATTAGTCTTTGCACTGTCGAAAGTGAATTAAACGTTGAATAAAACTGTGTTATTATAATAATTCTAGCTGCATTGTCGACTGTCAAATTGAATGACACAACTCCATTTTCACGTGTGTCACAAATGTGATGACCTAGTTAATAAACGGATATGCTGTTCGAAAATAATAACTCGAGGACGAACAACGGAATAAGTGAGATGGCGCCAGCATTGCAATTATAAAATCAATGAAAAAGTCAAATTGTACAATTCATATATATTTTATTGATTAACACCAGCCCCACCATGCAAATATTTTACTTAATAACATTTATCGTGCAGTAAAATACTCAGCTACTTTAAATCTTATGTTTATGGCTCGCTTGTTGTTGTCTTGGAGATGCCAAAGTGACATAGTCCATACAGCTGTACATTTTATTGATTAACACCACCACGCAAACATTTTACTTAATAATGTTTATCGTGCAGTAAAAAAGTCAGTTACTTTCTTCCGTTTCCGGCTCGCTTGCTGTATCGTCTTGGCAAAGCGCAATGCATTCGAAACATGCATCACAGTGATGTAGTCCGTGTCTTGCGACTCGATCCATCATAGGGCAGTTTCGAACGCTGTGACTGCCTCTGTCGCTGTCGGGAGTTTCGGAGTCTGGACGTGTGATGGTACTGGAGCTTCGGCCTTGATCAGTGTCGATTCACCGGCATCGGCCGTCGCATTGTTGACTATCTGTTGCTCCGTCAACAGCTCATCTATGGCACAGAGGTCATCGATGGTAGTCCATTGATCCATAAAACTGACCAGCGTCCCATGCTCTCCCGGTCATGTGGAACTTGTCCTTCAGATAGAACCGCTTAAGAAATGTAGTAACATCACAATCTGATATGATCATCTCCTTCACCGTCTCCCGCCGATAGTGCCACTTAAATGATGCCCTAACGGCTGTATTATACTCGTCGTGTTTGTACATGACGGTTACCTTGCCGTCAGGCGAGCGGAGCATGTCCACGGGCGGAATGGGCATGACAGTTGTCCAGAAGAAGCACAGCTGTCTGCTCAATGTGACGGTCTCGCAAATGACGACGGACAGCTGGCACAAATGTCGCGTCAAACCACTCTTTGAAAATAGAAGCCATCATCCACACGTTGCCGCTGGCCCTGCATGCCAGTGGTATCGCCTTTATGTTTACGTGGTGGAAGCAACGTGGCAATGCGCACTTTCTTATGCAGAGGGATCGAAGCTTGTGGCTTCCGGTTTCATTTGCACAAAAATAGCAGTGTCGTCCTATCTTTCGCCAGCTTATGACCCTCTGACTTCCGATCGTCGTCTTTTTGCGCCAAGGTGCGGTCCGGAAGCATACGGTGAAAGAGGCCGGTTTCATCCATGTTATATATTTGCTCGCCACTCAGGTTATGTTCAGTCATGAAATCGAAGTTTCGCAGGAAACGCTGCTGCGCCCTCTTCATCAGTAGATCGCTTCTCGCCAACGATCTTGTGTTGTTTGACAGCGTGCCACTTCTGCCACTGGCACAGCCAGCCCTGACTTGCAGTGAACTCACAATCCTCTCCGTGCATAGCTTTTGCAAATTTTTCAGCCTGCGCTTTGACAATGGTACCACTTATCGGCAACCCAGTCTGCCTCTCCTGAACGAACCAGTTCAATACTGCGGCATCGAGAGGACCGTCCTTCGCCACACGTACTTTCTTCCTCCGCAGCCCATCGTCATCTTGCACGTTTTGTACAAATTCAAGTAGTTTTACCTCATCCTTGAGCCATCCATGAATTGTTGATTCAGCAATGCAGGCTTCGCGTGAAATTTTGCTTTGCGACTCACCGTTTCGTATGCGAGTCACCAAATCCAGCTTTTCACGAATACTGTAGGCTTTATGTTTAGGCATGTCGAAGTCAAAGTAGCAGAGTTCATGTGTATCTCGGGAGCAACAACAAGTTATGATATGTCATGTATCGATCACCCCAGTTTATATAGGTTTGCTACATCAATTGGCAATTAACACAAGTTAGGACTTGTTGTTTTTCAAAGGCTGTTGGCATTGCATAACCATATCTAGTCATCTACGCTTAATCTGACCGCATGCAATCGCCGTCTTTTGTACCGTAAGAGGCGTAACTTGTTAGACTATAATAAACTCACACAGTAACTGATTGATTCAATGACTGATAGGGTACAAGTGTTGCTGGCATTGTTAGATGGAGTATTGTACAACCAGGTGTGAATTGCGGATTACTGAGTGTTGTCCACTGGCACTGAGTGAAGTCACCAACCACACAATCACATGTGCTCAATAAACAAACTCATAACAGCAACAGCTCTGCGCCCAGCTCTTTGAGTCCTTTCACAGGCAATGGTGCATAGCCAACTGCCTTTGCCTTTGTATTTGCCATTAATGAAAGTTGTTTTGACTGAACAAACATGGGAAACCAGTGGAACATAGTATGAACTCAGTATATTCAATCAATTGTAATAATTAAAAACAGGAGCCATGACCTGACTGCGTTATAACCGATTACGCGTTATATCCTGGGGCGTTATAACGAGGCTTGACTGTATATTGAATATTATGCAGATTGACACAAATTAAAAAGTTATGTAAAGCTAAATATTGTGTTTTGTTCTACAAATGCTTGCCCAAGCCAATATTATAATGCATAAAAATATGTATACACTGTGTACATAATATACTATATGTAAGTAGTATGATATTAAACTACACGCTTGTACACTGCTACTATGTCTTGTCAACAATTTAATGTAGTCGCATGTCACAAATGCCTTTTTAACCATAGCTTACTGCACTCTACGTGCCCTTTACTAAAATGGCACACTGCTCTTTTGAAAACCTGGGCAAAGCACTGTTAAATATGGGTTATGTTAACTATTTTAGTCATGCGTCATACGTGCCTTTTTAGCTATTGCTCACCGCGTTCTATGTGCCCTTTTGAGAACCTGTGCGGAACACTGCAATAATGATGCATCTGTCCGACATTGACAGCTTAACAAGCCAACATTTCCAAAACTGTTACATAACGCTTACCCACAGACCCTTCCATCCCCCAAGCGAGGTGCTGATATACTTTATGGATGATCCCTTACCCGTGATTTACAGCAAATAGACTATGCTTTAAAATGACATATAGCATGCAATTATTCAGTAAATGGGCCCACATGTACAAGTGTTGAAGTCCAGATTATCCAGTAGGTGTCTACAGACAGTTGGGGAGCATGACAGATTGTTGGGCAGTAGGAGTCTAGTGTATGTGCAAACTGTTCGTAACATGTTATATTGATGCATGGGCAAAAAATGTTGCAAAATGTGTTCCTAAATTACATTTTTAATGTGCCTACCATTTCCTGCGCGACCTGCTCTGGGTTGTCTTTTTCAATATTGTAGTCAAACTGGATTGCTTCGTTCTCCTTGTACTGTGTCTTGCGTTTCTTCGGGTCAATGACGCGTAGTCGCATTTGTATGACAGTGCGCTTGTGGTCATGCAGATCTTCGATATTAACTATTTCCACCTTGATACCAGCATCCTCAAGGAAGAAGTCCAGTTGCAGCAGTTCTTTCACAGTGAATCTGATATAGGAGGATTTCAATATCATTACTACTTTCTAATTAGTAGCAATAATACTTCATTTGCTGTTTTATTACAGCTTAGATGAGTGATACATAGACTACCTGGTAGGAGCCCAGAGCTTTTATTTATGAAAACAATGCATAGTGGAACGCAACAGGCATGACACTGAAATTTGGCATATGAAAGGATGCGGAAAATGTTGTGGTGACAGTCACATCTTTGTGAGAAAAGAATGTTTGTTGTTCACTATTCTACATACCAACAGCAATGTATTTCACCTGTTCTCATTGTCATTATGGTAATGCCATTGCAATGTCTATCGCTTCCTTGGCAGGTCACCGCATGCTCACACTGTCTTCTTTACACAATCAAAATATTACCAACACGATTTTGCTGTGTGTGAAATTAAATACTGAATAGCTCCAAATTATTTCTAACAATTTATTATGTATACATTACAAAAGTATATATGAATAAATATGACTGCAGAAAGCATTAATATTTTCATAGATAGTTATCAACATTGACATTATTATTATTTTATGATATCACAAAGCTCCGATATTGGCACTCATGTCCAGGTTGTTCACAGGTTCTAGAAACATAACAGCATATTTGCTCGTTATGAAACTAATGTTTAAGGTAGTATCAGCATTGGTCGAAAGCAACAACCTACCGTTCATCTTTACTTGTCATTGTACATCCACTTATGATTGACTTTATGTCATCATTCTCCACTTTGAAGAACGACTCTGGTTTCACCCCCTGTAAACAAATGAATTACATTTGTTTTTTCAATGACAATTATAAAATACATGTTTATAACCATATGGAAAATATTGTTCATGGCTCCAAGATTTGAATGGGCAGCAAGAATTAATACTTACTTTGGAGCGTTTAGTGATCAAGATGTGCAGATGGTGGATCGAAAAGATCTGTAATGTTTTTAAATACTTAAACAGTGAGATAGGCCCACAATAGATGAGGGGCTTTGATTTCCATAGGGGTCTGTAGCTGCATATTTAATGATTGCCTTCTTTTTGAAGATACACACAAATCTAGCGTAAAACTGACATTAAGATGGCTCTGGTGGCAGGCATGCTTGTTTTGAATTTTTAATAATTTCTAATAAAAGTTTTGAATGAAGATAGACTAACAATTTTTCTCAGATTGTCTAACATATCAAGCAATACTAGTCCAAAAAGAATTAACTTTCTAGGTTGTTTAGTGACATTTCCATGCTTTTAAAGATAATTAAATATGTAAAAAAATGGGCCAAGTGGCCCTGAAGTCCTTTGGACTAATACGTCTATATGTGACCAAATGAGTGATAAGTTGAAAAAATTGTAACATTGTTTTCTTACATTCTTGTAAAGGTTGGTTATGGTGCTTTTACATGGTTTCAAAAATTATGACTGCTACAAAAATTGGCAAAGTTATGGAGCATTGAACATGGTAGGGGTCAAAAAGTGAAAATGAAGAAAACGGCTGCTGAAGTTTTACATTATATATGCAAATGGATTGCATGGAAATATTACATGCATGACATTCAAATGTGGCACACAGTATATATGTTATGTTGCAATGATACACTGGAAGTATGAATGTGCTGCTACAAAAATGTATCAAGTTATGCCAGATTATGTCTTTATGTGTAAAACTAAGAGGACAGATTATTTGAGAGCAAAGGTAGACTCACTGTTTGACACAGTTTAAAACCTACAGGGAACTGTCCAACTTAACAGGGGTCTAGTGGCTTAATGCTGTCTGTTGACACAAGCTTGTCTGCTCTGGCTGTGTGTGACCAATTCAATATTAGCCAAGGCCTCAATGATACAAAGCAGAGTGGCAGGCAGTTTCTGGCACATAACACAAATCTACTACTCTATTGGGCTCTGTCAGTTGAGGCAAGCCTCTGCCAGTGTCCAATTACAGATTAGTCACACCAGTCAGGCAGCCACAGTGAGGTGTGACAGATTTTCTGGGAAAGGGATTAGTTGAACAAAAGGACTGTTAGCATGATAGATCATCTGCTGCGGCAGACAGTTTAGTTAGCAAATTTAGCATTTTAGGGGACCTTTGGTGCACTTAGAATGATTCAATCAAATACAGATTTCTTGTGTACAGTTGCACTGCCACATGAAATGTCTATACAAAATTAGAGAAAAAGTTAATGAAGAGTTTTTGAAAAAATAGGCAAAATGTGAAAATTTACCAGTTCTGGGGTCTTTTTGGGGGAGTCATTAGGTGGCCTTAGAATGATTCAATCAAATATAGATTTCTTGTGTACAGTGACACTAACCTAAGGAATGTCTGTGTAAAATTAGAAAAAAAGTTGCTGAACAGTTTTTGAAAAAATCGGCCAAATGTTACATTTTTACCAGTTTTGGGGTCCTTGGAGGCCCTAGGGAGCCCTTAAAATGATTCAATCAAATACAGATTTCTTGTGCATAGTGGCAGTGCCCTAAGATATGTCTACGCAAAATTAGAAAAAAAGTTGCTGAACAGTTTCTGAGATACGGCAGCTAACGGCGGACGGAGGACGGCGGACGCAGAGTGATGGCAATAGTCCCTTGGACCTTCGGCCAAAGGACTAAAAATGGGTCAAGAGGCCTTTGGACTAATACGTCGATATGTGACCCCGTCTGACCAAATGAGTGATAAGTCGAAAAAATTGTAACATTGTTTTCTTACATTCTTGTAAAGGTTTGGTAGGGTGCTTTACCCGGTTTCAAAAATTATGACTGTTACAAAAATTGGCGAAGTTATGGAGCATTGAACACGGTAGGGATCAAAAAGTGAAAATGAAGAAAACAGCTGTTGAAGTTTTACATTATATATGCAAATGGATTGCATGGAAATATTACATGCATGACATTCAAATGCAAGTTATGCCAGATTATATTCTTTATGTGTAAAAACTAAGAGGACAGATTATTTGAGAGCAAAAGGTAGACTAAAGAAAATAAAAAATGACGAAGCTAATGCAGAGTTAAGAGAATTGGCTAGTGGGTATAAATGCTTTATAAAGCAAATATCAAAATGCAACCATAAACAGTTACATGAAAACTTGCGCAACCTAAAACATAGCAAGCCTGCAGAATACTGGGATATACTTAAACACATAAACAGACCATTCACGCAAAATTAGGTACTAATGCAAACCAAAAAACTCAAAAACAAAAAGGCATGTGGTACTGATAATGTTATAAATGAATACTTAAAAAAACAGGGCCAGGCTGTGTCAGCCTTCTTCTCATGTGATGTTGAGGTACAGCAAGGCGAAAACTTATCTCCTTTGTTATTTGCTATTTACCTGAATTTTGAACACTGTTAGTCATAATTATAAGGGACTTGACATGGCAGCTGGTGAAATTTACAACAACCTTAGTGATGATGATGGAGACATTTTCTTGAAAATGTATGTTCTACTATATGCTGATGACACTAGAATGATTCAATCAAATACAGATTTCTTGTGTATAGTGGAACTATGTCAACTCTTCTAATGGTTGACATTTGGTTGTTTTAGATGTCAACTATATTGTGAATCTGTAATTATTAGTCTATATTGATACAATTGATTTACATAGTACCATGTCATATCAATAAAGTGTAGGATATTTCACTCTATAGTTGTCCAGAATATTAGTTTTCTATGTTTGTCACCTACAGGTGACAATACACCTTTAACCAATAAACACCACAGTCACACCATTTTATAATAATTAAATGAACATCAAAATAAACACAACTTGCAATTATAGAAAATCAATAGTTTTGAAGATGCAGTTTAAAAGATGCAGGCAACTGAGTTTAACAGGGGTCAAATGTGTCTGCTCTGCCTGTGACCAATTAAAGATTACTCAAGGTCTCAATGGAACAATGCAGAGTGGAGTGAGGCCAGGGCACAGTTTCTGGCACAATACACAACATCTACTGTTAGGGTGGTCTCAAGGGCCCTTCTAAAAACCACATCACTAGATAATGTAAAACTTTTGCATTTTGGGGGCCCCTGAGGTGCCCTTAGAATGATTCAATCAAATACAGATTTCTCGTGCATAATGGCAGTATCCTAAGATACGTCTATGCAAAATTAGAAAAAAAGTTGCTGAACAGTTTCCGAGATACCGCAGCTAACGACGGACGGCGGACACAGAGTGATGGCAATAGTCCCTTGGACCTTCGGCCCAAAGGACTAAAAATGGGCCAAGATGGACTATATTGTGAGTTTGTAATAATTATTAATGAAATGGTTTTTGATGAATTATAGTTTCAGATCATTAAGGGTTATGGTGGAAATAAAATGTTTTCATGTTTAGTGGAGACTACATGCATGCCAGTGAAGATACACCTGGAAATATTTAAGCTGGAACCTGGAAATAAAATATTTGTGCCTACTGATATGTGTTGTTATATGAAAATTAGGTCTTTTATTTTAACAAATTATTAGGTAAGTATTATAACGTTATGTCAACTCTTCTAATGGTTGACATTTGGTTGTTTAAGGTGTCAAAATAAAAGTGATCACAATGTCAACACATACATCGACGAGACACAGAAGCCACGTGTAGGATAACAACAACAAAGATAGAAGTCTTACAAAGCTGGGTTTCCTGTCTATATTGATACAAAATGAACTTATTTACATAGTACCATGTCTACACAAGGCATGGCAAGTGTAAATAGAACTGTAGAACGCATTTGATGTCAATAAAGTGTATGATATTTCACTCTATAGTTGTCCCGAATATTAATTTTCTATGTTTGTCACCTACAGGTGACAATATATCTTTAACCAATCACACCATTTTAAAGATAATTAAATGAACATAAAAATAAACACAACTTGCAATTATAGAAAATCAATAGTTTTGAAGATACAGCTTAAAACCTGCAGGCACCCAGAAATGGTTAAATCGGTGGCAGCAGCATGGGGAACAGGGATGCATGCCAACTGGCCTGGGTCTAATGGGTTAATGCTGTGCACACAAGCAAGTCAGTATCATAAACTTGCTTGCCCAGGTTCTGCCAGTGCAGTAGGGATTCCCATTACATGTTAATCAGCCCACACTGTTTTACACTGGGACAATGGCAGGTAGTGCAATACACAGGTTTACAGCTGCCCAGGTTCTGTCAGTGCAGTAAGGAAACAAACAAAATGTGAAAATTTAGAATGATTCAATCAAATACAGATTTCTTGTGTGTAGTGGCACTACCACATGAAATGTCTATGCAGTCAGAGAAAAAGTTTTTGAAAAAAGAGGCCAAATTTGCCAAATTTGCCAGGTTCGGGGGCCCTGGGGGCCCTACGGGGCCTTCAGAATGATAAAATAAAATACAGATTTCTCCTGCATAATGGCAGTACCCTAAGATACATATATGCAAAATTAGAGAAAAAGTTGCTGAACGGTTTCTGAGATATAACTGCTAACGGTGGACGGCGCATGGCGCACGCGGACTAAAAATCACCTCAAAATGACATTTTATTCTGAGAAATACCATGAAAGAAAAATTTGCATTAAACACAAATATATTATTGACATCCACACAGGTTTGTTTTGTGAACAAATGCATATTAAGCATGCTACAGCTTCATAAAAATGTTACAATAATGTTGAAAGACAGCCAAAACTTGAAGTGTATTTTTAGCACAACCCGATAGTAAATCAATTCCATGCAATTTGGTGCACATGTAAGGCCAGCTTGCATGCCAAGTTATAGTTTCATAATTAATGCAGTTTAATAAAAAATTAAGTAATGCTTCCTGGTTGTTACTGATAACAGACTAGATAGGTGGTTTTTTTTATAAAAATGTAACGTTTTCATTGGCAAGCCTTTTCCCGTCAACTAGGCCTTGCAATCTGTATTTGTAAAAATAACTAAATGTTGAACAACTTTGTGTTGATGACTGGCCTACGACCCCATGTGCTAGTCGGTGTTTTGGTGGCACCTGATTGGTCAGGGGGCCAACCACGGGTTGCTGACAAATGGCGGTGTTGTCAAGCATGGAACGTCATTCGGTTGCAAAACAAGAAGACTACCGCCAGCATTGGTTATTTAACATCGCAATGCAATTATGAATCTTCATAAAACAAGATAATGGTATCAGAATAACCAGACTATATGGCATGCGTTCACGGCAAGCGAATTTTCACTCGCGGACATGTGTGCTGGCATGAAACTGACTTCGTCGTTTCTACAGAAACGTCATTACAGTTTTCAAGAATTTGAAGGGGAATTCCAATGAGACACACAAAGTAGTAGTTTTTAAAAGATGGACTTGTGACATATGGCATTAATGTCATGTTTTCTTTTGTAGTATATATATTCATATCAACACCTACTAATGTTCTTTGAACAAAAAGTAAATAAATAAATTGACAGGATAACCTCCTTAAGAACAGATATCAAAGTGTGAATCATTGCCATTCATCTTCACTACTTGGGTAGAGTCAAGTGTAGCAAACAACCACCAACTTCCCGTGAAAATCAATTCGTGTATTGGATCAACAACGTTACAGTCACATGGAGGAAAAGAACACCAACCTCGAAGAAACTTAAAGACAACAATAAAAGATCCTCATAGAATGGAGGAATTTTATTAACAGACAGATAATAACAGACTTTGGGGAGACTGTGACACAAGTAAATTGTAACATATATATATATCCTACATACATTTGTGAATTTACGTCTAGCTACAGTATTCATTCTATAACCGTAAAGAATGCTTAGCAAATACTTGTGATGTGCAAAATATGTCACATTTTGCACTATAATAAGCATACAGTGGTGGTATACCCATATTCTCTGGTTTCCAAACCAACTTCACAGTTTTGCACTGGATGACAATACTTTCGTTTTCATTCACCAGATGGCATCATGCAACAAAAACATGATGTCCAGTGTTATGCTAGTATGGTCTAAGTTGGATATACACTTTTGATCAAATATTTGTGGTTACTGAAAAATTAAAACAAGTCAGGAGAGTCAAACATTGGAGATTACAAGCAACAGTGAAGGAAGCAAATATGTATTGTGTACAATCTACGATATGGATGATATATGCCAGCCACCCATGTGTGTAAAAAAAATGAGCCAAGAGGCCCTGAAGTCCTTTGGACTATATTGTGAATTTCTAATTATTAATTAAATGTTTTTTGGTGGATCATAGTTACAGATCATTAAGAGTTATGATGGAAGTGTTGACATGTTTAGTAGCTCTCTAGACTATATGCATGCCAGTGAAGATACACCTGTAAATAAAGTATTCGAGTAGACCATTTCGTGAATATTGTATATATTAGTTAATGCGTTATTAAAAAATACTGTCGGATTTTATCCTGATACTCTGCTGTTTAGGCCAATTTCCAGTGGTTGTAGAAACCTTGCAGGAGAGTTGGCGAGCTGCAATCTCACATGTAGCACAGTAAAACATTGTTTAAGAAAAACATTTAGCTTTTGGGGAGGCTCTGAGGTGCCCTTAGAATGATTCAATCAAATACAGATTTCTTGTGTATAGTGGTACTACCACATGAAATGTCTATGCAGAATTAGAGAAAAAGTTACTGAAGAGTTTTTGAAAAAAATAGTCAAAATGTGAAAATTTACCAGTTTTGAGGTCCTTTTGGGGTGCCATTAGGTGCCCTTAGAATGATTAAATCAAATACAGATTTCTTGTGTACAGTAATACTACCACATGAAATGTTTATGCAAAATTAGATAACAAGTTACTGAACAGTTTTTTTTTAAATAGGCAAAATGTTAAAAATTACCAGTTTTTTTGCCCTTGGGGGCCCTATGGGGTCCTTAGAATGATTCAATCAAATACAGATTCCTCGTGCATAGTGGCAGTACCATAAGATACGTCTATTGAAAATTAGAAAAAAAGTTACTGAACAGTTTCTGAGATACAGCAGCTAACGGTGGACGCAGAGTGATGGCAATAGTCCATTGGACCTTCGGCCCAAAGGACTAAAAATGTTATTGTATTACAATGATGGATTCAACAGTCAACTTTGGCCTTGCTGATCACTATCAGTGTCAGTCTGCTAAAAAGGAAGTGTGTGCTCATTAGGCCATGTACGGTTAATAATGTATTTATAAAGCTTTTATTAATACCACATTTGTTGATGGATTACTTAATTCAATACTTTGGTAATATATATGGGTTACCATACTTTCCTCTTAAAATGTAATTTTTTTATTAAAAACTACCCGAGTCTAATTCCATTTTTTACCAATTAGAAGTGAGCACCTATGTTCTGTGAAAAATCGCAGCCTAATTACAAACTCTATTTCATGTCTATCAAAGATACCCAGATATAAAATATAAAAATTCAATATTTAGAACACATAAAAATTAACAAACACGTAATAACATAAAAATTAACACGTAATAAACTTTTGGAATACACAGTTGGACCAGAATCTGATGACACAATCATAATTATGCATTTGACCTCCAACAGGCTTTGCCTTACCAACGTTTACAACATGTACATTACATAACAAATGCAGCATGACATTTACCAGATCAATGTTTCCCATATAGTTAAAAACATTTGGGGCCAGAATTTTAAAATAAAAAGTAAATGTAAGTTCTTATACAGCACAGTATCCTGTTTTTAAGACTGCTCAATGCGCTCTATACTTTATTCCCTGGCAGATCTGTTCAATTGAACACCATCTCAACTTCTCTGGAAAGCATACAGCCATGGCACAATTAATGCACAAAGACTATTCGTACACAAATATCCACCACTGTCTATAGCCAGATACTCATTCAGACAGCTGAGTGAACTAGAGCAACACAGAATGAACAAACTTGCCAAGTTTAACATGGATTTGAACCTGGGTTCTCTCAATTGAGAGTCCAGTGCTCTAGCTCCACCGCACTCCACAAAAATGTTTAGGCCACAAGCGCTCGACAATTCATGTTCATCCAAATATCCGTTAAACAAATCATAACCAAATCTTTAAAAGATGTGTGTGAAATTATGGCAAAATTAAAAAGGTAAACTCAAAATTGATTTCACTCAAATAACACAGTTGAAAATTTTGTAAGGATTTGTTGAAGGGTAGCTGAGATACATAGCAATTGTGGCCTTCAACTAAATATACGACAGACTATCCAACTGCATCAAATGTGCATTCGCTATTTTATGAGCCTCACATACCTGGTTCCTAGACAAACAGTCACTTATGTATTCATCAATTGTAATTGAAATGGTGTAATTGATTTGAACAATTTAGAAGTAACTATTAGGGTTATCAAAATGAATAATTGTAACCGATGTTGTGTAACTAATTTTGTGTAATTGGACCCAGCCACATTAGTCCAACCAAAGAAAACCTGTTGACCTAGGCAGTGTTTGGCACAAGATATAATAAACCATTCACTAGATCTCAGCAATTAACCAGTACATACCGTAGTAACTCGACGGAAGATTTGTGCAGCATTAAGGCATTCCTTGTACGGATACTCAGATGTTGCCATCTCGAGCATACACATGCCGAATGCATACACATCCACTGCTTCATCATAATGCTCTTCATACATCTCAGGAGCCATGAACTCAGGTGTACCTAAGAACAGTAAACAAAGCTGTCTGTACACACCCGTGCTCCTTATTTTGCTGGAATGGGAAAATGTGGAATGGGATACACATGAATAAGTATGTGCCAAACATTTCAGCCAGAATACCTAAGGTAAGGAAAGATTAATAAATGCAGACATAGTAGTAGACTAGTACAACCTCAACAGGGTTTTTGTAATCATGCAATGATTTTGTAATCATGCAATGAGGAATGTTGAGAATTATGCTTAATGTAAATTAGAAAATGTCTTCACATGTTGCTTATTTATTTTTTAAAAGGTTATTAACAAAGCAAGGGTTCTACCAGTCTTATTACATGTATATACAAAATTATAATTTTGGATTCATAACCGTGTCATAAAAAATGGACCAAGTGGCCCTGAAGTCCTTTGGACTAATACGTCTATATGTGATCACGGCTGACCAAATGAGTAATAAGTCAGAAAAATTGTAACATTGTTTTCTTACATCCTTGTAAAGGTTTGGTAGGGTGCTTTACACGGTTTCAAAAATTATGACTGCTACAAAAATTGGCAAAGTTATGGAGCATTGAACATGATAGGGATCAAAAAGTGAAAATGAAGAAAACGGCTGTTGAAGTTTTACATTATATATGCAAATGGATTGCATGAAAATATTACATGCACAACATTCAAATGTGGCACACAGTATGTAATATGTATGTAATGTGTATGTTATGTTGCAATGATACACTGGAAGTACAAATGTGCTGCTACAAAGCCTTATCAAGTTATGCCAGATTATGTCTTCATGTGTAAAACTAAGGGAACAGATTATTTGAGAGCAAAAGGTAGACTCACTGTTTGACACAGTTTAAAACCTACAGGCAACTGTCCAGTTTAACAGGGTCTAGTGGCTTAATGCTGTCTGTTGACACTCGCTACTGCCAGTGACCAATTACACATTAGTCACAGTTTCCATCAAACAACAGCAGGCAGAGAATCTTAGCTCCACAGCTGGGTGTAATACACAACCAGAGCCACCACTGATTCATGGTCAAATAGATTAGCTCAATGCACCAACTAAGACAATACACAATACTGTGAGTGACAGTGTGCAGAGTGAGGCCCAAGCAGTGTCCTCATTGCTGAATAGATCAATTAAACCTGCCAAGTGGGTGACATTCTGCACAAGTGTTCATTAATCCTTAGTGATTGTTCAGAACACCAGACTGACCACATACCTAAACAAAGCGAATGTAATAGGTGAAGAACAGGCAGTGTTCAGATAGGGGTATTGGTTGAATTGTATTTGTCTCGAAGCAAAAGGCTTTATTGTGCTTTTATCGATTATAAGAAAGCATTTGATTTAGTAGACCGGTCCTCACCTTGGTCTAAGATAATTTCATGCGGTATTAATGGTAATGTGTTGAAAGTTGCATACAACATGTAAAAAAATGCTAAATCATGTATAAATCAGGGCCAGGCTGTGTCAGCCTTCTTCTCATGTGATGTAGAGGTATGGCAAGGAGAAAACTTGTGTCCTTTGTTATTTGCTATTTACCTGAATAATTTTGAACACTGTTAGTCACAATTATAACGGACTTGACATGGCAGCTGGTTAAATTTACAACAACCTTAGTGATGATGATGTAGAAAATGTATGTTCTACTATATGCTGATGACACTAGAATGATTCAATCAAATACAGATTTCTTGCTTGTGTATAGCGGAACTATGTCAACTCTTCTAATGGTTGACATTTGGTTGTTTCAGGTGTCAACTATATTATGAATCTGTAATTATTAGTCTATATTGATACAAATGATTTACACAGTACCATGTCTACCCAAGGCATGGCAAGCGTAAACAGAACAGTAGAATACATATGATATCAATAAACTGTAGGATATTTAACTCTATAGTTGTCCAGAATATTAATTTTCCATGTTTGTCACCTACAGGTGACAGAATATTAATTTTCTATGTTTGTCACCTACAGGTTTCTACAGACAATACATCTTTAACCAATAGACACCACAGTCACACCATTTTATAATAATTAAATGAACATCAAAATAAACACAACTTGCAATTATAGAAAATCAATAGTTTTTAAGATAAAAAGTGTTAGGCAACTGTTCAGTCTAACAGGGGTCAAGTGTGTCTACTCTGCCTGGGCGCTGTGACCAATTAAAGATTAATCGCAAAGGGGAATGTATGGTACCCTTTCATCTCCATCACGTAAGTAACAAGAAAATAGTAAGTAAGTTATGGGAGTGGAAACTCATTCCTGTTTGATGTTTTATCTTGTCTAATGCAATAGTACATTCAGTATTCTCGAAACAAACATGTCCCATGTCAGTGATCGAAAAAAATTCACGCATATCACACCAAAACGGTATTTTCAAGTGCACTCTTTGCGCGGACGGATCCGTAATGTGGACTAACCCCAAATTGATGTCCTGCATGTTACAAATCTTCACGAAGGCTAGACTGATATCAAGCTACACATATAACTAGTTTAACAGCAAAGGGGAATGTATGGTACCCTTTCATCTCCGTCACGTAAGTTACAAGAAAATAGTACGTAAGTTATGGGAGTGGAAACTCATTCCTGTTTGATGTTTTATCTTGTCTAATGCAGTAGTACATTCAGGATTCTCGATACAAACATGTCCCATGTCATAGTGATCGAAAAAAAATTACGCATATCACACCAAAACGGTATTTTCAAGTGCACTCTTTGCACGGATGGATCCGTATCGTGGTCTTACCCCAAATTGATGTCCTGCATGTTACAAATCTTCACGAAGGCTAGACTGATATCAAGCTACACATATAACTAGATTAACCGCAAAGGGGAATGTATGGTACCCTTTCATCTCTGTCACGTAAGTTATGGGAGTGGAAACTCATTCCTGTTTGATGTTTTATCTTGTCTAATGCAGTAGTACATTCAGTATTCTCGAAACAAACATGTCCCATGTCATAGTGATCGAAAAAAATTCACGCATATCACACCAAAACGGTATTTTCAAGTGCACTCTTTGTGCGGACGGATCTAGGCTGCAGAGTTTAGTCATGCTGTTGACTTTGTGGCACATTAAACAAAATCTACTGTTGGGGGTGGTCTCAAGGGCCCTTCTCAAAACCACACCACTACATAATGTAAAAGTTTTGCACTTTGGGGCCCCTTAGGTGCCCTTAGAATGATTCAATCAAATACAGATTTCTTGTATATAGTGGCAGCATGCCAAGATACATCTATGCAAAATTAGAAAAAAAGTTGCTGAACAGTTTTTGAAAAAATAGGCAAAATGTTACATTTTTACCAGTTTTGGGGTCCTTGGAGGCCCTAGGGAGCCCTTAAAATGATTCAATCAAATACAGATTTCCCGTGCCTAAGATATGTCCCTAAGATATGTCTGCGGACACAGAGTGATGGCAATAGTCCCTTGGACCTTCGGCCAAAGGACTAAAAATAGGAAGTGACACTAATCAAAATTATGTTTGAGGATAAACTAAACCAGTTGCAATACCTTCGATGATCTCCAAGAAAGCAGCTGCAGTATTTCGTTGGGTAGGACACTGTCACTACACCTTTCTGCATAGAAGAAATGACATAATGATAATGCCCAACAGTTCTGCTAAAAAATCTATTTAATTCAAACATGTAAACCTACCGATAACACTCTTGGCAAATGACTTGTTTTTTAGTGTTGCTAGACCAAGGTCTCCAATCTTGACAGAACCGGTTGTTCCTGTGATAAAGATGTTGTCACACTTGAGGTCGCGATGGATGACTGATGGAGTGCGTGTGTGCAGGAAGTACAACCCCTTCAGGATCTGACGGCACCAGTTCTTTAATACTTTCAGGTTGATCTTCTTGAATCTCTTCAGATATCTGAAAATAAATGTTAATATATTAGTGGTGAAAAGCATTTATACATATATTACAAACTGGATTTATATCAACAATTAATCTAATAAATTAAAATATAGTATTTTGGTAGACTAGGGTATGTAAAGTTGTCTTTTTCTTTATAAAGGTACAAAAATATGTATAAGGTGCTGCCTTATGCAGACCACTGTTTTTATGCAGACCAAAGCCGCTTAAAGTTTTGACTGCTGGTTGCATGGATAATACCTTTCATTAAAAATCCAAACTGTTAGTATTTGTAGTATAACCAGATAATATTATGACATATATCTATAATTATTTACACCCAATTTTTTTATTTATTTTTTATTTTTAGAGCTTTGTTCTCATAGGTTGTATGCCCTTCTCTTATAATGGAGCAGTCTGCGTATGCTGCCTTTAGTAGTATAATTATGTCATAATACAACCCTGTACACACACACATATATATATATATATAACCTTTACCTTTTTATATCTGCAGTGGCCACCCTAAATTGAGCAAGTTTTGTTACAACTTACGTCTTAAGTGTTCCTGATGTCATCAGTTCTGTCACAAGAACTATCACTTTTCTGCCCCTGGGTGACACTTCCTCCCATGAATCATAAAAGCGCACAATGTTTGGATGTTGCAGGCCTTTGAGCATCTCTGCTTCTTCTTTGAACCTCTGTCTTTCTGCCTTGTTCCATTTCTTATCCTGAAACAGTGTTGCAATTGATTATTCCAACAGGCATGGGTGTACAACACTGACCTAGACAGATGTTCCCTTTTTAAAAACATTGTTTTCAAAAAGAAGCCAAGCTAATCCAGGATGTCAACCCTGAGTGGTGTATTTACACCAAGGAAAATGGGTAACACAAATCTCTAATGTAATACCCGCAAACAAATCTGGATGAACATTTACGTCTGCTGGTTTGCTGTGCATACTGGAAAGCAGCACACCATGCAAACTGGAATATATTAATTGGATATCATGAGGTTTGGTGTAGGCTGTTCAGCTGTCTGAGATATTCACAAGAGTGGCTCTTTGGATGTGTTCTGAACTGATGATATGTTATTTCCTTGCCACTTTAAAAAAGCAGCCAATATTCCATACTAAAAAGATTTTTCAAACTGCCCCAAACCATAAGGAATGTTTTAGAGGACAACAAATTATCTGATGATTGTGATTGGACTCTCGATAAGCCAAAGGCTTCCTTGTCCACATGCCATCTGGAGCTTATAGCTCTAGTTGGCAATCTTATTAAATCTTGTTAAATATGCCCACAAAATTTGAGAAAACGCATAAGCAATGGCACATATGCTAGCTGACTAACATGAGTGAATATGGCAGGTGGGGGAGTTGTCTTCTAAAAGCAGTGATGTCCACAGCTTATGGTTCTGTCGTCAGTGCAGTAATAGCTGTACAGTATGTGTTATACAACTTATTGATTCCTCCTGTCTGGCTATTGAATCAATGTTCGCCCACATGCCTACGTTGGTAGGTTATCCACTGCACTGCCTGCAATCCCATGCTGATAGTTTGTTTGTGTCGTTTTGTACTGTTAGCTGAGAGCTGGTAGTGCTGTACAACACAACATGTCTAGATGTGCCAAAATGTCACTAAGTGGAAAGACAGTGTTTACTCCAAAAACATACAAATGCAATTATTTATTTTTTAAGATACTTTATTGAATGTTACTATTATGAGTTCAAACAAATCATAACTGTATGATCTTATCACTCAGTTAGGAAAGAGAACTCTAGTAAAAACATATTAACTATTTAATAGGTATGGTTCTGTACACCAGAAACAACTGAAATAAAATGTTACTTAATCAGACGAATATACCCTAGAGTAGAAACACAATCAGTCGACATTCTTGAATCCTGAATGCAGCAGATTAGACCTTACGCCATGCCACCTATGGGAATGCTTTCTTGGAAGTTTCATGGGCCATGACTGAAGCCAGTCAGGTGCAACATGAAGTCCTTGGTGAAATGAGAAAGACAACAATGGTTTCCAGCTTAATGGATGAGAGCAGTCAGATGTTCTTTTGATGATAATAAAGACATGGTCTTATGTAACAGTACTTGCTCTTTCCAAGCAGCTGAATATTGTGTTTTTTGCTGCCCAGACTGAAAGAAATACTGTTCGCCCTGTCAGCAGCAGCATTGGACCCAACAGGTAGTAGCATCAAAAGACGACATCAACCCAAGTTGGAAGGCTGCCGACTCTTGATGGCACACGTACGAGTACTTCACCCGGAAATAGATAGTACAGTGCAGTGACAAATACTGCCTATATCCCACCAGATGCAAACATCTTCTGTCATGTACCGCAAACAACTGGAGGTTCTACAGGGAGGTTTTTGTAGGCTTTGAAATTTAGAAAATGATGGCGAGTGATTAACAGTCCTATTAAATAATGGTGAAAGTATTTAAAGGGAATAAAAACACCTATTGCTTGAATTCATATTATATATATTTCTTTAGGGTATGTCGAGCAGCATTATTTGTAGATTGAGCAATTCTTTAATGTGAATAATTTTCTGTAGTCGGATATTTGTATTCCCATAATACGGCGACAGTTTCCGTAATGCCGTAATCTGAGGTGAATTTCCATGATTATGAAAAATCCATAATGGTACGCAGCCCTACAACAGTGAAAACCAACACACCTTCTCATTGGTTGTTTAAAAACCATACGATCCAAATATGATTACAAGTGTGGGTTTTCGATTTGCCGCGACCTGTGTTTGCAAAAACCGTACCTTCGCAACGTGCCATCGGCATGAAATTCTTGGCGCGCATTTTTCGCTAAATCATGGAAGACAAGTTCGTCAAATAAAGGAATACTTCTAAATACTTCATACCATTGTAAAGAATATTATGTTGTCGTTCCAATGATATTAAATATATATTATTTAATGCGGACCAAACGATGTAAGGGCTGCGTGACCAGTGGTTTGTCATAGTTTTGCACCATATCTGGCCAGATCCAACAGCCGCTCAATTGGTGCCTGCATAACATCACCCAAACAGTTCACTAAATCATCCAATTGAGTCTCATTATAATCGACAAGTGCTTATTGTATATCCCCACCCTGATTATTTGGTCTACGCAAGTGTTGCCTGCTTTTCAAGCAACCACCGCTAGCGGTTAGGTGACAATTACCCTAGCAAGTAGAGGCCTTAATTGGTTTCTGTCATGTGTCGGGCAGCTGGCCAGGCTATCCGGGTGGTCGATTTTCAAAACCAATCTCCATAGATTTGACTGACTTCGCAGCATTTTAATCATGTCGTAAAAATGGCATGGACAGCGCAAAAATACGACATGGACGGATATGGAAGGGACAGCCCGACGGACCCATCCATAATAAATTTTAACCCGTCCAAAAATGCGATTTGCAAATTTTACCCGTCCAAATGATGGGTCTTTGGGCGAGGCCCTGCATCGCGGTCTATAGCCAGTTTCACGAAACGTTCATATTGTACGAAACACCATACAACTGTTTTCAATTCATCGTATTTTGTTTGTGAGGTGTTTGTAATATTTGCTGTGCATTCTAAATTTATTCTGAGTTACCGTCTCTTTGTTAAAGGTCCACATTTCAAGTTCCTTCAGTGGGTTTGACCTTCCATATCCATACATATCGGGTTTTTTGCGCGAGCCAGCCCGTCCATGCCATTTTGTCATTGAAACTGCCGCGAAGCCAGTTACAAAATTTACGGAGATTAGTTTTGAAAATTGACTACCTGGATTGCTTGGCCTGGATTGCTTGGCAGCTGCCGGTCACACGCCAGAAACCAATTAAGCCAGGCCTCGACTTGCTAGAGTAATTGTCACGTAACAGGTAGTGGTGGTTGCTTAAAAGGCAGCCAACACTTGCATAGACTACATTATCCTATGTGAGGACGGTGAGGTCAAAGTCAGGATGGGGAGCTACAGTAAGCACTTGGCAGTTACGACGCGATCTTGGAAAACAGATGGTATTCCGCGTAATCGACATTTCGAAAAAGGGTTTGTTTTCGAACGGAAACACTGCACGATTTTTAAAACACGCAAGGCAAATCGTTACGAGTGTCATGGTGCCGGTGCCATTTCGTAGTTCTAACAAATTCCGTTGGATGGTGTCATATATAGCTAAAATGGTTGAACAAAATTATCATTGAAACAGCATCATTGATTTGATTGATAACTGTTAATATGATTGCTTGTGTAATCTACATTTGTTAACTTATATATATATTAAGCACTGCTGCATTAGAAACAACCAGTCATTTATGTTATTGTGTGACAGGAATTATTTTATTATCTAAACTGATTATGTACAGTTGTTACTGTGTTGCAAATATTGCACAAATAAATGTTGTTAGAAAAGTTAACCAAACAGCAAACAGTATTATTTAGATGCAGAGATTATAACATTGTGATATTTTAAACATATGCCAGAATGTATTATTTATTTTTCAAAGTTAACTTTGAAATAAAATATTACTTTTCTGAACAGAAAGTCTTCTTTTTCACTTTTAAACAGAAAATGCGTCTTCTGACATGGAACATGCATTATTTGACACAGAATTTGGTTTTTTTCTGAAACGGAAAATATGTCGTTTGAAATGGAATTTGCCTTTTTCTTAAATGGAATTGAAAACGGAATTTGTCTTATTGGTAGTGTCCCTATATATACTCATAGTTTTAAGAAGTATCTCTTTAATTCTTATGTGAATAAATATATATGTACATATTATAGATATTTTTCATTTGCTGTTTTCAAGGGATATCAGTTAATCTAATCACTGAGACAAACTAAATGGAGTGTTATGTCTGGAGTTTTGTTTCAACGTTTGATTTAATATACAGTATTATTGTTTGTTTGATGTAGGCAACCCCTTTTTTGCATATAATTGTTGTTGCATTGTTAAAAAAACACCAATTAATTATAAATACACACATTGCAAGTTAATTCCACATTATTACTGGCTTACACTATTATTACAGGGTGTACTTTTATTATAATTCCAAGAAATTTCCGCCCTATACTCTTATTATGTCCTATACTCTTATAATAAATTTGATAAATTTCCACCCTAACTATTATTCCGCCCTATACTCTTATTATAATTTCAAGAAATTTCCGCCCTATACTATGTTATTCTGACCTATATTCTTATTAAAATTCCAAGGCATGTCCACCCTACACTTATTTGGAATGCAATAGTACTATATACTGCCCGTCTGATCGTGTGTTCGATCGCACGTCTAATCACGTGTTTGACCGTAGCATGTCAGAACAAATTTGGACTGGCAAAAATTTGATTCTGGGTGAGGCCCTGCCCAGTAGTCAGGATTGATGTTGACGAAAGTTGTACCGTTGGCCACAAGCCCCCTCCCCTCAGATGGTCTTGCAAGTTTCAACAGAACTATATATGCAGCTTGTGGCTATGTTCAGTCAGCTTGTTTAGCTTATTACACAAATTACACTACTACTTTCATTAATTTGCTTTTCATAAAGTTTCATTTCCCACTAAATATCAATTATTCAGACATACACAAATTATGGACAAGCAGTTTTAAAGACTGGCGCGTCACGTGGACAAGTGATTGTTTGCTTATTTTATCATTGTACATAGAACTTATTATTAAGCTACATAACACTTGTAAAGCACCTACCTGTAGTTCGCACCATGCTACTTGCACTCCAGTCTCTGTATCAACCCCCTTGTAGACAGTCTTGAATGAGCCACGACCAATTTCATGCTCGAACTTAAGGAAGTCACCATCTGGTGAAGATGCAATTACTTTGTCTTCCATTTCGTCTTCTTTTTCCTCATTTTTCTCATCAGTATTCTCTTCCTGCTTAGAATCTTCTTTTTCTATGCCAAGATCATTTTTCTCATCATTACCAGTCACTCTGCCATGAACTGGAGTATCCCGTTCGTTATCTTTTACCTGACCAACACTCGCTTCTTCAGCACATTTCACTGGATGGTCGTCACTTCGAGACATTGTCAACCTAAATGGTGGCTCTTCTATTGTGACTTTCTTCTTGATCAATGCATCTGTACTAGTAGAGCTTACAAGTTTCAGAGCAGGTTTGCATTCTTCTGAAACAACTTTCCCCATCATGACATCACCGAGTGTTGTTTGATTTCCTGTACCTTCTTCAGCCACTACCATGCCCAACGTATTTGGCACACTGGAAGCACTTCTCCCATCAATCCTGTTGTTACTTGAACATGACATGCTACGAGTCATGTGACCATTAACATTCGAGCTTCTATTATTTGCAGCAGCAGAAATCTCTGAAGATCGGACATGATGTTGACCACTGCTACTTATACCCAAACTGTTCACTTCATGTTGGGAATGGGACAAGTGACTTTTGGATTTATGAAAACCCGCTTTTAGTGATATGGGCTTCCTCACCTTACCCAGCGTTCTATCTACTCCACTTTTTGAGAGTGAAAGATTTGTGGAAGAACCTGTCGGTGAACCTCTTGGTGTGTGAAGTCGACCACCACTTATGATACTTTTTGATGACTTTAATTTGGATGATCTGGATTTTGTTGGACGTTCTGTGGTTTGCCATCCAAATTTTGGTGTCATATTTTTCTTGATGTAATCTTTAGAATGGCCTTCCTGCTTCTGTTCATTTAAAGCTTTCTTGCACTCTTCTGATTCTTTGTCATCCTGTGATGCCATACCATTTACATGAAGAGGTTCTTCAGGACCACTCATTCTTTTTCTGAAACGATCCAAATACTTTGTTATTGGTCCCAACATGGTAAATTGTTTGTGTGTGTGTGAGAGATGTCCTCCACAAGAAACATACTTCTTGATATCAGATACATAACAGTTTATCTGGTTGTCAAATAGTCAAGTAATAGACCCACAGACAAAAATAGCAGCTTTCAGTACTAAAAACCGTAGTAACACATTGTTGTCGACGTTCACTTGTGAACTCCGTCCGAATAAAACAACGCAAACAAACTAAGACGCTACGTTTCAGATTGCGTATCTCCCAGATTGCCTTCCAAGAAGGTGGTAGCATGTATATGTCCAAAATACGGGCGTCCAATTTAGTTAAGACTAGGAGGTTCTTGAACGTCTTAGTCTTAGAACTATTCAACTACTACTAGGCGAACACAAGTCACCATGTTTCCCTTGAAATAACGACGATCCGTTCCACCTCACGGTTGATACAATCTCAAATGTGGATAGCAGCACTTCGAAGACTCAGATTATAACATTACAACTTAGAAATAAGATGATGAGTCACGTTGCTCAGCACGTACTGTCCGAGTACATATGTGATTGTGTGAAGTCAATACGAATTCACATACACAGGAAATCCCTTACGTCGTTATGAGATGGTCGGCGGTGAACTGGTACAGTGGTAGTGTAACTTCCGGGTAAATGAACGCTTAATTCCACTGTGGCGCTTTGCTTTCAGTGACGACGAATTTCAGATCACATAGCGTTTATACGATTGTACACCAACACCACTGCTCAATGTGAACAACGTCGCATTCTAAACAACGAATGGATATCGCTCAACCAGCGAGCAAACTCATCCCACCCACTGGAAATGGCGACAGCTTTCCGCCTGGATATGCTCTGAAAATAGTTCCGTGTACGGCGCATAACATAAGCGTATGACATTGCTTACCAATATTATCTTATGCAATCCAACACATGACGTTGAAATACAGTATGTGACCCATACATAACAGCATATTTTTTGTTTTAAAATATCATCACAGTTTAGTAAACCATGCGTACAATAATCGGATCTCTTTCGCGTGACGTGGTTTGTGTATCAAAATAAAGTGTCTTGCCGTTCTTATAAGGGGAGGGTTAATTGCTTGACATCCATTGTTGCCAGAGGATGTGAAAGCTATAATGTGTTCGTGGTTTGTTTTAAAGCACATAAATATGTTTTTAAATATTATAAAAATGACCACAATAAGCGACAAATATATATAATATATTATCGCTGCGTGTCCTAGGCATAATTAAAAGGAGGCATAATGTGTTCCTAGTTTTTATAATTTATGAATTAATATGATGTTCTTAACTTAGACAATATATATATATATACTATGTTGAAGGTATACTGCCGGCCAAACTGTGTTTAGTAAGCCCATAACAACGTTCGCAATTTGAAGATACGACCCGGGGCATATTCAAATAGTAAACAAAATATTCAGTTTCAAAACAAGCTATAGTGGTAATATACGATCGAGTCAGGCTGAGTTAACTGCAGTACCCTTTGATGTTCAACGTTGTCCCATTTTCCCACGTTCAACACAGCAGACTTCCTGTTACAAACTATTTTGCCCGCTAATTCCGGATAGACGAACTGACTGGCTCCCTTTAATTCGTGCGCAGTCCAAGTTATGCAGTGCCCCTTGGTTTTGTGTCATTTTTTCTCTTCTGGTTGACCGCTTCGTTGAAAGTTTATGTTGAACTATCACCTACCATGCATATTGTTAAAGGTGACATGAACAACAATTTTCTATTTTAACCACGTAAATAATATACTAACATGTGATGCTATTTATACAGGTGTAATGCCTGACATGTTCCTTAGTTAATATATACGTTACTCAGCCTCAGGAACGTTTATATAACACGTACGTATATTATATGGTGATGACGACGTCGACGATGTAAAAAAGGAACATTTTGAGACTGTCGTCGTTGCCGGTGACAAACAGCAATTTTAGTGGGAAATTAACGGACAATACATTCATGACATTATGCAGAATCACACGGATTATTTTCAACGTCAGATTCAACGTCCATACGCATGACTATAATCATACTGTAATAGCATATTACTAATATGATACGCGCAAGTGTTAGAATTGTGCAAGCCAGTGCCACACAGTGGTCTCACTGTCGCTGTCATGGAGTGATTCAGATATTCCAGTCACTTCCGACAACAATGCGGCAGTGCTGCTGGAACGAAATATATATTGGGGGGCTACCGGAGTTTCAACACCACTGCAAAATTTTCGCCGCCGCAAATCTTCACATCTTCCTTCACCTTGTCCTTGTGGTTGTGTCGCTTGACTTACTGTGATATCAGAAGACGGGGGGAGGGGGAGGAGGGGGTGCTGTTGAATTTTTTTGCCGCTGCGCCGATGTAACTTAATTCAGCTTCTCTGGCTCTGCTGCCTCGGTTGTGAACTCATGACATCCGAACAAACACGGGTCGAACAGTGCTGCTGACCAATTTTATTGTTTACGTCGCGCAATTTACCTTCTCCTGCTTCTCTCCGCTGTCTCCGCTGAAATGATGACATCCGAAGACTTGCGGGGGGGGTGCTTTGAAAAGAAATTCGCCACCGCGCCGCCTATTACTGGACGGGGGGGGGGGCAAAAAACAATATCTGCCCTCCAATTGCACACACCTTTCACATATACAATCAACAAAAATACACGTTATAATCGTCTTATAAAATTTACATTTCCACCCACCATTTACGCTCGCCACAAAAAACACATTCACGCTCGACATTTCGCCCCTGATAGGTTCGGGAGCAGGCACTGCTTTTGTCCGACTATTATTTGTGTATGTTCATAATCCATAGTACACTTGTGAAATATCCAATCTCTGTGTAATTATAGTTACACCAATGTACTCGTCAATAGCAATGCCTACCAAACTAGGTTTGTTTACACTTAAAGGGAATAAAAACATATATTGCTTGAATTCATGTTATATTACATCCTGCTATCTATTTCCACGTCCACCAAGCAAAAAAATCAAAAAAATTCAATGAATTAGAAATTCCATATTTTATGCTGTACATCCTGACATTTTCGAATATGCATATTTTTGGCGCGCTTTTCGGGATGCCGAGATGTGACGTCACTTATGACTCAAACTCGCATAAGGCGACCCTTTCCATGCATTCAGAGCATGTTGACAAGTACAGTTTTTTGGTCGAAACGAGCGTCATAATGAGTTATTGTGCAATTTTCCGACATAATACAAACACTAGTCATCATAGAGGAACAAGCAGTTATCTTATGGTTCCATATGAATCCAATTTTATTCAAAACAACGTATGCGAATGCCAATGGGCCTACAAGTCGACTAGGTTTCGCCGAGCTTGGGCTCGTTTTCAGAATAATTATATCGAATGCAACCAACGGGAGATAATCTACTCCAATAAATATACATAGCAAACATATATTGTATCCAGCTACATAAAGTAACGTATAATCTCATAATATCACTAGAATATCGATATATGAAGGAGTTGTACAATTTACCATAACAACTTAAATCAGTTAGAGAGTTTCTGCTGGTCCCGTTGGTTCAGTTGATAAACGCGTTGGTTACTTGTCATTTATTTTACAATCGGGCGACGCCGGTTCAATCCTGACAGCATGCAAACTATTGATTTTCTTTACACTTTTTTGTTTATGTTTTCACGAAGTAATATCAACCAAATAATTTAGTATATAGTATGATGCACTGTTTGTAAATAATTTTTATTTTTGTAGTAATTATTTATTCGCCACAAAAATGAAAATATGGTCATTATATAACGATGTTTGTAAATTTTATTTATCCAAACAAATATAATGTAATGGATATATAATTTATTAATTGTAAATATATTGTACAGTAATATATTGTAATTATATATGTGAAAAAGATTGTGATCTGTCTGGATAAATACAATTTAGAAACATCGTTATATATAATGACCACATTTTCATTTTTGTAGCGAATAAATAATTACTACAAAAATAAAAAAAAATATTTACAAACAGTGCATCATAGTATACTAAATAATTTGGTTTATATTACTTCGTGAAAACATAAACCAAAAAAATGTAAAGAAAATCAATAGTTTGCATGCTGTCAGGATTGAACCGACGTCGCCCGATTGTAAAACAAACGCCAAGGAACCAACGCGTTTACCAAGTGAGCTATCAGGGCCGGCAGAAATTTGCTGACTGATTTCAATTGTTATGATAAATTGTACAACTCCTCCTTCACACATCGGTATTCTAGTGATATTATGAGATTTTACACGTTACTTTCTGTAGCTGGCTACGATATATGTTTGCTATGTATGTATGTATATTGGTGTACATTATCTCCCGTTGGTTGCATTCGATATAATTATTCTGAAAACGAGCCCAAGCTCGGCGAAACCTAGTCGACTTGTACTACAAGTTGTAGGCTCATTCGCATTCATTGTTTTGAATAAAATTTAATTCATGTGGAACCGTAAGATAACTGCTTGTTCCTCTATGATGACTAGTGTTTGTATTACATCGAATTATTGCATAACAACTCATTCTGACGCTCGTTTCGACCCCAACATTATCCATGTTAACATGCTCTGAATGCATAGAAAGGGTCGGCCTGCTGCGAGTGTGAGTCATGTGTGACGTTGATACCACGTGATCGCGTAGCTCATTAAATTTGTATTTTACGCGGGAATCGCTACACAGACGGGTTTAAAATCGAATTTATGCTACAAATGTATTTTTCTGTATTTTTTTATTGTTCTCGAATGTTACATGCAATATCAAACTTTCTGTACACATAGAAAACGGATTTTAGCTAATGCCTTGTTTTTATTTCCTTTAATGTGTATATAGGTTGTTTACATCTTAATATGCTAACTACATTTAGCCAGGAGTCTAGCCCTAGACTATAAAGTATGAACCAAAGTATAATCGATCATTTGTCATGTCAAATTTTAATGTGATGATTTACGTAATAAATCCAAAATAAGCATATGTCAGTGCAGTTACATTTGTTCAGAAACATTTCATAAAAAGACCCACACCCCAGATAATGCATGATAGAACAGAATTAGAGGTAATTTGTTCAAATGTTTGTTGACTATAATATTATTCATATAATTGTGTACACACAACATCTAATTGCTAATATGCAATATATACATACAATGTATTTTGCATTACAGTAGTTTTGCTACTTAAACAAATCAGTATTTTTAATAAAAAGGTGAACATCTTGCATCAACAGTAATCTATTTATAAAAATACTAACATCACATGTTACTTTTATTTGACAGTCGATTTTATTGTAAATGTGTTTCTTTCAAAATTAGGTGCTGGGTATATATCATCACAGGAGAATAGTTATAGCATACATATTCATGATTGTCAATAGTATTGTATAATGTTTAGTAAATGTGATATGTTTCTAAAGAATGAGCTTAAGCAACTTAATGATAATTATTATGTGTTTATTGCAGTCCAATGAAGCATGCAATATTAATAGTCATGTTGTCAGATTCCATTTAATTTTCTTGTTGATACATAATCATGTATGCTTAACCACTCTCTCACAGCAAGTGTCTCCAAATTCCTATTCAGCACAATCTGATGCACAGTGTTCTATGCACAATGGAGAATGTGAAAGGGTTCACATGTAAGAGTTGAAGACGATAATGTTTCCTCATCCCTTGATTTGTCAGCATCAGCAATACTGAAATACAAACCAACTGTACATTAGTATAATAAAAAGCAGATAACCTTATGCATTTTTTTATTACTAGCATCCGAGCACACACTGTTTGGGTATACTATATAATAATAATTGTTATTGGATTGAAATCAGTATTCCCTTACCATACAACGTTATAGTCAAGACATGCATAATAAAGTTATCTTAATATTATTTGATAGTTTAATTGCAGCGCACAAAAAGTAACTATTCGGCGTACAGTTGAGTTGCACCTTGTTATTTTTGTAAAATTTTACGAAGATGGAGAGAATATAGTCAAAACATATATATTACCCTAACACTTTTACACTGAATGACATGATGACATGACTACCATATTTATTCAACATATACATTTACCAGAGTAGTCAGACGGAAGAAAAAAACGACACAATATAAAAGTGTCACGAAATTAACCATTGCCATTGAACATGATCGCCTTACTTTGTGTATATTCTATTCACTATAACGTTTTCCCACCTGTACGTGTCACCTTTAATATACCTTATGATCATTCTGTATTTTGATAGGTTTGAGAAAATCTACACAATACTGCGCGTTACTAGAATGTCGCGACACACAAATTTGGGACACGCAGAGCCTACTGTAATATGTATATATATATATATATATATCCCGGAATACAGGGAAATCTCTCGGACTTTTGCCAAAAAAGTTGGCAGCTATATGACAGCAGCGGCGTTTTTGTCGGGAATGTTGGGACTTCAAATTCTTTGTTGGGCCAGGAAAATTTTCAGGTTGCTGACCCGGCTGGCCCTTAAAAACTAAGTGAAATTAACCTTTTTATTACCAATTTAAATTAAATATAGTCTAAAAAATAATGTACTATTATTCACATAATATTTGAACCCTCTCTGTTACCCTGTTCGATGCCTCTTTAGGTCGCGTTTTTTTCTGTACATTTTTTGCACAGTTTATTCGGACCCAGGTCTGTATGGATGTACCTAGGATTTATTGCTAGTTTTTGAGTTAATTATTGCCGCCAATAACTCAAAACGTAAACACAATTCCGGTGTACATTCAGCGACACATGTGTAGATAATATTATTATCTTTACGGTGAAATAACAAATTATGCGACTGCAATTTTAAGTACAGCCCGAAACACCAACTCGCACAGTCGCGCACCATGCTAAAAGGCTGGACGTGCTCAGCGGTATCTATTGCCATGACATCACCAAAATAGGAGGAGCCAGTTGTTTTGTGGCGCGAAGATAATCATGTTTGAGCGTGTTTGACCAGTTACAATATCTGCAACATAAGTAGTTAGTTCGTGATTGGTAAACCCCAATTGGGGGGCAGGAGCACCCATGGTGAAATTGTAAGATAGCGGCTGTCACTGTGGTCACGTGACCGGATGTAATGCCTCCTGATGGAATGTATCGGAGGTAGCGCCTCATGGCGGAATATATTGGAGGTAGTGCCTCCTGCGATAAGGTGTAGAACACACATATGAGGGGTAATTATGGGTATGTAATGGTAATGAAGGAGTAATTGGGTGTAATTATGGAATCACCTAGCGCATGCATGCGTGCGTGTGTAAGAGTGATCGGTGCCTCATATTAGAGGAGTTCCTCATCTCTGAAACATATACCAAAACTTTGAAAACGGCGTGTAGGAAGTATACGTTAAATCATAAACATACGAGGAGTCTTGAAAACACATTGTTGATATTCAGTCCGACATTACGAGGTACAGCTGGACGTGAGACAGTGTAACCAGATAACACGTCGTTATGCAACGTGATAAGAGGCTAAGGCGTGGCAACTTACAAACAATAGTCATAGATGATGAAAGACTGTTGAACAAGTGATGTAATCGCGTGACATCACATATCGAGAAGTGGAGAATTAGCACGCTTCTAAGTAGGTCATGTAGTATTATAAAAGTATATAATTGATGATCAATAGATATAGGTAATTTACGTGCAGTCTGAGACAGTGCTGCTGCTACAGCTGGAACTGTCGCTGCCACTACTGTGACCGTCGCTGAAAAAAAGATGAAAGAGAACTAAATAGCTAGCCATCACATATATCATTTCATCTGTGTAATTAAACAAGTACCGTTTAAAAACCCATGACATCAAGGTACGATATATATTGATATACGTACATAACAACTGTATTACTTGCAGTAAGTTTAACTAAGTACCTAAGAACACTTTGTAATAACGGAATGACCCACATTGTATTTAACTAAATGCTTATACGTGTAAAATGAATGACATAAAGCAATTAGAAAGATGACGTATCTATATAGAGATAATCGTAATGAAATATACTCTGTAAATAGAATTACTCACATCACATCAGCTATTGTGCAACGCTGTCTCCATTCTTCGCGCAGTTGATCCCAATATATAGCAAACATGGTCGTGTAGAGTGATTGGATTGATTTTAATGTTATAACGAACGATTTATATACATTATTATTATGCGGACACATTTATAAAGGGAAGTTGCAAACTACATTTGTCATATCGGAAAGTAGCCTCGTGACAATTGGTAGATGCAAAGTGCATGCGCCTTATCAGAAAACAGGCGACAATTGATGAGTACACAACCCCCCTTCGTCCAGACATTGACATAACTTTGTGAGAGTCCAGTGTCGCGTGCTAACGTTAGACAGTTGCAACATATGGTGAAAATGGACGTACAGTTCAGAGGTTTCGGACTTTACCTATCAGACTTTTTTCCGTGTAACATCTACATTTGGGGCAAACACATATGTTGTGTGGAGGCGTCATATCAATTTCGGAAGGCTGTTTTTCGATGATGTTATCACAGCGAGACAAATCCAGACTGCACGCAGCGAATTACAGGCGAAATATCCCAGTAAGTGTATAAAACGGAAAGCGGAATTAACATCCGAATGGCTAGCTCAACGGTGACAGATAATGCACGCCATTATTGCTGTGAAATTATGTGAATCGCCAGGTGTTCATTAAAAACACATGGCCGAATGCAAGAAATAAGTGTTGACTCGCTATTGCGGAGTCACATGTCTTATCGCTAACGACCAAGCACGGAGAACAGAGTTCAACTCGTGACTCCATTGTCTGTACTGTCTCATGATTGACAAGACATAACGCCTCGATCGGGTGTGTGTATATATACCTACTATAAGTTGAGTGAAGCATATCACTTACTACCGACTTCCAACAACGCAACTTCACTCCGACTTCTGAAGTGTCGAGATGCGAGCGCTTACGACAAAACATCGCCCGAGGGCAAGATGAATCTTAAATGCTTTCAAGAAGTAAGTGTTGGCAATTATGCATTCTGTCATCCGTTGACCATCGTAGCATGCGCTTGACCTCCCAAGTATGTATGTTAGATTCACGGGAGACAAAAAAGGGTTCCTGTGGGTAATGAGGGGGTAATTAAGCATAATTAAGGGTAATTAGGGGTTCAAAGTTAATGCTAGCTTGTGCTTAGTAGCTATATATGAACAGGTATTACATTTGTTATGTAGTATAGTCGAATACTATGTTGTAGTTAAGACTAGGTTGTTCTTAGTCATTTTTTGATACGATACTAGTAGTGTTGTTGTTAAAACCAATACCTCTTTGTCATTTAATATTATATATGTAGTGTGTACTATTCAGACGATAATGTGTTATGAAAATTATTGTAATTTTTACTCTCAGAGAATAACATTAGTTGAAATGGTACTCTTAGTTGTTCGTATGACCTTTCATATTGAAGAGTGACTTTCCGGTATATCACATGCACATGCACGCACATACTATTCCTCTGTCTGAGTTCTCACGCAGGTACATGTCCCTTAGTCACACGCGCACGCACGCGCGCGCATGCACTCACACACTATTCCTCTGTCTTAATTCACACCCAGGTACATGTACATTAGACACAAGCGCACGCATGCACTATATATATCTCTCTAAGTTCACACGCTTACCTGAGCCTGCTGACATGTCAATCACAACAAACCACCATCGCTAGTGGCACCATCAGACGAAACACCAAAAAGCATTACGCACCGCTGTCAGACATGTGCAAGAGACTTCACGACATTATACAACTTGTTTCGCCACATGGGGATGGCATGCGGCAGACGTAAATAGAGCAATACACACCACTGTGAGAGTTGCGCAAGAGTCTTCATGAAACGAGACCACTTATTACGTCATATCAAGACGGTATGCGACAGACGTGAAGTGTCCACCGACCCACCGCTGCCCAAGCGAGCGAGATGTGAAGATCGTCCACGCGTTAGCAACGACGACGACGACGATACCATGCGTCCTCCGCCACAACTCCCCTTCGCCGACACTTTGTCTATGGAGCTGCGAGACGTCGTTCGAGAACACTAGGCTGCTATCCGAACCTACGTCACCAGAGGATCTGTTCAATCCAAGTGCAATTACAGAGTGTCAACACCGGACACGTCTGTTCTAGAAAGGTAACTGAAAACCATGTTCTGAGAACAGACGCACGCGTGCAACATTAATCTCAGTTACGGTTTCGTTCTGAGGAACAAGAACCCCCTGAAGATACATGTACTATCATTCGTTCTGCAACTGTTGTGGTTGTTACCTGGTCGAAACCAGTCTCATTACCAATGCCGATGACTTTGACGCATTTCTGGAGCGTATCCGCGAAACAGATGTGTTGCAGTGGGTCGTAAATCAACGTCCGGACAGTCAATGGGTATGCGAGGTTGTCACGAATGTCACATTCTTCGTCAACCGCATCGTAGACCATCCTATAGGATGTATGGGCGTCATACTCACTCCAGAGGTACATCAAGAAGAACATAGCCGTCATCTCATTGGAAAGGGAACCCATCCATTTCAAAAAGAATACCGACAATAATTTTGTTATGGGTCTCTTCCGCTCTCTGGCTCTGCATCATGAATGTGACCGACGCCACCTGGAACCTGCAGTGAAGGTGCTCTACGATACTTACAATCGAGACAGAGTGGCTATGAAAGACTTTGGTGAGGTGACGGTGGACGATCTCTATCACGTAAAGACCACCTTTGAGACCAACGTGTGCGTCTACACACTCGTCGAAAAGGAGGACGAAGGCGGACAGGTCACAGCCGAACTCGACCGTCGATCATTATGTCACTATCCCGACACGTTGTACGTCAATCTCCACGAGAGACACTTTTCCAGCATACAAGTCGTGAACATGAACTGTCACTCGTATTGGTGTAGGAATTGTGGCGACTCGTTATGGAAAGGCGTATAGCACCTGGAGAAGCACGAGCGCACGTGTACGGGAGATGTACAGAACATCTATCCTGTTTGTGTCTGCCATCCATCTCCGACAGTGTTCCAGCTTTTGGACGACAACAATATTCGTGTGCCCGAGTGGCTGTGCTGCTACTCCCTAACGTATCACCTTTGACTTCGAGTCCTGGTTCGACACGTCACAACTTCCACCGGACAGTGCCAAGGTCCACTGGGTTGCACGTCACGTGCCGTTGAGTGTGTCTTTGGTGAGTAACGTACCCGGATTCGAACAGGTGCGATGTCTTATCACCGATGATGATAACGACAATTTGGTGTCCGACATGATGTCTATCCTTCAATCCATCAACTATGCCGCCTACGAATGAATCAAAGACGATTACGAGGACGTGTTTCACCAACTCGCGGAAGAGAAATCGAGCTGGGATGAACGGGAGCAACAGGCACGTGCACAGGACAACGGGGGCAGAGTCACAGCGAAAACCGCCAAATCCCTACAAAGCTCTAATGAGTCAAATGAACGGTTGGCTTCATCAATTGCCTGTCATCGGATTCAACTCGGGCAGGTACGATCTCAATAATAATTATTATTGTTGTTGTTGTTATCGGTATTATTAGTGGTTATTGGTGTTGTATTTATTTTTTGGTGTTGTATGTTATTTATTATTGTTACTATTATTACTGCTACTACCAGGTATCATATCTTTATTTCATACATAATAATGGCAAATTTTGTTCAGTCTTTGAAATACAGTTAGTTCAGTACCTGTAATGATACGGTACGCTAATAACACCGTCATGGCTTTGAAACTGTTTCAAATGTTTATCATTTCAGATCAAACACTTACGTGTCATATTGTTTTGTTGGTTATGCGCCCGCCAGCCAGCAGTCTGTTTTCCATTACATTTTCCCAATTAATGAAACAATGTGTTGTAAGTTTGAACACATGCATTTATACTTGACACATTTGTCAGGATTTGACGCAAACACTGATAGTGCCATACTTCCTGTCCACAAACGAAACAGAGCAAGAGGAGGTGGAGGAGGAAGAAGAAGACAAGGCCAACGAAGGTGTCGGTCGTTTTTCGTGATCAAACGTAACAATACCTTTACGTGTCTATCGACGGATAACCTAAACTTCCTAGGCATGACTCATTACATTGCCCCTGGATTCTCGTATGATAATTACTTGAAAGCGTATAGATGTGAGGTCATGAAAGGTCATTTCTCATACGACTACACGGATAGCTTGGAGAGACTCGACGACACCGCACTTCCTCCGAAAGAGGCCTTCTTCAGTCGACTGAAGAACGACGGTATATCCAACGAAGACTACAATCGTTGTTAAGAGACGTGGCGAGCCAACGATATGAAGACATTGCGGGACTTCCTTGTCTGGTACAATAACAGTGACGTCGTGCCGTTCTTAGAGGCCATCAAAAAACAGTTTCCCTTCTACCGAGAACGTGGTGTCGATATGTTCAAACATAGCATCAGCATACCAAGTTTGTCCTTCACCTACCTGTTCAACTATGTCCCGGAGAATACCTTCTTTATGCTCTTCAACGAGAAGAAAAAGGATTTTCATCAGCTGGTTAGAGATAACATCGCCCCTCGCGTCACTCATCTTCACCAAACATCATGAGAAAATGGTCATTAAGATACGTCTGAACGACTACGGAGAAACAGCTCGAACGTGTCAGTCCATAGTTGGCTATGATGCGAATGCTCTGTACATTTGGTCCGTATCACAAAACATGCCGACGGGGTGGTACACGCGACGACAGGAAGAGAAAGAGTTCCGGCCCGAAGCGACACAGCGTGGGAGACCGAACGTACTGAACGCGGTATTTGTCAACAGTCCAACCGACGAGAGAAGAGAATCGGGAAACAGCTGGTGGACGGGTGGTGCAACAAAACAAAGACTGCCTATCAATTCCAAGGATGCTATTACCATGTATGTCCGTGTACCCGACGTCAACGAGGTCAACGGGAAACCCATGGCTAAATATTCGCCGAAACACGCCACCTCTCCCTTGGACGCCACCTTTCCCCGCCGTCGACACGTGCGATGGAAGATGACATCACAACAGATCCTTACAGGCGTACGCAACGGCACGGTGTTCGGAATGATTCAGTGCGACATTCGTGTACCGGAGGAATTTCGAGCACACTTTGCCATGATGCAGCCCATCTTCAAGAACATTCACATGACCCATGATGATCTCGGACCATGCATGCGTCGATACGCCGAAGAACACGTCATCATGGCAACCCGGCACCGCATGCTCGTCGGAAGTTATTGCGGAGATAATATCTTGCTCGCCACACCTCTCTTGCGATGGTACGTCGAGCACGGACTCGAGGTGACCCACGTCTAGCAGGTCATCGAGTACACACCGGTCGCCTGCTTCCGTCGATTCGGCGAGGCAGTGTCCGCTTCACGTCGCGAGGGAGACGTCCACCCCGACAGGACCATGATCGCGGACACCAATTACTTGATGGGGAGTCCTAGTTATATCAAATTGATCACCAATGTGACGTCACCTACGGTACGGAGAAGAAGGCATCGATCATGATCAACGATCAACGCTTTCGACTACTCGACGTCGTCACCGACGATGCGTACAAGATCGAAATGCACAAAAGCAGCGTCAACTACACCTTGCCTCCGCACGTGGGCTTCTTCTTGTTGCAGTGGGCCGTCCGATGTTGGAGTACTGCGAAACCGTTGCAGACCGATAGAGAACTAGAATTCCTGAACCGCGGCGTTCGGGGTGTATTGGAATGTACCATATTCATCACTTCTCCACGTACAGCGAGGAGACCAAGGCGAGCATTGTGGAACGATTTAACCTTACGTTAAAGACGCGAATGTGGCGATACCTGACGAAACACGAGACATCGATATCCTTTACGATCTGATACGCTCGTACAACGACACCCCCACCGCAGCACCGGTATGACTCCGCCGCAGGTAAATGCATCAAATCAGGAAGTGGTGTGGCAGCACTTGTACGGCGGTCAGCACGACAGGAGTGTGCCCAAATACGTGGCAGATTGCGTGCATATGAAGGTCAAGAGACAGTTCGACAAAGTGAGGAGGATACCACATTCTACCTCTACGAGCGAGACAATACAGGATTCAGTCTGCCGAGATCGAGCGCGGGTATTACTACATCATGGTCCAATTGTTACGCGCCACCAAAAGGGCACTGTTGATGAAGGCGAAACTGAGCTACAGCAACATTTCTCACAAGGTGACCTTGCACATGACACCCATAACCGAGGTTAACATTCCGAAAGGGGGTGCCATGGGAACCACACTAGGTTTCTATGCGACGGTGATCACCAGTACCGACACAAAATCCACACGCACCTACGGCCATCCACCCATGCGTGGAAACAACACCAGACCGTCGTCGACCGCCGAATCCGATCCACCAGACAGTGTTGGTGAGTACGCCTTCGAGAAAGAGGCCTCTTCCGTGTTGGACATGCTTCAAGGATTCATCACCATGTACGTCTACACGGCCATCGAGGAGTCACGTATCGTCGGCGATAGTCTCGCGCCGTTGTTACGGAGCGTTGCGTTTATCGGACGGAACGGTTCCACTATGTCCATTAGTTTCGATAACGTCCAATACGTCCCTCTCCCGTGTAAAGAGTTCGGGACGATAGAGATCGATATAAGATACGACATGGGATGACGCGTGTCATTCGAAGTCGGTAAGGTGACGGTGACACTTAATTTCCGACGACAACGGACAGCACTGTTCTAAAGATGAAATACAACGACTACTACACTCGCCAAGTGGGAGGTGCGCTTCATTATTTTGTAGATGCCCGATACCAATGAGGACACGGACTAGAAAGTCTATTCGGAGGTCTACTGCGTAACGTCATGCCGCTCGTCAAGAGGTGCCGTGGCGTTGGGAAAGAGAACGTTGACAACCGGCGAGCGCATTCCCGATGACATATTGCCGGGACAGAACATAAAACCGGCCGCCATACGTCCCGTCACGGCTGCAGGTAGGGACATGCTGAGTGACCTCTTGACCCCAGGCGTGCAACCGCGTAAGCGTATAAGACGCGCGCCCGCCACGAAACGAACCAGTACAGCTGGGTGACGAACGAAGACACGCACGTCGCGGAAACGTGAGCCAGATATATCTACAACTTGTCGATCGGACACGGGAATCCGACGTTGTGGACGGCCCTGTTGAGCAGTTCGTTGAGTTACGTGCTACCAAGCCCGACGTCGATACAGCATGACGACGAGTGATTTCTATCTGACGTTGCCTAGCAATGCTTCCATACACACGTACCCCAATAACACCGTGGCGCATTACATCACGGACCTGCCTCGTGTCTTGCTCTCTGGTGGCGAGTATGGTAGACTTACGCCGCTACCCACACACTTGGTACAACGTTCGTGAGGAGGATGTGGTATCCTCCTCACGAACGTTCTACCTTTACGAGTCCGGTAGTACAGGATTCATTCCGTCTGCCAAGATCGATCACGGGTAATACGACAACGTGACCCAATTGTTTCGCGCCGTCAACAGGGCACTGTTGAGAATGTCGACAGATAGGGAGGGTCAAGGCGAAACTGAGCTACAGCGACATCTCTCACAAGGTGACCTTGCACATGACACCCGCAACCGAGTTTAGCATAACGCCAGGGAGTACCATGGGAACCATACCAGGTTTCCATACGACGGTGATCACCAGTACCATCAGACCGACGTCGACCACCAAATCCGACCCGCCAGGCAGTGTTGGTGAGTATGCCTTCGAGAAAGAGGCCGCTTCCATGGTGGACATGCATCAAGGATTCACCACCATGTACATCTACACGGACGTCGTGGAGTCACGTGTCGTCGGTGATAGTCTTGTACCGTTGTTGCGGAGCTTTGCGTTCATTGGACGGAACGGTTCCACCGTGTGCAAGAGTTGCGATAACGTCCAACGTGTGCCTGTCTTGTGCAAAGAATTCGGGACGGTAGAGATCGATCTAAGAGACGACACCGGACGACGCGTGCCATTCGAGGTCGGTAAAGGTGACGGTGACACTTCATTTCTGACGACGAAAGAGAGCACTGTTCTAAAGATGAATACAACGACTACTACACCTGTCAAGCGGGATGTGCGCTTCACTATTTTATAGGTGCCCGATATCAACGAGGACACGGACTAGCAAGTCTCTTCGGAGGTCTAATGCGTAGCGTTATGCCGCTTGTCAAGAGAGGTGCTGTGGCGTTGGGAAAGAGAGCGATGACAACCGGCGCGCGCTTAGCCGATGACGTCTTGTTAGGACAGAACATAAAAACGGCTGCCAAACGTCGCGTCACGTCTGCCGGTAGGGACATGTTGAGCGACCTCTTGACCCCAGGCGTGCAACCACGCATAGACGCGCGCCCGTCACGAAACGAGTCAGTACAGACGGGAGACAGAAGAAGACACGCACTTCGCGGAAACGCGGTCAAGAGTGAGCTCGATATTTTTATCGTGCCTCCGACTCAGTCCAGCATTTTCGATAGTCACGCGGTACAACATCAACCCATGTCCTCGCTCGACTCGGGCTGACCGATAGAATTCGTCATACCCGGATCGGGAGACTGTTACCTGGATCTCGCCGATCCTGTGGGTCCGTTGAATAACTGGCTCTATTCACTGTCGACGTCGACTACCTGAACGGAACGCTCGTGACCCCCTCGACCAACACGTACCCGTATCGTGCCTACACAGAGACGCTGCTGGGTTACGGGGACGATGCCAAGAAGACGCAACTGACGAGTCAGAGATGTGGCACAAGTACACGGGCAATCGTAGCCGACGTGGGGTTCGTGACTAGACATGACAAGATGGTTCGGAGTCGCGTGGTCGACATGATGGGTCGTCTCCCTGAGGAGCTGTTCCTCCAGGATAAATTCCTTATCAACGGCATAGAGGTCAAGATACGTTTGGTGCGCAGCAAGGATGCGTTCGCGCTGATGGCCGGCGGAGCCAACCCCGACTACAACATAAAGATCGTCAACGCCACACTGTTCGTCAAGAAGACCACACTGAATCCGAGCGTGCAGATGACACACATCAAGGCGCTCGAAAAAAAAACGGCCAAGTATCCGATGCGTCCCGTCGACTGCAAGGTCTACTCCATTCCCACATGAACCCGTTCGCACGCGTACGAGAACTTGTTCCTTGGCACTCTTCCAAAACGTCTCGTGCTGTGCTGCATTGATAACGACGCCTACAACGAGACCTACTGTTTCAGATGGGTTACCAGACCACCATACTATCACTGCCAATGCTAATGTTTCTATAACCACATTAGAGTCTAAACACAACGTGTTTTACAGAGCCATTCACAGGATTGACATTACAGCTTTAATGGCTGATATCCTTAAATCCGACCTTATCACAGATCCAACAGAATATCTATCTGACTTATATAAACAGTACTGTCAATTGCTCAATGCACTCATTGTATATTCATCTTGATAAGGCCAAGGCGTACGCCAGTATAGTCTTCGTAGACTTCTCATCGGCCTTCAATACGATCCAGCCTCAAATCACGATGAAGACGCTCGGGGACATCACGTCAACCCTCACCTGTTTCTCTGGGTGAATTCCTTCCTCACGGAACGTCAGCAGGCTGTGCGCCATAACGGCATGTTGTCTAACCCCTTGTGTACATCCACCGGGGCCCCTCGGGGCTCACTGGTTTCGCCGGTGATCTTCACCTTGTACACGGACGATTGCCGCAGCAAACGTGAGCAGTGCTCTTTTGTTAAGTACTCTGACGATACAGCAATTGTTGACCTGTCAAAATCTGACACGGTGTGCGAGGAAGTGGTCTCAGACTTTGCCCGGTGGTGTGGTGATGACTTCCTGGATCTTAATGCCCAGAAGACTGAGGAGCTCATCATCGCCTTCAGGAAAGACCACATCCCACCCAAAGACCTGGTCATCAATGGTGAGACTGTCAAGCGTGTATCAGTGTACAAGTACCTAGGTACCGTAATTGACTCTAAACTTACCTTCAGTGCAAACACAGCTTTAAACAACAATGAATGCCAACAGAGCTCTCATGTTTTGAAGACCTTCTATGGCTGTTACCTTGAGAGTACTGTAACCTTTGGCTTCCTGGCATGGCTTGGTGGATTGAGTGTCACTAATTGGAATGTCCGCAGTCGCGTTATCAGTTTTAGCAGCAAGGTGATCGGAGAGGAACTTACCAGTGTAGACGACCTGTACAGGCGGAGGGCAAATAGGAAGGGAAGGCAGATTTTCCTGGATCCCGAGATTCCCGACCACCCCCTAAATCACTGTTACAATCTGTTACCATCTGGCCGTCGTTTTCAGCTGCCTCAACTGAGACTCAGTCGCTCTCGAAATTCCTTCATTCCACCCTCTATCCGTCTTCTAAACCAATGATCTGTCTCCTTCCCCCCTCTCTCCAATGCCTGTCTGGCCGCTTGAGAATATGGGTGCATGTGCGTGTGTGTGCTTGTGTGCGTGAATATACTGGTAAATGCACTGTATTCCACCTAATTAAATAACGTCTGGGATGATGAACTTGTTCCTGTGCTGATGGCTGTTATATGTAAATCATATTTCCTAGCAACTGGCTGATTGTTGAGGAAAAGATCAGGCATACTGTAGGCATGATAAGGTGTGCGTGAGTGCGTGCATATATATATATATGTGTGTGTGTGTATTTGTGTGTGTGTGCGTGTGTGTGTGTGTGTGTGCGTGTGCGTGTGCGTGTGCGTGTGCGTTTGCGTGTGTGTGTGTGTGTGTGTGTGTGTGTGTGTGTGTGTGTGTGTGTGTGTGTGTGTGTGTGTGTGTGTGTGTGTGTGTGTGTGTGTGTGTGTGTGCAAGAAATAGCTGTGTGGTGGATAACTTATTTTATCGTTTTTTTTATATTGATTGCCGTGATTATGTAAATGGTGTGTGTGTATGCGTGCGTGCGCGCGCGCCTGTGTGTGTGTGTAAGGGCTACTTGCGGTGTATAACTTATTTCCCCAGCTTTTGATGGTTGTTGGTGATTCTTAGTATTTGTTTTTAACGTACTCTTTTACAACTATACTATACCACGAGTATTTATCTATAGATCGATGGTGTGTGTCTGTGTGGTCAGTGTTCTCAGTTACACATGTTTATTTATTGCTTTCTTAATAGCGAACACCACAAGATAATTTCCCCATCAGGGACAATAAAGGTATTTGAAATGAATTGAATGAATAATTTAACCAACATGCACCTATAAAATCCAAATGTGTGTCAGAAATGCCACCGGCTCCATGGATGACTTCCAAAATTATATTATCTAAAAGGTCGTCGTTATTTAGAGCATGTATGGCGCAAATCGCGCTCGCCTTTAGACAGGTCGAGCTATTCTAAGCAATGTCACCTCTGTAACAGACAAATGGCCAAAGCTAAATTAGATTATAATTATACTATGGTCATAAATAAGTCTGATAACCCGCGTCAGTTATGGAACTGCATCAATAACATTCTACATAGACGTCCTGCTCCATCGCTACCTGATCATGTGTCAATTAAGTCTCTATGTCATATATGTCACTTTAAGAATAAAATCAGTATTATTCGTTCTGCTTTCCGACGTCATACTTTAAGTAATGTCAGTGTGGACTTTCCATACGTAAATTCTCTACTTGTATCATTTGAACCTGCAACAGTTGATGAAGTTAGGAAAATAATAATGCCCTCCCCAAATACATCTTGTGCACTTGATCCATTTCCAACAATAAATAACATAAAAGCATGTCTCGATACATTAATTGGACCTATAACAAATATTATAAATGCATCACGTCGCTCTGGATGATTTCCTGATGATTTCAAATACGCCCATGTCACACCACTTCTTAAGAAGTCATCTCTGCCTAAACAAGACCTAAACTGTTATAGACATATTTCTAACCTCAGCTTTATTTCCAAAATATTTGAAAAGGTAGTAGCATTAGCATAAATGCCTTAACTAATGTGTCACAATCAGTATATAGAGTTTCATTCAACACAGACTGCCCTCTTAAAGGTTCATAATGACATTAACTTGAACATTAATAATGGTAAAGTGACTGCACTTACCTTACCAGATCTGTCTGCCGCTTTTGACGCGATTGATTACAACATTCTCACTGAACACTTATTAAAGTGGTACGGCATATCTGGCACAGCTCTAAGCTGGTTTTCTTCATATCTAAGTTATATATACCAAACTATAGATGGGGAACTGCTTTTTAGCTGCATTGCCTGTCACGATATTGGTATTTATTACTGGGACATTCTCCGACAGCGACACTGGGCATCGGGGTCACGGGGTCAAGTACGTGACACGATGGCGCGCAGCGAGGTATTCTGTTTGTATTAATTCAATAAATACTTATAACACTTTCTATGCCATGTACAGTTCTAAATAAAGCATCACCGCAACATAACATGGTGTCAGCGCGTATGTACACGAACCGCTAACGCCCAGTTTGTGACATTATCGCTTGTGGTGAGTGTTCGGAACTGTTTAGTGTTCGCTGGCACTGCTGTACTCTGGCCTACCGTATCTGACAACGTCAACGATGGCAACGTCGAACTTTCCTACGCCAAAACCGTTGAACATCAATGATAAATCGGCCGCAATTCTGTGGAAGGCTTGGCGTAAAACGTGGAATCGGTTCGAAATTGCGACCGGCATCGACGAGGCGTCAGATAAGAAAAGAGTGTGTACACTTCTGTCGGTGATTGGCGATGACGCTGTCAAAGTGTATGACGCCTTTCAATACGCGGATGGTGAAAGTGAAGACAACTTGGAAGACGTCCTGCGGAAGTTTGAAAAGCACTGCAACCCACGACAAAATACCATATTTGAGAGGTACAAATTTAAATGCCGAAACCAAGAGGCTGGAGAGTCCGGTGCGCAATACATGACAGAGCTACGCCATGCTGCAGACAGCTGCGATTTCGGTGGCATAACGACCAGCCAAATCATTCGGGACAGATTCGTACACGGTTTGCGCGATGCGAAAGTGCGCGAACGCCTACTGCGGGAGAATGCTCTGACTCTCGAACGAGCGTATGAAATGGTGCAAGCTGCTGAAGCAACGGTAGTGCAGACACACGCCATGTCAGGTGATCAGGCAGTGTGCACCGTGCAGGCGCCCAACAGATTCCGCGGACGCGATCAAGGTCATAAAGATAGAGAAGGCAGGGTGGTTTGCAAGAACTGTCCGTACGACCACGGTCCCAGAAGCTGCCCAGCCTACGGCAAGGAGTGCCGGAAGTGTGGAAAAAAGAATCATTTTCAAAGCAAATGCCACAATAAAAGCATAAGACAAGTGCAGACGTCAGCATCAGATGATGAGTACAGTTTTGGAACACTAAGAGTGAACAGTGTGGGCATTTGACGTCGGGCGATGATAACACTTGGCTTGGGTGACGACGGCGTGGCGGTGCCGTTCCAGATAGACAGTGGGGCTGATTGTTGCGTGCTGCCGCGCGATGAGTACGTGAGGGCGACAGGGGACAGATCGCTGGCGAATCTGAGGTCAATTAAACTCGTCATTGTAACATACACAGGAGCACGCGAAACCGCTCTCGGCCAATGCAAGCTACTAGTCACTAGGCGAGGCGTCAAACACCGAATTGTGTTCAACATTCTCCAAGGAAAGTATACGCCAATTCTCAGCTTAGCAGCGTCTGAGGGCATGGGGCTTCTGAAGATACATGACTGCGACTCTCTTGACTCTGTCTACAGTGTCTGCGCGACCACCGCAGGGCTGACAGCGAACGACGTGCTAACCGAGTATGCAGACGTCTTCAAGGGCGTAGGCAGGCTCAATGACACGTACACTATCCAGATTGACGAGTCTGTGAGGCCTGTAGTGCACGCTCCAAGACGTGTACCGGTACCACTGCGTGAACAGCTGAGGGAGAAACTCGACGAGCTGGTGGCCGATGCAATCATAGCACCCGTAACAGGAGCCACCGACTGGGTGTCTAGCATGGTTGTCGTGCAGAAGCCCAATGGGAAAATCAGGCTGTGTCTAGACCCCAAAGTCCTGAACACTGCCATTCGGCGCGAGCATTACCCGATTCCAACCATTGAGGAGGTGAGCACTCGAATGAAACAGGCACGCTTCTTCACAGTGATGGACGCAAAAAACGGGTTTTGGCAGATTTCGCTAGATGACAAGTCCAGCATGCTAACCTGTTTCAACACGCCATTCGGCAGATACCGGTGGTTGAGGATGCCGTTTGGCATAAACTCATCCCCGGAAATCTGGCAGCGCTCAATGAATCAACTGGTGGAAGGCCTGGCCGGCATTGAAGTAATTCACGATGACTTCCTGATCGTCGGTTGCGGTGCTACTGATGAGCAAGCTGAGGCTGACCACGACCAGAACCTGCGAGCATTCTTGGAGCGGGCTAGAGAGCGAAACTTACGGTTGAACGCGGGCAAGATAAAGTTGAAGTTGACGGAAGTCCCGTACATCGGACATATTCTGACGCGATCAGGTCTCCGGGTGGACCCTACGAAGGTCGAGGCCATCGTGCGAATGCCGGTTCCGGAAGACGTCAAGGCGGTGCAGCGGCTACTTGGTACTGTCAACTACCTTGCGAAGTTCGTGCCACATTTATCAGCGATACTTGAGCAGCTCAGACATCTCGTGAACAAGGAGATTGAATGGAGTTGGCTACATATCCACGAGCAAGCGTTCAATGAGATGAAGAGGGCCCTCACAACTACGCCGGTTCTGCAATACTACGATGTGACGAAGGCAGTGTGTATCCAGTGCGATGCATCAGACAGCGGTCTCGGGGCGGGTTTGCTACAAGATGGACTTCCGGTGGTGTATGCGTCTAGGGCGCTGACGGCGACCGAGAGAAACTACGCCCAAATAGAAAAAGAGCTTCACGCGATCGTGTTCGCCTGCGAGAGATTTGACCAGTACATATACGGGAGAGAGAATGTGTCTGTGCAGAGTGACCACAAGCCTCTGGAAGCGATCTTCAGAAAGCCTCTCGTAACTGCACCGAAACGCCTACAGCGCATGATGCTGCGTCTGCAGCGGTACACCTTGGACGTGACGTATACACGTGGGATCGATATGCATATCGCCGACACACTGAGCAGAGCGTACATTCCCGGCGAGCCGAGTGTCCACGCCGTCAACATCGCAGAGATCGACATGACGAAAGGGTTGTCGGTATCGCCAAGCCGACTGAAAGAGCTGCAAGCAGCCACCGGTGAGGACCGTGTCCTGCAGAAACTGATCCGGATGACGGTGGACGGGTGGCCTTCGCAGAAATCGGACACTGATCTGGATCTTCGAGCGTACTACAGTGTGCGCACGAACTGACGGTGCAGGATGGTCTGTTGTTCAAAGACTCCAGGATAGTGGTTCCCGCTCGATTGCGCAAGGACATCATCTCGTCTATTCACAGATCGCATCAAGGGATACAGGGCTGCATACGTATAGCGAAGGACACCGTCTACTGGCCGTTGATGAACCAGCAAATTGCCGATTACGTCAGTCAATGCAGCGTCTGTAACTCGCACAGGCCAGATCAATGCAAAGAGCCGATGCTGCCTCATGATGTTCCTGGGCGGCCGTGGGCTAAGGTTGGCGTCGATTTGTTTGAACTGCATGGCCAACACTATTTAGTCCTTCTTCGAGCTGATGAGATTGACGTCAAATACGCGCGCAAATGTGTGATCGACGCGATGAGATCCCAGTTTGCGCGTCATGGGTCACCAGAGCTTCTTATGTCGGACAATGGCCCGCAGTTCTCGTGCGGCGAGTTCCAGGAGTTTGCGAAGAAATGGGACATAGAGCATATAACCAGCAGTCCGAGATATGCCCAGAGTAATGGTCAGGTCGAGAGGGCCGTGGGCACCGTGAAGAACCTCGTCAAAAAAGGCAATCGATGATGGCGGCGACATCCAGTTGGCGCTGTTGAGTTTCCGGAACACCGTCCGTGAAGGTTACAGCGCGTCTCCGGCACAACTGTTATTCGGACGCCGCTGCAGAACACTTCTACCGACCCAACGCAGGATGCTGAAACCTAAACTCGCCTTCAACGTGTCTCTAGACAGAGCCGCAAACAAAAAGGCGCAGTGTGCACAATACAACCGATCGGCACATTACCTGGCGCCGATAGCACTGGGCAGTGCAATTCGGATGAAGTTGCCTGGCGACGAGACATGGACGCTTGGGGAATGCACGAAGCAGCTGTCCCATCGTTCGTATGCTGTGCTGATCAACGGTCACGTGTACAAGCGCAACCGGCGAGCTCTACGGGTCGTCGACGAAAGGCTGCCGGCGTCGCTACTTGATAGTTCACGCGCGGCGCCTTCTACACACCGTGAAGAGTCACGTCCGGAAGAGTCGCCCAGTTGGGAAGACTCGGCACCTCC